>JAMXBB010000001.1:77106140-77228874 GCA_024138015.1 Lumnitzera littorea | reverse complement strand
CAGGGTATTCTACTTAATCCATTTATTTTCTGCGAGCCCCCCACCTCTCTGGAAATGCAAATATACGCGATCATATATAATTATATCATGAGTGGAAACAAAGAGAAAACAAATCCAATTTTTGCATATGTTTTGGGCCATTGGTGGGCGTACGCGTAACAAAATTCCTCCATGAACCAACTCCTACCCCATCTCGCAAAAAATAAATGAATTAAGTAGAATACCCTGAAACCTTTGGACAAACCTTATCAGATATAATGATGTAAATATAAAAGAATTAAAGAAAGGAAAATACGACAATTTGGCAAGAACATGCCAATAAGAAATAAATCAATTCACACGTGATTAGAAATGCCCATAAAAAGAATTCGGAACAAGCAAGACTTTGTTTCTATTGATCATACCATATAGATGGTGAGAAAGATATATTTCAAATATTCATTCAGAAAAAATAAAGAACAAAACATGAACCCGTAATATAACGACAACATAATGCACGTCATTGGTTAGATAGTGCATGGTGTCGAAAATATTAATTTACGATAAACTCTTTTCATAGGAAATTCTTGTTTGACTGCTTAAAATACGTGAATTACGCGTAAGAAAACATTCCATTATAGAGTATCTGAGACAGAAATTTTTTGGATCATATATATTATGTCTTCCTATTCAATAGATCGGAGACAAAATAGGGTGCTTATGAGCATGCTCTATTGGAATGGAAATGGTCCAATTTTCATACTAATTAGTTCTATTACCCAAAAGGCATGGTTCTTTACATTGAATGGGACCTTTCCCGAAGGCCTATCACTTACACATCTTCCTTCTTTCTCCCTTTACCCACTTCGACCTATAGGAAAGATCCAAACATTTTTCACATGGTATAATATTTTAAAGGCAATACCACAAATCTGAAAAGAGTCACAACCTCAAATTGTTTATATATTCAAAGCCCTCCTCTCCAATTGAACAGTTCTTCCTTTTTGCTAATTTGCCTTGACATTCATGGTTTCCCCTTACTTGGAAGGAAATCATCACCACAATTATTAAGGAGATTCTACAATCTCGTCTTCTGTTTTAATAGGATCGATTCCGTCCTCTCTTTCATTATGCATCTCCTTTTGTTTTTCTAAATTTAAATCTTTAAATTTATAGTTTATTCAATATGTCAAATTTAAAAGGAGTACAAATTAAAAATGAGATGGATAATGAAACTTGTTGTTAGGTGATTTTAGGGTAGGACTTTGCTCCTGTAATAGTACAAAAGGCTAAATGGTGTCGGGGCTAGTCTAATGTAATCACCCTAATGTCTAAGTTAATAAGTGTTTGAGAGAAAAATAAGTGAATGAATATGGAATTAAGGATTGTAAGAGAGTTCTTACAATACTTTCTCTCTATATTTATAGGTGAACATCAGGTATTTGAAACAATAGTTAATTATTAGTTGTAGGTCATGTGGAGATCTTGTAATCAAACACGTGCTTAAAATATAAGAGCAGTAGGTGGTTATGTAATGAGATTGAACCAGATCATAGCCATTTACGCCGTTTTCCTAAGTTCAAACTAGATATATTAACAAGTCGGGCTTTAAGGCCTATCAAGTGGGTTGAGTCTTAGTTGGTATTAGCCGAGAATAGAATTAGTCGCCTTCTCGTCTATTGAATGACTGAGTAATATTTTAGAGTAAAATCTGACTATTAACATTTGTCCCCTAACTTCTATAGTTGAGAACTTGACTATGGGAGTAAATAAAGTTTAATGCTCGGTTTAGGCGGTTTGATGGTTAGGACCAAAATGAGTTTTCCAAACGTTAAGTGACGTAAGTAGGTTTGATTTTTATTTTGAAATGTGATGAATCATATCTTAAGCAAAAGGTTGCAGCCTTTTAATTTTCCTACCAATTCACTTTTCTATAATAGCAGGCGTGACAGCTATCATCTTAGCCATCATTATACTGCAGAGGCTAATAAGTGTCAGTAATATAATAACCGACAGATTTCTAACTCATAACACGTATCATAAATCCATACTTGACAGTCTAATCAAAATTGCATTCCTATCAAAAGCATGTTCGGATTATGAGGAGAAACCATTCATATATAAAGGATTTTTCCATACTAATAAAGATTTCTTCACTCTATTCTCATTCATATCCACTTTCAAAATTCTTATTTGGTTTCGACATTTCATCTTTCAAGTTTTTGTTTAGTTCGTGATTCTCTCGTACAGCTTCAATCAAGTATGGTTTGAAGCATCATTCATTAACTTGTACTTTTTGTTCCTGAAGCAATTGAGTCTAAGGCTCTTCCCCACCTAAACAAGGAACAATTTAGTGTAATCTTCAAGTAGTTTAGCAGATAGCTCAATAGAGCAATGGGAGAAACTCACCCGTATTAACACTCTTCCAATAAAAAATTATCTAGATGATAGGAAAGAAGGTTTGTAGCCAGGTACTTATACAATAATGTTCTTTATAATAGTGATTCCCTAGATGAAGTGGCAAGTGATGCAATTAAGACATTTGTCATGAAGTATAATAAATACTAACAAGATGTTCTCGATACATAGAATCTACACAAGTCGAGGGAGGATATGAAGCTTTGTTTCTTGAAGGAACGTGAGTTTGATATATATCTAAAATACCCTAATTTTGGACTATACTTCCCATTTTATGCCTTTATCAAACAATTCTTTAATTATTTTCGAGTAGCACCGAGTATGTTTTCACCAAATACTTATCGACTTCGCATAGCATTTGAGATAATTTGCAAAGAGATTGAGGTTAGGGTTACAACCCAATTATTTAGATACCTCTTCGCAATAAGGAAGCAACCCGATGGTTGGTTTTTCGTGGCTGCTTGACATGGGCAAAAATTTATAAATAGGTTAGAGTCTAAAATCCACAAGTGACATGATAAGTTTGTGTTTATCATATCGGATGAAGACTTAGACTTTTAGACCTAATGGATTGAGCCCATCTAAACCAAAGATATTGACTTAATGCCGAATAATGTTGCTATGGACAAAAAGATTCGAGAAAGAAGAAAGAATAAAATCTTTTTCTAGGATGTTGAGAGCATAATAAAATGATAGAAGAATGGGAATTGAATCTTTTCTAAAAAAGAAGGTAGGTGTTGAAGCAATCACTGTACTGAGTAGAGTTACAAGAGGAAAGTCATTCTCATGACTTAATGGGAGAATAGTCGCCTTTGAGCTTCACTAGGCATGAATCTCGTAACTTGTTGATTTTTCTTTCTTTCCCATTTATAACACTCCTTATCTTTTATTGTAGTCATGAGTGCAAGCGACGTAGATCCTGCCAAACTGCTAGCCCAACAAAGGCTAAGAAACTAAGGCTTGATAAACGTACGACCACCAAAGCACCTATTACTTGGCCACTTGCATTGAAAAGAATTATGTAAGAGAAAGTCGAAAAGTAGGTTGCTGCTTCAAAAAAGGTAACTCATCCCACTAATAAGGGTCAAGGTGGCTGAATAGACTGGAGTTGCTAAGGCTATACAACTTGAAGTGATCCCTTCCTTGAAAAATATTACTTGAGAGGAAATGCCAAGCGAATCGTACCGAGAGATCGGTGGTAATAGCAGCGCTAAGGTCATTCCTTAAGAGACGGTAAAAGGCCCATCAAGCTAAATAAACAATGAGTCAATTCGCATAAAAGGAATTAGGAAAGAGCTTATCGGTCAACCTCCATCCAAGAAATTTAAGGCCTTAGATGAGAAGATAAAAGAGGCTTTGAGGAATAAGGCTCTCGGCATCAGTAGTGCCGAGTTCATTCCTAACCATGAGATGGACGAGTACTTTTATATCATACTGGAGCCATAACATCTTGTACACTAACCCAACCTTAGTTGATAGGATGAAATCCATGGCCCTAATGGAGGGAGTCATTCTACTTAGGGATAAGGAGATTACAAAGAAAGATGTTGATAGTGTGGGCAGTTGTAATAAAGGACATATTGCCACTAAATTGTATGATGTAAATACCAATCACCTTTTCATTTACAGCTCATGTTTTGTTGTTGACATAATTTTGCTTTTATGTAGATTAGTAGCCATGTTTTGATGACTCTTGATGAAGCTGATAGGGAAATGAAGAAGGTAATCTTTACATGTTGCCGTTTTGCTGAGAAGCAAATGATTTATCCATCTTTGTTAATTTATTGTAGAAGGTTGAGGAGGTGTATAACTCCTCAAAGGTTTAGAGCATTGTGGCTGAGAGCATGAGAATTAAGGTTAAGATGGAGGTTAGAAAACTACAAGAAAAACTTTCAGCTAAGAAGCTAATACATTCTATGGTGGCCGATGAAGTCTTAAGCCTTAAGGTCAAGAATGAAGAGTAGTATTATGACATTGTGGACTAAAAGGAGGAGCTTCACAAGAAGTAAGAGGAGTGTTGGGGGTTATGAAGAACAATCACCTCAATGAGTAATGAGGAAGACAGGTTAAAGATGCTAATAAAGGAGTTGGAGGAAACTTCTCTAAGCTCGAGTCTTGTGTTGCTAAATTAGAGGAGGTAGCAAAAAAGAAGCCATCGATGGAGGAAGCACTAGAAACCATGAATCTCAGTCGAGAATACAAGAGATTGCTCCAAAAGAAACTTTTGCAGGGGGTCCAATAAGTGAGAAAATTTTTTTTGAAATCATGCCAGGACTTTGCTGATGTTGATGACAATGATGCCAGCAATGGGGATGAAGAAGCTAGTGAAGAAGCGAAGGTTGAGGTTCAAGGGTAAGGAGACAATGACAAAGCCAATATTGAAGCTCTTGTTGATGACAAGGAATGATCATCAAAGGAGACCCCTTACATTCATAAAGAGACATCCACCTGCACTAAAACCCCTAGTGTCGGAAAAGAAGTAAACTCCAAGAGGGTCACATCTTCTTTAGATAAGGACAATACTTACACCTAATCAAAGAATAAGAACATTCTGGATACATGAGATTATCTATTAATTTGTATTTTATCTCTTAATTGTTGTGGACTTAACATGGTTGGGATGCTGACCATCTATTATAATGAGATGTTCAGCCTTTATGCTGTTTATTTCTAGCACATTTTATTTCACATGCATTATTAGCTTTCAACAAATTTTATTTGACATGCATATTAGATGTCTTTTCATAGACATAGTGTTCATTAGTCAAATAAGATGTGAACTAGTTTTTTTTTTTCCTTAGTTGTGAGATTACTTGTTATAAGGCATAATAGAGTTCATTCTCGCGTTTCTTGACATATTACTAAAGAAGAATTGATGTTATTCATCAATAATTATTAAGCTCGTTAATTGTTATAGGTTTGAACTTATTAAATATTGGTTTATTCGTTGGATATCTAGAACTTCATTAATTTGTTAATCATGCATTGATCAAGAATGAAAACAATGAGAAATAGAGATACTCATAAAATTGAAATGAACATTTTATACTTAAAACAAGATGCAGATCATCGCCTTACAATATTTAGGAAAGAAACAAACCATAATATCAAAAGAACTAAGCAAAGTAAAACTTCAAATTCTCGGCATTCTATACCCAAGGGATGATTGCCCCATTTAACCTTTATAGCCAATAAGTCCCCTCACCTACAACTTCTCGAATCCTAACAGGATCCTCCTAATTTACGCCAAGCTTTCCTTGATGATCTCATGTTCTCAATAGCATCGATCTTCCCTAGGTTTGCTTCAATGCCATGCCAAGTGACCATATAACCTAAAAATTTTCCTAAAGTAGCACCAAAAACACATTTTTTGTATGTTGAGTTTCATATTATACCTCCTCAAAGTGTTAAACGTCTCTTCAAGATCAATAAGATGTCGATTCTCCATTTTGCTTTTCATAATCATATCATGAACATATACTTTAATATTATGATGAATATGAGGCTTAAACATTTTGGTGATAAGCCTTTGATAGGTTATGCCAATATTTTTAAGCTTGAAGGGCATCACCATGTAACAATACATCCCAAAGTTCGTGACAAATGACATATGTATTTAATCTTCCTCATCCATTTTGATTTGATTATAGCTGGGAAACACATCCACAAAAAATAATAAAGCATGTCCGATAGTTGAGTCAATCATCTAATCTATTCATGATAAGGGGAAACAATCCTTATGACATGCCTTATTCAAATCTTTAAAGTCTATACACATACACTATTTGCTATTAGACTTCCTGATTGGCACACAATTAGCTAGCCAAGTAAGATAAGGCTCTTCCTTAATAAACCTTGCTTTTAACAACTTTTAGACTTCTTCTTTGATGGTTACCTACCGTTCAGGAGTGAAATGCCTCTTCCATTACTGAATCACCTTTACACTAGGATTAATTTAAAGCTTGTAGGTTATTACATCTCTAGGAATGCCCGACATATCTAAGAGAGACTATGCAAACACATTGGCGTTATCTTATAAAAAGTTGATCAAACTTTGTCGAATCTTTGCTAACAAAGGTTTCCTTATCTTTGGTGTCTTCTAAGGATCATTTCCTAATGGGATCTCTTCTGTCTCTTCCTTAATATTTTCTATGTAACTAGATTTTGTTCCGGATAAGTTTCAACTTGAAAAATTTTCTCATGCTATAGCACCCTTAGATACAAGGATCATACTAATTGTTGGTTCCCTTTGAATACACTAACTCTAGTAGGGGTAGGAAAGTTAGCCTTAAGATGCACAATCGAGTGGACCATGCTGAATAAATGCTAACGTAGTTAACCCATGATCATATTATACGAGGACAAACATTTAACAACAATGAAATCCATCTTGTCTTTTGCAAAGTGCTTGTCATCTCAAATCTAGATTAGGAGAAAAATTACTCTAATGACTATAACGGGTTGGTTGTTGATAGTATATAAATCATAGTCATAAAATCTCAGCTGCGCTTTAATCTTTGGCCTCATCTGATAAAAAACATATTGAAAAATAATATCTACCGAGTTTCCAATATCAACAAGAATCTTTTTGATCTCGAAGTTGGAAATTCTTGCACTAATTTTGAGTACGTCATCGTGGGGCCTTTAGATGCCCTTCAAATCCTTTTTTGTGAAAGAAATTGAATTGTTAATTGTGATCTTCTTACCTACATACTACAAACATAATGTATAGCGTTAGTCAAGCCTAAAGAGCTCGACCAACCTAAGGTGAAAGGTTCGTTGATAATAGTATTTATTATACCATTTGTTGCTCTACTACTACTTCCATCTCTTACCTCTTTCTCGACTTGAGAAGGCCACATGACAATCTCTTACTCATGACGTCTCATTTGAGTTGGTCGCTTGATATTCTTAGCATCATGTGCGAGAAACTTCCTTAGATACCTTTGTTAGATTGATTCCTCAATTGCATTCTAGAGTTCGATACATTCATCAGTATTATGGCCTCTATCATGATTGGAAATCAATATTGATTAGAATTATGTTGTAGAGGATTTCCTCTCATCCTTTTTGGCCATTGCAATACGCCCCTTTGATCGTGCACTTCAATCAATATGTCCGCGATTAGACAATTGAGTGATGTATGAATAGAATATGTAAGGATGTGTGTCTTTTTTTTTTTCTCGACATTATATCCTTTAGAACATTGATCATCATTTGTTTTAAGTAAATGTTTTGTACTCTTCTTCTTATCGCCTTTCTAATCTCCTCTACTCTGATCGACTTCTCGTTAGGCTTTAATGTTGTCTTTTTAGCAAATGTAAGACATGGCCTTAACCTTAAACTCAGTAAAAGTTTTCTACTTATTTTTGGCCAAAGACTTGAAAAAGTCTCCATAGGGTTTAACTCCATCACTTATTGCATTCAGAGCAACGCTCATGCCTAATTCTGAAATCTGAACCATCTCTACCATGAATTTGGCTAAATTATCCCTAGTAGATTTGTCTTATTTCTACTTTATGGTATTAAGGATTGAAGCATCCTTAATCTGAAGCTTGCTTGGAAGGAAGCGTTACAAGAACATTTCTACTAAATCTTCAAAACATGAGATTGTATTCGGCTTTAGATGTTTAAACTATGTATTTACCACATTCTTCAATATTGAGGGGAAAGCTTAGCAAGCCACAACATTACTTAAGTCATGAAGCTTAGCCAAGGTGTCGTAATATTCAAGATGATCTTTGGGGTCCCTTATTCTATCATAAGTCTCAAACTGTAGTAGCTTGATGTGCCATAGTATTACTTGTCCAAAATTTCTAGGACGAAATGACTCTTCTTTATTTAGAATTGTTTACTCATCGAAGTAGGGTTACTAATGTGCAAGGGACCCACATGGTGCACTTGCTATGGTTGCTTTCCTTTGTGACTTTTCTTAAGAGCAAGCATTGAAGGTCCAAGTGTTACTTCAGCCTTCTTTCTTGGTAATTAAGGAGAATAGATTGAATCACCACTATTTTCAACACTATTTTCGGTACTATCCGTGTTCTTGTTGATGGGATGAAGAATCAACACTTGCGCTTTTTGTCATTCTAGTTTTTTCCATATAGGCATGTTATGAAAAATAGATGGCTCCTAATGATGTCAAGTGATTTTAGGGCAGGACTTTATTCCTGCAAAAGTAGAAAAGACTAAATGGTACTGGGATTAGTTTGATGTGACCACTTCGATGCTTAAGTCAATAATTGTTTGAGAGAAAAATAAGTGAATGAATATAGAATTAAGGATTGTAAGGGAGTTCTTATAATCTTTTCTCTTTATATTTATAGGTGAATATTGGGTGTTTGAAATATAGTTAATCATTAGTCGTGAGCTACATTTAGATCTTGTAATCAAACACATGCCTAAAATATAGGAGTAATGAGTAGTTATGTAATGAGATCATACTAGATCATAATCATTCGCACCACTTTTCTAAGTTCAAACTGGACATATTAATGGGTCTAGCTTTAATGCCCATCAAGTAGGCTGAGTCTTAGTTGGCATCAGCTGAGAATAAAATTAGTCATCTTCTCATTCGCCGAATGGCCAAGTAATATTTTAGGATGAAATCCGACTATCAACAAAACCTATCTTGTAACCCTTGAACTTTCAAATGTGGGAAATGATCCCCTAAATTTTGACCTTGGTGTTGATCAAGCTTGTGAATAAATATCTTTTACGTTGCCAGTATATCAAAGTTTAGGAAGCTAATATGCAACATTTACTAGTCTATAGGGTGCATCAATACCAAGCTAAAATTTAATGGGTGCACTTATAATATTTGAAATATAAAGGGTATATTTGTACTGAAATCAAAGTTTAAAAATATTATTTTTTATTTCATAAAAAACTAAAATGTGGTATCATAGGATTTGATATGGCTAGTATTTTTCTTTTGAAAATTTAGTTCAAAAGTGAGGAAGAGAGACATAACAGTTACGACTAATGACTTCTCTGATACGAAGTCCTATTTTCGCTTGCTTTGTTACAAAATAATTTTCAATTAACTTCTTATAAGCGTAACCATAGTGAGAACTTGCAAAAAGACTTAAAGAGTTGTTTTGCCCTTAAGAAAACCCTTTATGTCCACTTTGCCTCAAGGTTGATTTTTTTAAATATCTGGGGAAACCCTATATCTTTCTAGGTAAGCAATCTTTATGATCGACTATAGAATTTGAATAAGATCCCTGTAATCTGCTTTATCTAAATGGAATTATTCCAGATTATGATTATGAATGTTCTAAAAAGTCAACAGTAGTTTATACATTTAACTTCGCACGGTACTTTACCTTCCCTTTGAAGAGAGATTCACTTATTTATTTATTTTTATGTTAAAGGTTGGGCTTATAGGCCTATGGATTAATAGAAGAATATTTTATACGATAACTGAACACACAGTATTGAACGATGGCAGGAGACGTGGCACGGATATTATAGCGAAGGAAAACACACAATAGAGTCTAAGGAAGGTCTCTTATCTCTAAAATTTGATACACATATCAGGTCTTAGGAAAAGGCAGGTAAAATATCAAAAGGAGGAACTAGAAGGACTATTCCTCGGCCTTCCAACTTCTTGCCTTATTTGCCAAATTATCTACAACTGCATTTGCTTCCCTATATATATAGGATAGATGGACTTCTTCAAACCAGAAGAGACTTTCTTTGCCAGTGCGAACAATATGTAAAAAAATTATTAACACTGTTAAATTCTTCTTATTGTGGCTGGATCGTTTGCTCTAACGACTAATGAGTCCGTGTTTAACCCATCAGGTGCCGGAGGAGTCCAGACAACAGGCCGGTTGAAGGAAGATAGAGTAAATGTTCCTTGTCTGGTTCCTGTACCCGGTATTCATGTGCCATTCGCTAGAGAATCTTTTGTTGATAATCCCGCTTTGACCAATAGGATCTAAAGAGGTTGGATTTTGATATAATAATGAATTTCATTCACTTTGACTGTCGAGTTTGGCCTTAATTTTGATTGTTAGTTTACCGGCTAATCGTGGTGGGGGCTGGGGCGGTGGTTTTGCGCGGTGAAAACTTAAATCGTGAATCTCTATTTATTAATCTATTCTACTTTCTTGAACAGCAACCTTATGATGTCAATGCTACCAAACGACCACCAGCATCTTAAATGGATAAAGAGTAATTAGTTCTTTATCATATTAGGTTTAAAAATATCCCTGAATAGCCGAATCACAATTTTACCAAACTGGACCCTTTTTTCCAATAAATGTAATTCTTTTCTCTATTAAGAAAAGAATGTCGCATAGAGTTGCAATTAGAATTTTATTTTCTTTTAGATATTGGTAATATTGTGTTTATATTGAACTATGCGAAAAAAAAGCGACTAGGACTAGCAACAGTTTACGGACGATTAGTAATCCTATTTTTTAGTCCGTACTTACTATAGCAACTTTTTTAATTTTTTTTTCTTATTGTAACAATAGCTCATACATTAGGAACACTTTCCTAATTTATAGTGAAAACACTAGATACAAAATATACTTTGATAATTTAGTATGTCCAACATTTTTTACTTTGTAATTTGGTTCCTCATATTAAGAAATTTTGAAAAGTATTCCTAACATGCAAGCTATTTCCACAATATAAAAAAGAATTATTGTGGTAGCTATTGTTGATAGACTATTTTAAGCATGGTCTTTAAGCCTAGAATAATCTTATGAGAGCATAGTTCATGCCTATAATGCCCAAATTGATCTATTAGAGCATGGGTCCAACTCTTTGAAGCTTCGCCGAGTTCGCCATGTTCCAAGCCAAGCTACTAATGTCTAAGACAATCTCATTAGAGCCCAAACCAAGCTCCCAAAAGCTTGGCTAACCTTATCGAAGGACATTTCCTAAGTTCTTATCTTTGTTTGATCCTTTAGAGCTTGGATCCTCAAGTTTATGATGCATAGGCCTGATTTGCAAGTTCAAAAGCGAATTAGGCAAGAATAGCTCAGATAGATAAAGCAAGTTTGCAATTGGCACATGCTTGGTCTAAGATCCTCTCTATTGGAATAAAAGTCGTAGAGAGGATCTTGAGATCATGAATTACTTTCCACAAATAACTTACTTTCCATGCTTATTTATTCTAGTTGAAGACTTTGGGTAAAGGATCTTCACTCTCTTATTGTCATACAATTCTTATACACTTACTCTCTTTCAAGAAACCTAATATTGAGTAAAGCATTGGAACAATCGCATCATAACCACATCTAGAGCCTATTCTTGACTTATGTTTTTTCCTTATTGTAGGTTACTTGCATCCTCAACTACCCCTTCCAAAAGAATTTATGCCAATGTGTACTAAATAATTAAAAAGAGAATTGTAATTATAAATTTAGTGGTTGTTTGTTCATGAAACAATACTAATTTATTGTCACAATCACTCTATGTTCTTACATCAAAATAATGTACATTTGTTTATGCTTTAAGTTAACATGATACATTAAGCATAGGCCTTTATCACTATGTTTGGGATGTAACAACCCATATGAGTAGAGCTCCACATAGATAGTAGGAGAGAATGGGTAATGATTTATAACATGAAGATAAAGCCAAACTAGTCAAAAACCGCTTGGCCAAATGGTTGAAAAGCTTTATTAGTTAACTACAGTCTTGGCTTTTGACTATTTTAAGGCTAAGGTGTTACTGATGGTATTAAGATTATCAATAGGTATATGATTTAGGGGTAATGCAAGGCGAAAGCTGGTAGGCATGTTTTGATCTATTTTGAAGATAAGGTTTGAAAATGGTAGAGAGTGTCGACATGATGCATTTCCTACTAGACTTCTAGGATGACTTATAAATAAATTGATGTGGCTAGAGTTCAAAATATATTCTAGACATTATTAATATGTGTAGCTAACAATGAAGAAGAGATTTGATACGTTAAAGGTGAACAAGGATACAATCTTTTTTGTCATTTTTGGGATACAAAAGAGAAAGGAAAGATTTTTATAGGTTTTTAAGGAATTTACGGCAAACTAAAAGTAGAAGGATCTGGACAATTAAAGAATGGAATCCAGTAATTTATCTGGTAGAGTTTGAAATTACATAACCAATAAGACCCGCTGCATTTTGAAATCAAAAAGGGGTTTAATTGATTTAACCGATGTAATATACGGTTGAAGTCATTTAAAGATGGCACAAATAAGAAGAAAATACTCTGATTGATAAAATCGAAGGGAAACACTTTAATAACTGATGAAAGGTTTCTCACAATACTCAAAAGCGCAATAAGATCAATACTCATTCAATAACAACCTACTACTATATATGGGGATACACGAGCCTTTATGCATAAATATTAAATAATTGTCATGAATGAAAATACTAGGAAAATGGTTGTTACATGCATTAAGTTCACTTTTGGTGCCTAACTATCATCAAGATGGTAAAGGAGCTATCATTGGAACGGATACACGTAGTCTTCTAATCCTTTTGACTTGCAGCTACTGTTTGAATGGGAAGGGGCTACCATTGGAGCCTGCACAAACATAACAAAGATAATGTAAAACTGTACAAAGTGATCCACAAATTATTTTCCACTTGTGCTGATTTAAAATATGTGATTTTATCCAATATTAAACACATTTCAATACAACTTTTAGACAAATCACAAATATATTGTGGAGAATAAATAGAATGTGTGTGTAAATACACTCTCATGAAATTTAAGAACCTAGATTCAGCCAAAAGAGTGTCAATTATTCAGGTCAGAATTCACCGATTCTTAGGAGTCATGTTAGTACATCAATGGTGGTTATATAATAGTCAATATATAGTAATTTAAATTTAGCAAGTGAACTAAAATACCTTGGATGTAATCTATTTCAAAAACTGGTTATAAGAAAAGGAGAGTGATGTTAGTTCATCAATGTTGATTATAAAATAGTCATATAAATTTAGCATGTGATTGGCTTATTCACAGCTTATGAAGGACATAAACCCAAATGTATCAAGGAAATGATAGGAGTGGATATGGAAACTATTAACCAGTCCAAACGTGCAACTATTGATATGGCGCATCTTTTATAATAGCCTCGCATTAGGGGACAATCTTCAAAAGTATGGAGTCTCGATTAACACCAATCGCTCTTTCTATGATAGAGGTACTAAAACTCTACAACATACTTTCATGAATTGTAGACGGGTAAAACGAATATGGAATGGCCTAAACATAACCTTGCAACATTAGCATTTTACATTTGAGGACCTAACGAATTGGATTGAGACAAACACAAAAAGACCAAAACCATACTGGCAGCTAATAGAGGTACTAAGGCAAGTCATCATTCTTTTTGTCTTAAAGCATATTTGGAAGTTGAGAAACAATAAAATCTTCAAGTAGGAAAGAGAAGAAGAAGAGGCTCTATAGGATATCATTAGAAAAGAAGCTTTTGAATGGTGGTCCTTAAACCATAAAGAAAAGCTCAATCTAAAATACATAAACTTCTACCTCCTAACCCCCAAGATTGATTGAGATTGGGTAACTATCCAAACTGATGGAGTTGTACCAAAAAAGCAAAGCTACTCGGGCCTAGGTATCATTTGTGTTAACCAGGAAGGGACGGTTCTCCAAGCTCTCCATAAAAGGGAAGGGAGCCTTTCTCTTATGGAAGCAAAGTTACGAGCAATAGATGAAGGATTACGCTTTACACATCAAAGAAAACATTCTCAATGAGCTTTTCTATTGTGTTTTCTTTGTAAGTATTTTGGACTCTTTTCATCGATGTTTTATGAATATCCTTCTTTCACCGAAAAAAAAAAAGAGAGAGATCTTCTTATAAGTAGTTTTTAGTGAATACTCTTGTCAAGAAATTTTGGTGCGACAATTTACATGTTAATCCTTATCAATCTAAATTATCTAGCAAATTGGGGTGGATCACCTTATTGTTCTAACTAATGGAGTCATAAGGCTTAGCAAATTGGAGTACCTTGTTTTCGAGGACTTCTAATATTGTTTTTTAGAAAAATTTCCTAAAATCACTTCATAAACAGTTTACTTATATCACTCGGTATGTGAAATTTGTTCTATATATACACATTTATTTGTTGGTAATTTTTTAATTAAATGTTTGAGAATTTGTTTACCATCTATACAATTATTAGATGTACTAGTGTCTATTAATGCTTGCATTTCTAGAACAGAATCACCTATAATGAATCTTATATTTATTCTTACATTTATTATTAATGATCTTAGATTATTGTCTATCTCTTTTCAAAAATATGTTTTAGCTATGTTTAAATAGTTGTTCTCCAATTTATCTTCTATTACTATTCTTATCCCTGTTTTTTGTTTATGTTTTAATTTGTATTTTCTTTTGAATCTAATTTGTTTTCTAGTTTTTCTACTCTTTCTTCAAATTTAAGTATTCTTATTTCAATTAAATCACTATTATCTTCTCTTTTGAAAATCCTTCTTTTAAACTCTTTTTTTTTCCTCCTTGATTATTTAAACAAATTTTACAAGCTTCTATTAAATAGTTGTTACATTGGAACCTAAGCTTTAACTATCAATATCTAATACAAAATTTATAAGAATGATCATCTGACTCTGAACCTTAGTTCCAATCATGATTACACTCTATTTTATCATTTAAAAATTCTTGAAAATTTAAATTGTCTAACATTTCTTCTATTTCATTTATTTCTTGTAATGTGTCTATTCCTCTTTCTATTCCTAGAATATCCTTAACAAAATAGTCATTCTTTTCATTACTATCAATTTCTTCTCAATATTCAATGCTAACTATCCTATATATGGCTTTAGTGTCATCTACAAATTGATCTACTTCTAATACATCTTTTTCTTTACAATTAATTAATGTGGCACATTTATCATGGAATTAGGTTGTCTATCACAATTCTTAGCTAAATGTCCTTCCTTTTTACAAGCAAAACATTGTAATGTATTTTTATGGGGTTAGACACATGTCTAACAACATTTTAGAAGAAAAAAATTTGTACAAATATGAATTATATGAAAAAAATTACAAAAATATCATGGTAATATCGTATTTAGAAAATGTGGCATATCTTATTACAAAAATCTTGCATATAAGAAATGTGATATAATGAAAGCAATACTAATACTATATTACATTTAGGAAATAAGAGATACATTTTGTTCCTTTGTTATATTTGCCAAATGCGATATAGCATTAACTGTATTTATATGCTAAACTTTATTTTGCATCTCACAAGTAAAAAAAAAAAAAAAATGAAAGTCTCATCTTGGACTTATGAAATGCATTATAGGCTTGATACCACTTTTTTTAAAAAAGCAAGCTTCATATTGCATCCAACAAGTGCAATATAGGCTATATTTATATCGTATTTATGAAATGCAATATAGGCTTGATGTCACTTTTTTTTTTTTTTTAAAAAAGAACTTTATATTGTATTTTAAGGATGCGATATAAGGGTGATATTTTAGTAATTTTTTTTATGCAATTTGTATTTTGGTAATTTTTTCAATTTTCACTGTAAACAAGTAATTTTCTCTATTTTTATAATTTCTATCCTTATTATATTTTCTTAGATATTTTTCTTTATTTAGATAAGGCTTCTTTACTTTACTCTTTTTAAGATAACACCTCTTTATAGGTTTCCTTTGTCTAAGTCTATATTGTCTCCTTCTTAGTCTTCTACTTTCTCTATCTCCATATTTTTGAGGTGTATATGTATTTTCACAAAAACTATATTCTCCTTTCAATTGTTTTATTATTTGTGTACTTGTACATTTTTCTACTAATTTGTATAGCACAAACAATACTCTTATGCTTGAATTATTTAATTCTACATATAAGGTGGGCTCTTTTTGCTCTTTTAATTGTTTATAAATTTCCCACTCTAATGGCCATGGCAATTTTAAAAATATTTTTTTTGCAATACTTGTTTCACAGTGACAACATACTTTGTTACAGCGGTAAAAGAAATCCTTCAAAAAATTTTTAATACTTCTCCAATCATTCAATTGTGTAAACAACCCATTTTTTCCCTCACAATTTTAGAGCAAGTGAATTTTTTTCTTTCTCTCTTTTGATTTAAATGTGTTTTTAAAATTATTTAATTTCTTAGCACGTACGTAATTTTTTATTGAACCTAGGCTTATTATTATTTCATTTTGCTTCCATTTAAGAAAAAAAAAGTAAAAGATAAAAAATTAAATTGGTACCAATTACAAAACCTAGTCTACATGCTTGAAAATAAATCAGAGTTAAAGCCCTATATGGATTTGAACCCTATGTAAGTAAGTACGTTTTGTGCTTGCATTTTGTTTTCAATCCTACGTATGGGTGGGCATATGAGTCACATGCCCACAACGTGATGCACACCCCTTTTCTCCTTCTCATTCCTTTTTCAATTTCACTCCTATAACTTTGTAATTTCCAAAAAATAAAAGGAAAGTTTCCCTATTCAAACCCTTCAATTTCAACCTATATTCCAACTCTATATCTTAAGATTTCACTCAAGTTTTATGTTTTTGGAAACTACATATAGCATACTCTAAAATGAGGCAAAAAACACATCTTAAGTTTCCTAAATTGTAGGCTAATTTGAACTTCAAAACGAAAAAAAATATATTAATACAATTGAATGAAATTTGCAAAATCTTACCCTTTGAGCAATTTCCTCCTAATCTAAGTTGTGAACATTGTTTATTAATGTGTTCTTGCCCATTTTAATCACTTAAACGAACACTTCCATCAACACTTAAAGATGGATCGAGCCCCAATGCCTGTGATATTCTTTTTTTGCACTTTCAAAAATTAAATCCAAGCTCTACTAGTATAAATAGGGCGATACACTTCACATTAAGTATAGATTTTGATTTGAAACTCACTCAAACCAATCTTTCTCTAAGGCATGAATTTTCTTCCTCTAAAGATAGTACTACCTTGTCGAAAGCCACCTAAAAACTTACTAAACTAACTACTGGTTCATTACTCCGCAAGGTGAACTCTTAGAATCCCTACTTGTTCTTATTTTCTTTGTATGTTTATTGTGTAATAAATAATTGAGAAATCATGATTTTGAAATGTAAAATAATTGTTTGATGCAATTTTTGTAGTATAGTTAATAGGATTTGTGCTTTCTATGATATAATGACCATGAAGTGTTCATAGTTCATAATTGTTTAAACTAAGTATTTTGACTTAATGACTTGTAGAATGTTTAGGATGAATCACGTTTGCATATGTGATTATGTGATTACTCTCGATTATTTTAATTGAACTAGACATTTTGATTAATAAATCATAAATATTTGCTATAAATCAGGTTTGACAATATTAAATAGATGTTTGAACATGCAAATTAAAGAATAAATGTCTAAACATACAAATTATGTCTGATATGTAATTATGAAATTAGTTATTTTGATGAATCATATTAGTATAATATAGAATGGATGCCTCAATTCAAAATTTAATTATTATCATAAACAAATATTTGTATATAAATAATAAACATGCTGTATTTGTGATTATATGAATATCGTATGAATTTTTATTTAAGTGCTTTTACATGACTTATTTAACATATATATCTTTAATAGGTTTATTTTTTTATTAAAATTTTTTTTTTTTCAGAAAAAAATGTTTTCCTACCCTAAAAAGCATCTTTCTTAAAAAAAAAAAAAATCTCAATGGACTTGCTTTTAAAAGAACCAAGGATTTCTCGTTTTTTTTTTTTTTCAAAATTTGGGTAGAAACGGAAATACATTTTTATAAACTAATCAACATATAAATACTTAAAGTAAAATACTTTTCAAAATAAAATAAACCAACCCACTAAAATTTTTTAAAAATAAACTACGGTAGTCTAATCCTGACAATCAGGTACATAGAACCTACGAGGCAATTTAAAATATGAAAAGAAAATATATATTTTTCCCTCTTCTATAAATAAATTTTCATTTTTTTCTCTTTTGTAATTAAATGTAATTTCAGATCCTATTTGTGAATAAATTTTGTTCTTAGATGAGTAACTTGAAAAGCAAATTTAAATTCAAAAGGTTAAAATAGTACCTATTTGGGTTTAATGGGATAGCTCCTAAACCTAAGAAAATCTGGTTTCTTGAAATTTTTTAAAAAATTTTCAAAAAACAGGCTAGTAATTAAATTAAAATAAGTTTGCCTAATCGATTCTAATTTAATAACCTTTTCTTAGTTTTACTGGATGGCGACTCCAATTTTTTTAAAAGAAAATAATTAAAAAATTAGGTTTCCTTAATTTTAGTTAAGAGCTTAAACTAAATAGGCATAGGGTTTAATATAAACCAAATTAAGGAAAACGAAAAAACAAAAATATTCAAACTCGACAACTTGATAATCCTATTGAAGATGTTAAGAGGGCTAACTACTTGAACCTTCTAAAATTAGAATTGTTTTTTAAAATACCCTTTTCATGTTGTGTTTCTTTTCTGTAATTATGTTTTATCTATTTATATATATATGTATTAACCCATGCAAGTATACTAGGGGCATGTTGGAGGCTTTTATTGTATCATATATGTATTGTAGATATGGTCAAAACTAAGCTATCTTAGGATCTTAGGAGAGGGGCCACTATATAAGTTTCGAATGTTGTAAGGTAACTACTTTTCAAGGCCAATTTAGGCTACACCAATTTAACTTCGATGTGACTAATGAACCATATCTTAAGAATGTGTAAGGTTACCGAGCTTAAGGACTTTTAGAACCTACCTTGATTGCATACAAGACTTTTAGACTAGTGAATAAATGGTAATAGGACATAGCACCCATATCTTAAGAATGTGTAAGGTTACCGAGCTTAAGGACTTTTAGAACCTGCCTTGATTGCATACAAGACTTTTAGACTAGTGAATAAATGGTAATAGGACATAGCACCAACTAAAAGTCGTGACTCTATCAGAATTCCTCTATATTATATATGTTGTAATATACTTTTCTTATACCACCAAATGTAATTTAGTTATTTGTACAGGAATTTTCCATTGTAAAATTACAGTTTCCTTATAAATATAGAAATTTAATATAAATAACATTTCTATGCAACAATTCAATTTCCCTATATTGTAATAATGGAATTTTGGTAAAAGTCCCAATCCTAAACCCTTTTATTGCCACATTGTTTTTTAGTCGCTAGCCCTTTACATTTGCATCCACCTGCTTGCATTTGTGCGTTATTCATACTTATAAATAATATTATTCGGTACCCTTATTATAAAAATAGCATTGTTTTTCAAATCAAAAGGTTTTCCTATATATTGCAAAATCAATTTTCTTTTGCCACTAGTTAAGCCATCATTTTAGAATAGAACAAGACCATTAGCCTTTAAGACATAGTCATAGATTATTTTAACTAGTCTTTATAATATTTGAACTTGTAAGTAATCTTTGCACTTTAAAATGAAAAGAATTAGACTTAATAAATTTTTTTCCTCTATAAAATTTTAAAATTCCCATTCTATAGATTGTCATAGGTTTTCATAGAATTTGTAAATTCTTAGCAACTTGTTTATATTCCCTCCCCTTCTCAAATTCATAAATCTAAAAAACAAAGAGTTTATCTACATAAAGTTATGCAACTGTAAAATATTTGTCTCCTTGAGTTTTCATTCTATAATAGCTCCTTTCCATTAGATTTTTCTTATTGCTATTTTCATTAGCTCCCACACACCTATTCTTCTATAGATATTCTAATTAGAAATGATAGTTAATTGTAAATATTAGGTAAAATAATTCTTCTTTAGGTATTGTAGTTAATTTTTTTTAAAGTTTTTTACGAGTTTGTCAATTAAGTCTATAGACCTAAGATTTTTTCATGTAAATATATCTCACTTGTGTATTTTCAGTATAAGCCTTTCTCTCTTCCTTATCATCCCTTGTAAAATAATTTGTAAATTTTCTTTTGATTTCTTTGTTCTTGTAAACTTCCTCTTATAAGAAGTTAAATCGATCCTTTTTCTCTTGAAAAATAAGGGTTTTCAAAATTTATTTAAAAAAAAAAGGGAAAGAAGAGATGTGAATGATTATTAATGGGAAAGGATTCTTCCAATTGGGTTCAAATGGCTGATGATAAGATCACCTCCTTAGAAAATGGAGTATATCAAATAGCCCAACAGTTGTAGATCTTGTTTCCCATAATCATCAATCTCTAAGTATCTCAAGATCCAAGTCTAGAAAAGAAACTTGCAAATCTAGAAGGAAAGGTAGCAATACTATAGAAGAGTATTATAGACTTAGAAATGGCAATAGACCTTGTACTTAAAAGATTTCAACACCCAACTTCCAATACTAATCAAATGTCAAAAGCCCAAACAGTGATAGTAGCCTAAGAAGAAAAGAACTAAAGGTATGTGAGAAAAAATAAGCCCATAAGGTTCGGAGGAGACAATTTACTTAACTATAGATGTCAATGACCCAACTCTTTCATCATTTAAAGGACGCAAACACCTTGGCCTGTGAAGCCCCTAATCCAAATTACGAATCATATAGTTTTGACCCAAAAGCACAATGTGACTATCATTGGGTTAGAAAGGGCACTCTACTGAAAAATTCTAAAGGTTAAGGAACAATATTCAAGCCTTAATTAATGCAAAAGTTATTTAGCTAGTGCCTTAAGAAGTTGATCTTTCTTCAAGTCATAACAAAAGATCCACCTATAGCTCCAAATCTTTTGAGTCTACCAATACCTTCTAACATGCTCACGTTCAGTCTTAAATAGTTGGTTTTTTTCGATAAAGGCTATAATAAACTCATAAGGGAATATTTTTGCATGACCTTGTAACATCTGTCACTTGAAAATAAATTATCTTCTTGGTTACCTTTTGTTACTAAAGGCATTCTTTTAAATTAAGTGACCGCAGCTTGATTAATATTAAGGCAAATGAATGCATAATTTTAGTATCTCATTTTGAAAATTTTAGAATGAAAGGAGGCAAACCAAATTTCAAACACCAACCCTAAAACACACTTGAGAGTTAAGTGTCATTAAAGTGAGGATAGTGTACTCATTCGTTAAAAGAGGTCTATTTTGAACTTAATACGTAAATCAAAATGAAGTTAGGTATTCATTTTTCAATAACCTAAACACAAGACCTCTTGTCAACCCTGTTGAGCCTTTAAATGGAGTATTTTCAAATTAAATCCTATTAAGAACCATCACATAATAAGATAATTTGGAGATTAGGGTCATTAAAAAAGAGAAAAGGTTGAAACTAATTTGTACCTGCTCCATTCACCTCAATTTAATTGTAATTATCACTTTTGGATACTTATTTCCTTTAAGATGAAAAAGAGCCTCCATTATAAACACTATATACAAATTATATACACCTTAAGTCATATAAAGAAGGGAAGGGGGGTAGCAGGTAGGGGCGGGGTTAGGTGCTAGGGTGGTGCAAAAGGTAAAATGAGAAAATTTGAAAAAAAAAGAATGTTGAATATTTTGCCCAAAATGAAATCCACAAAAACAAAGTGATTGAGTCAAAAGCTCTAAAGCTTGAAAGGATTAAAGGCATGTACCTCAAAAGGCCTATTCCTGAAGTAAGGTCTGCCCTTTGAAATGAGAGCCCGTAAAATCTAAAATAACAAGAATAAAAACCAAGACTTTCAAAATCCACTCCTCTTATAGACTAAAGCCTACCCATAATTCCACCCATTCTTAAAAGCTGTTCTTATTGTAAAAAATAATTTATCCTTGATAAAAGTTACCTTTAAAATTAAGGGTAAGCATAATTTTAGCTTCACCTATAGAGTTCTTAACTTATAAACCCGGGTTAAAAAGTAATTCTTTTAAAATACCACTTCATTAATATCAATTTTTTAAATCAAGGATCAAAAGTCTATATTACATTATAGTCCAAAAAAAAAAAAAAACTAGCAAATTGATTAAAGCATATCACTTGCAAAATAAACTATAATTTTGGAATTTTAGTCATGAGTGAAAATTTAAATCGAGAGAAGGTAAAGAAGCCCTCTTAGATTAAACTTATCAATCATGAGATATCATTCATGTCGTCAAGAAAAATTATTGTCCTTGTGATCACCCTAAATGACATCTATCAAGCTTAATATTTTCCACTTTTATAAATTAGTTTTCTCTAAATCGATCAATATTAAATCCTACTAGTTTAGTATTAACCCTCAACTAAGGTTTAAAGAAAACTTGTTCTTTTATTTTTGAAGACATTTCAAAGTCACCGCCCGACTAGAGTTGGGAAAAAGAGTTAAATTATAACAAACTGGTGAATTGGTTATTATTTATCTACTTGTCTATTTGATAAAACCAATTTTATAAAACGGTTTTGAGAACTAAAAAAATGAGTCTAGGAGTTAAGTTTTCTAAACCTTTACTAGTACTAATAATTTTCCAAATTTAGTCTTAATCCCTAAAAATCACCTTTCAAAAACCATCATATAAAACAAAATTCAATCATTGGTTAACAAATTGAATAATTTTAAGTAAAGTGGAAATATAGGTTTTTTTTTCGTTTTTTACTAAATTAAGCAACTAATAGTAGAAAAACTAAATTTTTAATTTTTTACGTTGCCTGTATTTGTGTACCAGTACCTATGTACCTACTATTTGAGATTAGACATACATAGCTTTTTCCAAAATATTAGCGGGTTGATTGATTTTCATTTGCAAAGTGGCTAAGTTTACGTCTTTTAGCCATTTTGTTTTACTTGAAAAAATTATAAGGAAGGGTCCTAAATTGTGTTGTTTATTTTTTAGAAAATTCTAAAATGTGTCCTAATTTTGAAAATGGCTAATTTATTTTTATTTATTTGGAAAAAAATAGATTTTCTAAGTGGTGAAATGGATTTTTCTAATTTTAAGTTATTACGATTTATTTTATTTTATTCTACTTTGCTTATTTGTTATTTATGTCTTGAATAAAATAAACTAAACTTACCACTATCTCCCTTTTTTTTTCTTTTTTTTTTCTCATCATTTTCTTGGATTTTTTTTATTTATGTTGAATTAAAATGGTACACATAAAATAAATAAATACATTAAATTAAATTATTAAAAAAAGGTCGAACTAGGACACTTACGATGTAGGAGTCTAGGTTGAAGCATGGATCTGAGTTAGTGGGGTTCGGGTCACTTCGTAAGTTTTCAAGTCGTGAGTCAGATGAAGAAGAAGAAGAAGAAGTTGGTTGAGCAAGCTTGATTTTGATTAATCCCTACACTAAACTGAATGTGTGAAAGCACTTTTATGAGTTTCTTATTAAAGATAGTAAGTGTAGAAAAACGTTACGGCTTATGGTAGCTGTTTGGTGGCGATCAACGTCGGAGAGCAGTGGCAATGGTGATCGATACATGGAGTCAGTTATTGGGTTCGAAAGGAGAGTGGGGTCTTATGTTATTGAGGATGAGGAAGTGGTTGGTGGTGGTGGTTTTCATTGAAAACTGCCATGGAGTTTGCCACTCTTAGAGAGAGAAGAAGAAAAATAGTGCTAGAGAGAGAAGGGGGTTGGGGTGGTGTTTTTCGAGCTCGAGAATGAGAGCTTCATGCCTAAACTACCTAGAAAACCCCCTATTTATACTTTTTCAAGCTCATATAAGCTTGGAAGGTAGAATCAATGGCCAAATCGACCACTTATGTTAAGGCCCGAAAATTAAGTTTCATGGTGATTTTAAAGCCAATTTTAACTCTTGAAACATCCATACCTAGTCGCGTTTTGTAGACAAATACAAAATATGCCATTTAATTTACATGATTTCACCATTAATTTGGTGAAATCGTGTAGAAAAAAGGGTAAAAAATGACCTCGAATTAAGCACACTGAAGAAGGAAACAGACGAAGGATCGGGAAGAAAAACTGAGGATAGGAGATGGGCTAATGTGTGGTTACGTGCAAGGCACATATCACGTGCCTCTACGCATACGTATATGCATGTGGATAATTATAAAACTAAGGCATGCTAGAGCATGCCTATTTTGGCTAAGGTCAAATTTCTTTGACCATAACTATTGGGCTTTTAAGCCTAACGACCACCCAATCCCCTTTTTTTTTTCTTTTCCTAATTCTTCCACTTGTTTGTGATTTTTCCTACTTTTCTAATTTTTTTATATATTTTTAAAATCTTCTATCTTTTTCATTTTTTTGTCTAAATTTTCTATTTTTCTAAATTTTTTTGTGCTTTTTTTAAATTAAGACCCTCTTACCTTATTGTAAAATAATTTAATAAAAAAAATAATAGGGAGGCAAAAATAGGGTGTCTACAGCTACCTCTCTTTATATTGAAGTTTGAGTGAAATTTTATCACAAAGACAAAAGAGGCACTATTTTTGCTCTAAGGATGAATTTATCCTAAGAAGCGCTATAGTTAGCTAGCTACCACAAGTTTGATCTTCTAGCGATTTGACAAAAGGTGAATGGTAAAGGACACTTTGATGAGCAATTTAGGTATTTTAAAGGAAAACCAAAGCTTGAAGGATAACAAGGGTTCCTCAAGGGTGACTTACATATGAGAAAAAGATAACTAAAGCTCCTAGGTTTGACTTAACAAAGGATAACTAGGGTTCTTGTAGTTTCAAGAGAAGACAATTGAATGATCAAAATTCCTTATTTAAGGATAACTTTGATTCCTTAGGGTTCCAAAGCTCTTAAACAAAAGGATCGCTTGGTTTTTAAGACTGAAGACAACCTAAGTTCCTAACTTAAGGATTACTTAGTTCTTATGAAATAACCTAAGCTCCTAAATAGTAAGATTACTTAGTTTCCAGGACTAAGGACAACCTAAGTTCCTAACTTAAGAATTTCTTAGCTTTTGTGAAATAACCTAAGCTCCTAAATAGTAGGATTACTCAGTTTTCAGGATTGAGGACAACTTAAGTTCCTAACTTAAGGATTTCTTAGCTTTTGTGAAATAACCTAAACTCCTAAATAGTAGGATTACTCAACCTATGTTCCTAACTTAAGGATTACTTAGTTCTTATGAAATAACCTAAGCTCCTAAATAGTAGGATTGCTTGGTTTTCAAGATTAAGGACAACCTAAGTTCCTAACTTAAGGATTACTTAGTTCTTATGAAATAATCTAAGCTCCTAAATAGTAGAATTACTCAATTTTCAAGATTGAGGACAACTTAAGTTCCTAATTTAAGGATTACTTTGTTTTTGTGAAATTACTTAAGCTCCTAAATGGAAAGATTACTCAGTTTGAAGACTGAGGATAACTAAGACTCCTAAATAGCAAAAGTTTCTTGACAAGAATGACTAAAGTTCTTACTTAATAGCTAAGTTCCTAAGAGGAAGGATTATTTAATTTTAGAACCAAAGATAGCCAAGACTTCTTAACAAGAATGATTAAGGTTTCTACTGAATAACTAAGTTCCTAAGAGGAAGGATTACTTAGTTTTAGGATCAAAGATAACCATGGCTCCTAATTGAGGATAGCTAAGACTCACGAACTTTCAGTTTTTTTCCACAAAGGAATAACTGATGGCCTTAAGTTCCTAAACTTAAGGATTACTTGGGCTTTCAAGGAAGTCTAAGGTTCCTAATCTTAACGATGACTTGGATATTCACAATTTTTCCAAAGATGGTATGTGACCTAAGGTTAATTGAATGGATGACAAAGGCAAATTTTCAATTTTTTGAAAAACATAACTTTATTCCATGATAACTTGAAAATTTCTTTCTTTTTTTTTTCTTTTTTAAAGAGTTGCTAACAAGTATAGATCTTCATAGGTACTTATGGTTGCTAAATGGATGATGAGCCCACTCTTTTCTTTTCTTTCCTTGGGGACAACTGCATGATTGTGTAACAAATCCTCTTTTTTTAAAACATCTCTTGAAGCATTTGGGGTAGTAATGTCATTGAAGCTCATGATTTCCAAAATGTGTTAGAAAATGCTATCTCATAATTGATTGGCTAAGTCAAAAAAGACTTCCTTGCACTCTTGACTTAAATTTTACTCTAAACTACAATTCCAAAAATCATAGTCCATTTTGCAAGTGATATGTTATGATCAATCTGTTAGGTCTTTTTCCGACTATAATGTAATAAAGGTTTGGTCATTGATTTAAATGAATGAATAATAATGTATAGGTCTTTTTGAAAGAATTCATTCATCTAACCCAAGTTTATAAGTTAAGAACTCCTTAGGAAAACTAAAATTGTGCTTGCCTTAGTTTTAAATTTAACTTTTATCAAGGATAAGTTATATCCTTCAATTAGAAGAGCCTTTAAGGAATGGTGGAATTGTAAGTGGGCCATAAGTCAAGTGTCAATTGCAATTTCTTTAGGGATCATAAATTTTAGGGGAAACTTTGGTATTTGCCTCTACTTCTTTCAAGCTTAATTGCTTTGATTATATTTTTGGGGCCTTTATTTGAAATATGGGTCTTAATTTTGAAATGGGTTTCCCTACCCCATTTTTCCTTCTTTTAGCTTACATCTTAAAGTACAAAGTGTTTAGGATATAGACACTTGTCCATTTTAAAGGAAATAAGTTATTAATGATGAAAATTATGGTTAAATTAATGCGATTAGAGCGAGCACAACTTAGTTTTAACCTTTTTTCCATTTTAATGACCCTAATCTTTAGATTACCTCATTATAGGGTAGTTCTCGATAGGGTTTAATTTTTGAACTACTTCATTAAAAAGACTCAATGGGGCTAACGAGGGATTCTATATTTAAGATACTGAAAAATGAATGCCTATCTTCATTTTGATTTGCATATCAAATTCAAGACAGGCCTCCGTTGAGGAATAAGCCTAATAACCTCATAATGATGTCACTCAAACTCTCAAAGTGTTTTTAGAGGTTAGTGTGTGGGATAAAGTTAGCCTCTTTTCATTCTAAACCTTTTAATTAGTGAGATAACGACTTATTCATGCTCTTGAAAAATTTGCCCTAAGCATTAGTTTATTCAAGTACAAAGAAAAAGTAACTCTCATGAAGAAACATTAAAGCATTTCTACATGGAGTTTGGTTGCATTAGCCTTGTATCGATCAAATCTTGAATCCTATCTTTCAATCTCTAACAAGTATTTGTGGAGTGACCCTTCTGCCCCATGTGATAATCACATTGTGCCCTTAGATTTCCATTCCAAGGTTTGTGTCCTGGTTTGGGAGCCTTGCAATCTAGGATACTTGCTTCTCTTTGCTAATGAAAGGTTTGAGAAAGAGTCATAGCAATTAGAGTGAAATGTATTCCCTAGGCCTTCTAAGCTTACATAGGCCTTTGGTTACCACTTAGGTCATTAGACTTAGACTTTATGGTATGTTCTTTGAGACTTGTCACATTAACGACACTCTTTTATGATGATTCTAAAAGCCCTTTCTTTTGTTTTAGACCTTCTAATTTTCTGGCTCATAAGGCCTCCTCAATTATGCCCCTTACCACCACGACATTTGCAAAGCTAAAAGCTGTATTCCCCAAAAGATGCCCATAATATGGCACATCTAGTATTTTAATGAACACACATGTTAAGTCTTTCTCTAGCAACGGAGGAATGATTCTAGCTACCATGCCCCTCTACCTTTGCACATATTCTCTAAAAGATTCATCATTTTTCTTGCTTAATGTACGTAAGTCCCAAATCCAGGGAGCTGTCTCGGTGTTGAACTTATACTGCTCATAAAATGCTCGAGCCAACCCCTCCTAAGTATTTATTTGGCTAAGATCAAGCTGGGCATACCAGGTTAATGTAGGCCCTATCAAATAGTCTTGAAAATTTTGTACCATAAGTTGATCATTTTGAACATATCTGCCCATTTTGCGAACATATAATCTAATGTGTAGCTTTGAGCATCCGGTCCCATTATACTTCTTAAACTTTGGTACTTTGAATTTTTCTGAGTAAGCCTTAACATCAAATGACAATGTTATTTATACTAAATTTATAAAGAAATTACAATTTTACAATGGAAAAGTCTTATATAAAGGGTAAAATTACATTTGGTGGTATAAGGAAAGTATAGTACAACTTTTTTTATTATTTTTTTATGGTATAATGGAATTTTGGTAGAATTCCAACCTTTCATAGGTGACATGCCCCATTACTACCTATTTATTAGTCTAAAAGTTGTATATGCAATCAAGATAGGTTCTAAAGGTCCTTAAGCTTTGTAACATCATATGTTTTCGAGGAAATGGTCCATTAGTCACATTGAGGCTTAAATGGGGTAGCCTAATTAGCCCCAAGTGGTGGTTGCCTCATTACATTTGAAACTTACACAATAGCTCCTCATCCTAAGGTCTTAAGCCAACTTGGGTTTAATCGTATCTAACATGCATTCATGAATCAAGAAAGTAAATTCCCCCTTAAATAATTTAAATAAATAAAGCTAAGCTTGCAAAAATGTTAGTACAATTATGGATAAATAATAACAAATGAATAAATAAATAAATAAATAATACTTAGTAAGGTGATTTTTAAAGACTAATTCTAACTTTGGAAAGTTAAATGGCTAACCCTCTTTAATAAATTTAGTCTATATTGCAAAACATAGGTTTTAAAGTCCAAAACAAACATTATTGTATGAATGTATGTCCGAAAATGATAAGAAACGACTATAAATTCATAAATATTGAAAATAAAATGAACAAGTTATATACGATTAGTGATTAGGTTTAATAGAATAAAAACTGCTAGCAATCTAAGTAAAATTAGGTAGATAGATATCTAGAATCGTTAGATAATTCAATTACTTAATATCACTGTTATCTCGTAATGATCAGGTAATCTCGATGAGGGCAAGAATCTTCTAATCGATTATTACGACTAGAGCGAGTCATTATAGTAAAGTGAGTATTCCTGATGACTCTATACTTGTTTGTGCTTATAGTTAGTGCACTTAAATTGAATATTAATAACTTGATGCATGGGGTTTTGGGATATGCATGTGCTTGATATTGATTGATTATTATGAGAAATATTGTTAAATACGATAATTGATGATTTAATTATATGATTGATTATTACATGACTTAGATGGTTTGTTGATATTGATCGATCGCCTCATAATTTGACTTATATATATTTGGCTTATCTTAAATTAAAAGGGTCATGCATTATCCATGCGTTGCATTACTTATTCCAGTCGTCACTTCACGTAGAGGTAAAGAGAGGCCTTGCGGGAGTTGTTTATATATATTAAAGTGTTTTTGTATGGTGCACTAGTACAATATGACCTTACCTGAACCTATGGGCTTACTTGGCAATGGAGATGCCAACCGTATGGCTGAGGGTCAAGTTTAGAGATCTTCACTATAGGGTGTGAGTGTGGAATGTACAGGCCACCTTATCGCTAGGCTTGAGATTTTGTGTATTACTGGATTTTTCAAAAATGAAAATATATTTTTGTGAATTACGAAATTCAAAGTTATGGGTAAAAACCTAGGTGCTAAAGCCTGGTCATGATTGGTGCTGATGCATCTCCAACCCTTATCTTAGAGAGCATTAAAATTCGATATTATATGTAGTACTGGTCAACTACATATATTGTTTGGCATACTGTGTGTGCATGCATTTATATAGTTGTAACAATTTTTTTGATAACTTATTTGCTAGTATAGTATGTGGAATAACTTACTAAGCTCTTGTAAATTATAACCCCACCCCACCGTACCGCCCCCTCCCCCCTACAATAGTTTTTCTTTTGTAGCTACTAGATATTTGGGTGTAAGTTAAGAGCCGAGTGTTGAATGTAAGTGTTGAGATGTTGTAGAGGTTAGAATTAGAGAGAAATTGTTTAGTTCATGTGAAACTTTAAATGTAAATATCACTTATGTACTTAGATTTTTCGACCTTAATAAGTTTGGATTTTAAATCTATACTACTTGATCTTATCATTTGGTAAAGGATATCGATTCTCTACAGTTTTGAGGAACTGTTGGATATCAAATGTCCATAATTATTTATATCCTATAATATGTTAATTAACTAACAATTCAACATCCTTAGTAATTAATCATTTATAGTTTTGCAATCTTTAACTTGTAAGGCGGTTTTCATACCATGGGTATGCACATGTTATGGAAATTTTAGGTAATCCTTTTAGGGCCCCTTTAGGATCCTGATAAATTGTATCGAGTCGTTTAGTGTCAAATCAAATAATGGTGTATGATTAATTTAATAAATCATTAAGTCATCTAAGAATTGGGCTTTATTAAAATAATTTTGGTCCAGCTTGATTTAAAATAGATTTTTTTTCTGTTTAAATTATATTGGATTAGATTAAATTTATAATTTATTAAGTGGACTCTTGGACTAAATCAAATTAGATCAAATCGAGCCTAATAAATAAAAAGCTCAAATAGGATTTCTAGAAGCTAGGTCAAATCTTCATCATATTTTTCGTTTGTTAAAGATCAAAACCTTAATTAAAAGATATGAAATATTCAATTTTTGGTTTATAAATAGGAATTTATAGATAAAGTTTGGATGATTTTATATTTTATAATACCCGCAACAATTCACTCATCCACTTTCTAATCTCCACAAAGCTAAACCTACATGTTAATGCACCAAAATCCCCTGCCACAATTTGCTTGAACCTATATCTAGAAACGCTTCATACATGCTCAATCTAACACAACCCAACAATACACCTGACCAAAGCCCTCTATTCGAAGCCGAACACAATTCAAGACCCATTGCCACGTCTACCTTGATGCAACTGATCAACAAACAACACTTGAACAGCTAACACATTACCACGCAAGTCCATGCTAACCCCCTATCCGAAGCCCCTGACTTCCAACAAACATTCACTTTTGACAGATCAAATTCAACTCATACGCATCCGTAAACACTCACATCCCTGACCAAAACAATAGCACATACGATTCACTCACCACACCATGGCAGGCAAAATCCAACCAATCAACTACTCAAATTTATACGCCAACAAACACAGCAATTCACCCATACACCCTAACACCGATAACAACTTCAATTCGTATGCCCCTAATGCAATCTAATCTTCACATTTGTATGCCCCTAACACAATCCAATCTCCAATTTGTACATCTACACATTAGCCACTGCACACACTAAATTACACACCATCCTAGCACAACTCCAACAACACAAGCACTAGACTTTGCCATATACGTTAAAGTCTACGATTACCGATGAATTACGCACATACGTTGAAGTCTACGATCTTGACGTACCATTGATACGCATGATCACAATGCACTATTGACACATACAATCACACGTGACTCGACGCATAGGTAAAAATCGTTATTATTTTATTAGTTAGTTTAATTATTTTTACTAATTTAGTTTTTGTTTAAGTGCAGGTTTTTTTATTTATTATTTCTATTATTTTCATATCATTTTTTTAGATAATCCTAATTTTCAATAAATTCAGTTAAATTACATTTTTAGTAAAATTGTAATTTTTAGAAAAGATATGTATCGTGATACGTATCTTACGGTTAAGAGTTAGAAAAGATACATAACGAGATACATATATTGTTGTTGAGATTTAAAAAATGTACATATGGAGATATGTATCTCGTAGTTAGGATTTAGAAAAGATACATACGAGATACGTATTTTGTAGTTGAGATTTAGAAAAGATATATATCTAGATTATATCTTTAATATATCTTACGGTTAAGATTTGGAAAAGATATGTATGAAGATACGTATCTAGATCATATTTTCAACATATCTTATAGTTAGAATTTAGAAAATATATTTTTTAACATATAGTGTTTTTTAAAAAAATAAAAAAATCTTAACCGAGATTTTCAAAAAGACTTAGTTAGTTAGGGTTTTCTTTAATATGGATAGGAAGTTATAGCCCAAGCATGAAGGTGATTCAATGAAAGAGAAGTCAAGAACGAATGTGCCAATTGGGAAAGCCTAAAATTAGGATAAGCCCATCCATAACAAGAGGAGATGATTTATGCAATTCAAGATTCCAATGGCCCAAGTGTTTAAGCAATTGAAAGATGTAGAACTACTAGCATATGAAAACCGAACAAAGAAATACAAGCCGAAGAATCATGACCCCAACAAATGGTGTGGATATCATGTAAGCCAGGTAGGGCATACCATAGAAGACTGTTGGAAACTGAAGCATAAGGTGCAAGATTTGATTGATGGCAAGATTATCCAACCAACTTTTCTAGAGACCGATGAGTCGATTAACAGTGGTATCCCTTCCCTAGGTTTGAAGAAGCGTCAACTAGACAACTTCCATTATTAGGCATTAAGGATCTACTACTATCATCTGACTAGGTAGCTCACCACTTAAAATAATTGGGTATATCTCTAAGAGAACAATTTAGTTAAATGGGCTAAGAAGTGGCAAAAATAAGGGCAAGAAGTAGAAAAGAATTTTAGTTCCTACATTTTTTTTTAAATTTTCTTTCATTTTAGAGCTTATAATAGATACGAGTTATTAAATAAAACAGTTTTCATGTGTATTCTTGTCTTTGTATGCTATGAAGCTAGCTCAATTCAAATAGGTGCATTTCGAATGAGTGAAAATGGATAAAGAAAATGTGAACTCGAAACTTAAAACTTTCCACCTAAGGAAATGATAACACATTACTTGAAAGGTGTAGGATGAAAAGAGACAACCCATGTCCCAAACACTAACCCTAGACACACATGAGAGAAGAGTGCCATCAAGGTGAGTAATTGGGCTCATTCCTTAAAGGAGGCCTATCTTGAACTTGGTATACGTGTCAAAATGATATTAGGCATTCGTTTCATGATCCTTAAATATAGTTATCCCTTGCAAACCCATTTGAACCTTTAGGGGATTTTTCTTAAAAATTAGCCCTGCCAAGAACCACCCTAAACTAAGGCAATTAGGAGGTTAGGGTCATTAATCTAGAGAAAAGGAATAGACTAACTTGTGCTTACCTTAGTTGTGCCAACTCATGAGTAAATATTATCAAATATAATTCAATTTCTTTAGAATAAAGAAAAGCTTTAAACCATATGTACCTCACTCAGACTCATATACTTATTCAAACACATCAAGTCCATAGATTCTTTCCTAAGCACTTCAAAACCATATACATTTCTGCCAAGTTTATACACCTTAAACCTACCTTTTGGTTCTTCAAATCCTATTAAGTGAAAACTCAACAATTGAAGGTGGTTACCTTGACAAAAAAGAAAAAATAAAAAATAAAAAATAAAAAAGAAGGGAGAAAAGGGAAAAAAAAAAAGAGAAAATGAAAAAGAAGTGAAAAAAAAAAGAAAGAGATTAAAGATATTAGCAAGGTGAGTACTTTCAAAGAAGAGCTAAATTACCAATAAGCCAAAAGTCCAAACTTGTGATGGTATCTAAAAGCTAAACACTTTAAATTCCTAAGCTTAAAAGCAAAGCCCATATTTTTATGATCCCACTCATTATACCAGTTTTAATGAAATTCTTTTGATTAAAGAAAACAACTTATCTTTAGCAAAATTTGCTCATAAAACTGGGGCAAGCCCATGTTCAGCTTCTCCTAGATTCTTGGCTTGTAAACCCAGGATAGATTATATATGATATTTTTTTCAAAATTGGCTAAGTATATTGATATCCATTTACTTAAACAATTGACCAAATGCCTTACAATGTAAACCCAAAAAAGACCTATTGACTAATTAGAATGTACCACTTATAAGATAAGCTATAATTTTTGGAATTGATGTTGAGAGTAAAAACAAACCTATGAGAGTACGGGGAAGTCTAGCGGGGAAGTCTAGCTTGACTAAATATTTCAAGTAATGATATCTATCCCCTTAGTAGAAATTGAAGAGTTGAGTGCTTTCTAAAAAACTTAAATAGTCATTTATCCCGAGTTTAAAATTAGTGCTTCTAAAAAAGTTCAAAGATAATGAATTATGCTCTAGGAAACAAAACTAAGAGAATGAGTAATCAACAGGCAACGAACAGGCTAACCCCTTATTTGTGATCTTTAGAGTTTTTAAGACTTTCTTACTTATTAGCAACATAATTGTCTATCAAAGAATGTTGTTTGAATTTCTTGAAAGAAAAGATGAGAAAAAGAAAAAAAAAATTTAAAAAGAGAAATGAAACTTTTAAAACTTATCAAGAGAGATTTCTAAAGAGAAAAATAAAATAAAATTTTCAAGGAACCATGAAAATCCCTCAAACTTAAGTCAAAGATCAATTTGTCAAAACTTATGAAAGTTTTCTCCCTTGTAAGATCGCTTGCTCAATAGAGCATCATCCAATCCTTCTTAGAATCGCTTGCTCATAGGAGCGTTATCCTATTTAGTCTTTTGTTAGGATCACTTACTTAAAGGAGCATTGTCCTATTCCTTTCTAGGATCACTTGCTTAAAGGAGCACTATCCTATCTTAGTTGAATCGCTTGCTCAAAGGACTGACATCCAGTCATTTAAAAGATCGCCTACTCATGAGAGCGCTATCTCATTTTGTCTTTAATATAATGTCATCTTATCTTGTCTTCGAAAGATCTATCCTTTCGAGCAAAAATGAATCTCAAAGAGATCTATCCTCTTTGGATTATTCACTATTGGATTATTCACCAAATCAAAATGAATCTCGAAGAGATCTATCCTCTTTGGATTATTCACCAAATCAAAATGAATCTCGAAGAGATCTATCTTCTTCGAATTATCCATCAAATCAAAAAGCAATCTCGAAGAGATCTATCTTCGTTAGATTATTCATCAAAAAGAAATCTTGAAGAGATCTATCCTTTTCAGATTATCCATCAAATCAAAGAGCAATCTCAAAGAGATCTATCATCTTCAGATTTACCAAATCAAAAAGAAATCTTCAAAAGATCTATCCTCTTCAAATTATTCATAAAAAAAAAAAATCTTGAAAAGATCTATCCTCTTCAGATTATTTATCAAAAAGAAATCTAGAAGTGATCTATTCTCTTTGGATTAACCAAATCAAGAGAAATCTTAAAGAGATCTATCCTTTTCGGATTAAATCAAAAGAAATCTTGAAGAGATCTATCATCTTCGGATTATTCACCAAATCAAAACAAATTTCAAAGAGATCTATCCTCTTTGAATTATCTACCAAATCAAAATGAATCTTAAAGAGATATATCCTCTTTGAATTATTTACCAAAACAAGAAATCTTGAAGAGATCTATCCTTTTCGGATTATTCACTAAACCAAGACGAGTTTTTTGAAATCTCAAAAAGATTTATTCTCTTCAAATTATTCACAAAATCAAGACGAGTTTTTAGAAATCTCTAAGAGATTTATCCTCTTCAGATTATTCACTAAACCAAGACGAGTTTTCTTCAAATCTCAAAGAAATCTATCCTTTTTGAATTATTCACCAAATTAAAACAAATATTGAAGAGATCTATCCTCTTCGAATTAACCAAAATAAATCTCAAAGAGATTTGTCCTCTTCAGATTATCAAACTAAAATAAAGTTTTATCCTCTTTGGATTATTCACCAAAAGAAATCTTGAAAAGATCTATCCTCTTTGGATCATTCAAATCAAAATGAGTTGTTTGGGAATCTCAAACAAATATATCCTCTTTGGGTTATCCACCAAAGCAAGTTTTTTAAAACCACGAAGAGATTTATTGTCTTCGGATTATCAAACCAGAGTAAGTTTTTTAAAATCTCAAAGAGATCTATCCTCTTCGAATCATCCATTAAACCAAAGGAAGTTTTCTTGAAATCTCAAAGAGATCTATTCTTTTTGGATTATTAGACTAGAATAAGTTTTTTTAAAATCTCGAAGAGATCTATCCTCTTCAAATTATCTACCAAGACTAGTTTTTTGTGAAATCTCGAAGAGATCTATTCTCTTTGGATTATTCACTAAAGAAAGTTTTTTGAAATCTTGAAGAGATCTATCCTTTTCAGATTATCCACCGAAAGAAAGTTTTTGTGAAATCTCAAAGAGATATATCCTCTTCGGATTATCTACTAAACCAAAACATTTGTGAAATCTTAAAGAGATCTATCATCTTCGGATTATCTACCAAAACAAGTTAATTAGGCCCCCCTTAAATTCCTTCAATAAACATAGCTTAGTTGGTTAGTTTAGAGTAAAGTTTGGCAAAAATGGGTATCTCTTTTATTATTGCAGCAAAGTTCTAATCAAACTTCACTATAAAGAGGGGCAATTGTAGACATCTCATTTTTTTTTTTTTTTTTTTTAGTTGAACCAGAAATAAATAAACAAAAAATAAGAAAATAATACAAATAAATTAAAAATGAAAATTAAAGGAAAAAAAAGGAAAAAATTAAAAAGAGAGTCAAGTCAAGTCGAGTCAATTGGATTGTATTGTATCGAGTCCAGTATGTCGAGTTGTTTAGTGTTGAATCGAATAACGGTATATAATTAATTTAATAAATTATTAAGTTATTTAAGAATTAGGCTTTATTGAAATAATTTTGGTCCAGTTAGGTTTAAAATGGATTTTTTTTATCTAAATTATATTGGGCTAGATTAAATTTATAATTTATTAAGTAGACTCTTAGACTAAATCAAATTGGATCAAATTGGGCCTATTAAATAGAAAGCCCAAAAAATGTTTCTAGAAGCTAAGTTAAATCTTCTTCGTATCTTTCATTTGTTAAAGATCAAATCCGTAATTAAAAGATACAAAAGATTCATTTTTTGGTTTATAAATAGGAATTTACTGGTAAAGTTCGGGACATTTTTATTTTTTACAATACCTATAACAATTCACTTGTCAACTTTCTAATCTCCACAAAGCTAAACCCACATCTTAATTCGTTGAACCTACATCTTGACGCAACAAACCCCCCTGCCACAATTCACTTGAACCCATATCCAGAAACACTTCATACATTCTCAATCCAACACAGCCTAATAACATGCTTGATCGAAGCCCTCTGTCCGAAGCCTAATACAATCCAAGACCCATTACCATGTCTACCCTGACACAACTGATCAACAAAAAACACTCGAATAGCCATCACACTACCAAGCAAGTCTATGCTAGCCCCCGTATCTGATGCCCCTAATGACCAACAAACATTCACGTTGGACAGATCAAATTCCACTCACATATAGACACATTCGCAAGCACTAACGTCCCTAACTGAAACAACAACATATACGATCCACTTACTAAGCCATAGCAACCAAAATCTAACCAATCAATTGCTCCAATTTGTACACCAAAAAACAAAAAAATTCACCTACATGCCTTAACGCCGACAACAACTTCAATTCACATGCTCCTAACACAATCCAATCTCTACATTTGTATACCCCTGATGCAATCCAATCTCCAATTTGCACGTCTACACACTAACTACTATACACATTGAATTACATACCATCCTAGCACAATTCTAATGACATAAGCACTGTACTTTACCACACACATTGAAGTCCATGATTACTGACGAATTACATACATAAGTTGAAGTCTATAATCATGATGCACCGTTGACACGTACGATCATGATGCATCGTTGACATGTACGATCACACACGATTCGATGTGTAGGTAAAAATCATTATTATTTTATTAGTTAGTTCAATTATTTTTATTAGTTTATTTTTTGTTTAACTGTAGGTTTTTTTATTTATTATTTCTATTATTTTCATATCGTTTTTCAAGATAATCCCAATTTTCAATAAATTTAGTTAAATTACGTTTTTAGCAAAATCGTATTTCTTAGAAAAAATACGTATCGAGATATGTATCTTACGGTTGAGAGTTAGAAAAAATATATAATGAGATACGTATATTGCAGTTGAGATTTAAAAAAGATACGTATTTTATAGTTGGGATTTAGAAAAGATACATACGAGATATATATCTTATAGTTGAGATTTAGAAAAAATATAAATGAGATATGTATCTAGATCGTATCTTTAACATACCTTATAGTTAAAATTTAGAGAAGATATCTTTTAAAAGTAGTGTTTTATAAAAAAATAAAAAAATCTTAATCGAAATTTTAAAAAAAGACTTAGTTAGTTAGGGTTCTCTTTAATTAGATTTCGTAGGTTTTTTATTTAAAAAAAGAAATGGTTAAATAAACATAAAGTTGGCTTCATTTTAAAAAATAAAAGAAATCTTTTCACTAAATATTTTATGAAAATGAATTACGAACCGGTTTGATCCCAACTAGTGGATACATAAACACCTTTAGGGCAACCACATAAAAAATAAAAAAACTTTTTCCCTTTTTTCCTGAAAATTCGTAATAAAAAATAATAAAAATTCATTTTAGTTATCTTTTTTATATTTAGGTATATTTTTACTATTTTTATGAAATTATAAAAATAAAAACCCATCAATTTTTTTTTAGTTTTTATATGATGATTTAGTCTTAATAGGTTAGCCTTCAAACTTGGTCTTTTCTAATTTAATTTTCTAAAAAATTATTTTTTTAGAAAATTCACCGATCAGTGGCTAAATTATGGTTTTTTCCACCCGAAAATCCAAATTTCATTTTTTTCTAGTTAAACTGATTGGCGACTCCAATTTTTTAAAATTTTTTAGAAAATATTTTCTTAATTTAATGTCAAGTAACTTATATTAAGTGGATTAGGCTTAATATAGGTTAAATTAAGGAAACCAAAGTAGGGCTCAATACGAATCAAGTTTGTTTACAAACCTAGTGAAGCTTGGGTCCATGAAAATTTAAGCTCGTCTTTTGAATTGATCTTTGATTATTGTTAAGCTTATATTTTTTTTTAAAGCAATATTTCTCTATATGACCTATTTTATTACAAAGGAAATATGCACAAAGTTTTTGCTTAGTATACCTGTTACTACTTTCCTTTGTTTTCGATTCTTTTTTAAATACCCTCTATTTAACCTTTTATTGTACCCTCTGAAAAGATACTTGTCATTGTTTTGAGAGAACCTTCTATTGTACTTTATGATAGGTTTAAACACTTTATTATTTTCCCTACCTTTATTCATTTCTTGATTTTTATCTTTTGTTTTAACAAAAACTATTTCTTTCTTTGTTTTAAATGTTTCTGCAAATTCGAAACCTAGTTTAGATTTTAAATTATCCATCCTTTGGTTAAAAATCAACATTTATAATTTCTTTTCACTTTTATGAAACTTGCAGAATGTATTCTTGATTGACTTAGATAAATCTTCCATACGATTTTTCAAATTATTAATTTCTTTTTTTTAGAATTAGATTTTCATATACTAAAGCTTTACGAGCAATATGCAATCCTTCAAAATCATTTTTCAAAAAATCATTTCCATCTACTAGCAACTTATTAGCTTAACTAAGTGCATGCTTTTCAGTTTTCAACATTTTAACCTCAAATTTAAGATTAGATATTTTATTACTTGACTTGAAAAGAGCTTTGAGGAGTTTGTTAATTTTAGCACATATATCGTTAAGTACTTCTAAATTAGAATCAAAATCAGTTTTATAATCTACCTTAGAAAGTGCCATAAGACATAGATTTGCTTCTTCGCATTCTTCTGAACCTTCTGATTTAGTTTCTGAATCTTCTAGATCACTCCATGTTGCCATCAGAAATTTACATTTCTTCTTAAATTTCTCCATTTTCTTGATTAACATGGGTCATTCGTATTTGATATGCCTAGGCCGCTCACATTCATAGGAAATAATCTCCTTTTTGAACTTTTTTCTCTTCTTTTTCTTTGATTGCCTTCCCTACATCAACGGACTAATTTTTATTAGTAGTAAATCTTTTAGTAAACGTTGTCTTACCCTTTTTCTTAAGCCATTTGTTGAGCTTTCTAGCTAAAAGCGTCATGTCCTCGTCTTCTTCTTCAGATTAATCTTCTCCTTCTAAATTAGTATTTGTTTCTTGGCTTTAAGAGCTATGGTCCTTTTCCTTGTATATTTTGAAGTATTTTCTGATTTGAGAAAATTGGTCTCATATGCCATGAGCTTACTACGTAGTTGACTTAGAGGTAACATTTTTAGATCACAAGCTTCTTCTATGGCAACTTTATTTGCATTCCAAATTATGGGAAGAATTCTTATCATCTTGTGAACCATATCAACATCACTAATAATTTTATCAAGAGAAGACGGTTTATTAGTTATAACTGTAAATTTACTGAAAGAGTCTTTGATTTCTTCACTAAGGAGAATTCAAAATGTTTCATATTGTTGAACCAACAAGTTGATTCTTGTACCCTCGATTGTTTTTGTCCCTTCATAGGTTTGCATCAAAATGTCCTAAATGTCTTTATTGTAGCACAAGAAGCAATTAGATAAAATTCTAATTGTGTAATAGTACTCAATAAAAGATTCTTAGCCTTTGAATTGAGTTCGACTTTGGTGATATCATCTCTTAACGTAATGATGGTTGGAACTTTAAGATCTCCTACAGAAATAATTTGCCAAGCATGATAATCTGATGCCTTCATATAAGTCTCCATCTTAAATTTCCAATAAGGAAAGTTAGTTCCATCAAAAAATGGTGCCTTACCAGGTTGAATTGTTAAACTATCACTTAGTTCACCCATGATCTTGAACTCTAGAAGATACTAGAGCGAGGCTTTGATATCAATTGTTGGTCCCTTATAAAACATCAAGAACGGGGTAAATTGATATCTTTAAGCTTTTTAAAAACTTTTTCGATATAAGAAAAATAAAGTTACCCCTCTTAACAACTTATAATGGTGAACAGTAATATTTTAGCAATTTAACACACAATAATAAGGCAAAGTAAAAGAGTAAGGAAGGAGAATATTAGGAAGAGATTTTAGCTTACTACTCTTTTCCTGCTCTATTGATTGGGATCCGGTCTACTTCACTAGTGCCATTCCACTTGATCCACTAAATTAAATCACAAAATGATTACAAGCATTCATTACACATGGACTTTACAACACTTTACTCTACCTATCTAGCCTCTCAACAATTTAGGCTAAAACAAATCTATAGAATACAAACAGACTTCTCTCTACAGTAAAGTTTAGAGATTACAAGTGAGAGCAAAAATTACAAGCCTCAAATAATTTTTGCAATAAGGAGAAATAACGTTTATTGTATAATTTTGATTTGGTGCAACTTTTTGAAGAAGTATCTGAAAAACTTTTTATGACTTTTCAAAAGGTAAAATTTGATCAAGACTTTTTGTTTTACGAGAGCTTTTTCCAGGATGTTATCTAGAAGTTTTGAATCTTTTCTCTTTTATATTGAAATCTTCCAACAGCTAAAAATCTAAAGATTATCTTCACTTCCATATTTATCCAACCATTAGTTATTAAAGATAATTCCTTGGATATTTGGAAAAGATCTTAGTCATTTCAAATTTGGAAACAACTTTCCTTATCTTGTTTAATTAGATATTCATCAATCTGTAACCACTAGACAAGCTTTTGATTTGAATTTGAATAAATATGTTTTTGTTAGCAACTTCTAGATAAGCCTTAAGTTCAAAAATTGGAAACTTCAAGAAATTTGAATCAACCTTATTCTTATCCATTCTTATGTATATCTTGATTTATCCAAATATATTTTCACTTACAAAAAATCCCTATGGATCATAATTCCATCTTGAGTGAAATAGGATTAAGTGTATTCCCTTAATACACTTAATCTAGTGAAGCTAGGCTTTAATTAATTTGAATCTGATTTAAATTTATTTTCAACGTCATTTTTCCAAACTTACTTTCTGAGCAACCTTCTAAAGAGTATCGATCTTCTTTTCTTTAAAGTTTCTAAATAAGCTTTTGAAACACCATCTGAATATTTTTAGAATATTCTCTTTTTCAACAATATTATATCTTATGAATAAGTTTCTGAAGACAACTTATTTTTGTGAATTTAAACTTTCTAGGAACCGTTCTGAATGCTTGCAATTTTAATGATTCATTAGCATTTATCCCTTTTTGTTGCAATAAAAATATACGAGAGATATCTAACAAACTCAAAGCAACCTACTATTCCATCCCTAACTTACACTATCATACCATACAACACTGCTACCTTTACCCCACCACATTCCTCCTCCTTACAGACCCCCTGCCCTTAATTACCTACTATCACTTCGATCTCCACTTATTCTTCAAATTTAGTCCCTTCTTCCTCTTAAAATTCTATACCTATTTCCTCCTCCTCCACTATGACACTAACCTCACCCTACATCATCTCATCACATCATCATCTAAATGAAGAACATTAAGCTAAACTTAAGAGAGGAGGGGAGGGGGATGGGATATGGGGGGGGGCGGGGTGGGACTGGGGGGAGAATTGAGTTTAAGGACAAATTGCAATTCTTTTCCGATATAAACAACTAAATGCAATAATAAGAGTAATCAAAGTAATAATAGAATAATAATAAGTGTGGAAATTAAAAGAGATAAGAATAAAGAAAATCAAGCCTAGATACAACATGGAGTTTGCATCGCCCCTTAGTCTCTATAGACATACAATGCCTCCAACTAAGGACTTCGCACCACTTTATTGATTTCTTAATTCAAGCTCCAAGAGCTATACTAACACAAACTTGGTTACACAAGTTTCACACTCATAACTCTGAACATAAAACATAATCTCAACTCTTAATACAAAAACTCAATCTTAAGAATTATTGGTTTAGTGCTTTTAACTCTCAATACTTACAACTAATAACTCACAAGCACTACACTTCAAATCTCTCTAAATATTAGCAATTTATGATGCAAGAGATAATGAGAATTATAGACAACAAGAATATAAGAGAATGTTAAAATATTATAGTAAAACATCGGTTCTCTACTATCCTTGGTCGTGTTATTGAGCATTTATATTATCCCATTCATTTCTTCCTATTACAATGCATTCAATACTCCAACGGTTAGTTAAATTTGACTTATCGGCATGCCAGTACTTTAAACTACCGGTAAGATGGTAAAAATTACTCACCGACAAGTGAACCGGTAAGCTGGTTCTTCTATGTCAGTGAGCTTTTCTTTGTATTTTCTAAGGCTTTATATCGTCAGCCCAGTTCTTCCTTGAGCCGTTAACTTGGTTTTTCCTTGAGCTGTCAACTCGATAGGCTAAATATGACCTAAAATTCTTTTAACACACAACAAACGAATACTCTTTGCAATATAACTTTAAGAACATTTGATCGCCACTTCAAAAGATTAAATTTCTTATAAAGATAATTGATATATTTTATCATTAAGCAAGCTAATTGAACTTATTCAATTATCTCAAAATAATCAAATAATAGTTAGTTTAATCATTCACTTGTTTTTGTTCTCTTAAAAAACAACATGTTTAGATATACATTTTTTATTTTGTTCTTATCAAAATCAAATAACGAACCCTAGGTTCAATAATCTCGTTGGTTTGGACTATAGAAATATAATAAAATAGCAGTGTTATAGCTAAAAATAGTTAATTTCACTAAATTTTATTATATAGTAATTTACCCGCTATAAACATACAATTTAGATAACAAAAATTAATTAAACTTTAGAAATAAATTATTTAGGTACTAAAAATTATAAAATGATATGAAATAATATATAAATATAGTACATATACCTTGAGTATAATTATTATATATAATTATATATATACCCAAAAATTCATATAATTAACTAAAAATTAACAAGAAAAGTGATAAAGATTAGAAAAAATTGTTAAACCACTAGAATCAAGATGGATTAGAGCATAAATAAGTATGGGATAGCTATTGAATAGTGTACTTAGCCTTAGGACACATATCAAAGAGGAATATAAAGGGTATAAAACCCTTATAGGGGAGAGAAATTCTGTCAAGACCCTAAAGGGGGCCTAGTAGGATTACCTAAAATTTCCATAACATGTGTGCACCCATGCTATGAAAACCGTCTTGCAAGTCAGAGATCGCAAGACTCTAAATAATAAATCACTAAGATTAATTATTTCCAAGTAATTAATTTATTGTAACATGACATAATATATAATTATAAATAACTATGGATGTTCGATATCCCACAGTTCCTCAGAACTGCAGAGAATCGGTATCCCTTACCAAATAATAAGACAGGATATACTAGCATTATCGTAAGGTTTAATAAATAAATATTTTCTACAAAGGATGTCTATATATCATCTAAAAATTACTCAACTACTTCTAATACTAATGTACATATCTTCATCTCGCACTCAGCACTCGAGACATATCCCAATCCCATCGTATGTAAACCTGCAAAAGAAAGACTTCTGGGGAATAAGCTACAAGAGCTTAGTGAGCTATCCCTCATACCATACTGGTAAACAAGTTATCAAACAAATTATTACAACCATATGAATGCATCTACACATAGAATGCCAAACAATATATGCAGTTGACCGGTACTGTATATAATATCGGATTTTAACGCCCTCTGAAATAAGGGTTGGAGATTTATCGGCACCAATCACGATCGAGCTCTAGCACCTGGGTTTTTACCCATAACTTTGAATTCCGTATTTCACAAAAACACATTTCCATTTCCAAAAATCCAATAGTTCACAAAGTCCCAGGCCTAGCGGTGAGGTGGCCCCCACAGTCCACACTCACACCCTACAGCGGTGGTCTCTAGACGCGACCCCCAGCCACCTACGGTTAACGTCTCCGGCGCCAATAGAACCTGCGAGCCAAGGGTAGGGTCTTGTTGTACCCATGCTCCTACACGGTATTAATTAAATCATGTGGGAATCCATCCCTCCGAGGCCCTTCATTACCAACCGCGTGAAGTGACGGCTAGAATAAATAATGCGATGCATAGATAATGCATGACCCTTTTAATTTAAGATAAGCCAAATATAATTAAGTCAAATTATAAGGTGATCAATCAATATCAGTAAACCATCCAAATCATATAAAAATCAATCATACCATCAAATCATCAATTATCGTATTTAACAATAATTCTTATAACAATCAATCAATATCAAGCACACACATATCCCGAAACCCCATGCATCAAGTTATTGATTATTCAATTTAAGTGCACTAACTACAAGCACAAACAAGTATAGAGTCATCGGGAGTACTCACTTGACTATGACGACTTGCTCTAGTCGTAATAACCGATCGGGAGATCTTCACCCTCGTCGGGACCACCTGATCATTACGAGATAATAAGGATAATAAGTAGTTGATTTAACTAATGGTTCTAGACATCTACCTACCTAATTCTACTTAGATTACTATCAGCCCTTATTCGATTAAACCTAATTGTTACTCGTACGTAACATTTTCATTCTATTTTCAATATTTACGAATTTATAATCGTTTTTCATCGTTTTCGAACGTACATTCACACGGTAATGTCCGTTTTGGATGTTAAGACTAGTGTTTTACAATATGGGCTAAATTTATTAAAATTTTATCTTATTAAAGTTTAATTACTCTTATTACTTATGTTTATGCTCTAGTTTAGGATTTAATGATTGAATTAGCTATTTGATTTTTATACTTAGGAAATTTTACATTAGTGTTACAAATTCACATACTTGATTAAGTTTAATTCAATCTAAGAGGTGTATTAGGGTTTAAGGAATTTTCGACTTCTAAATACATGTATATACATATGTTATGTACTTATGTAATCTTATTATTTCTTCTATTATAAACCTATGCTTACATCATCACTTATGTAATCAATTGATGATATGTCATCATGTGCTTATGTCATGGCTTATGTCATCATGTGCTTATGTCATCACTTACCTTATCATATGATTACATAAGCCTTTTCTTATGCTTATGTCATATGTATATGTATTATGTACATGTTACTCCTTTCTCTTATACTTATGTACATATACCTTATACATACTTATACTCATATCTATACTTAGACTTATACCGTATTTATACGTGTAAACATACTCATATACCTATACGGTTGGATATGTATTTTTTTATACTAAAATTCGTATGCCTAAGCTTTTCCTTAAGAAAAGCTTCCTAATTCCATGCTTTTGTGTTTTTATGTATATATTTAGTGTAGTATAGGTATGTATAGTTAAATATGATCTTAAGTTAGGTTATGTACATGATAATTACTCATGTACAAAGGTTCACATACTTGTACTCTTTTGGTAATTCCTTATGTGTACATACTTATAAGCTTATACTCATGTCTTCCTTTCTTCTTCTTCAAAAGTTCTAATTTCTACACTTAAAGATGGAAACTTTGTTTCCTCTTCTTCAAGACAACACTAAACACCTAACTACTTATCTAATCTACCTAATTAACTAACTAATGAATAACATAAACCAACATAAAGTAAGTTAAGTACATACCTTTAGATGTATTGAATTTAAGGAGGCAAAAGTGAAGAAATGAAAGTGAAAGGGAAGGGGAAAGCTCACGGCAATGGAGGGCAAATTTTGTTTTGTTTCTTTTGTCTTGTTTTCATAATGAAAGGAAGAAAATGGTGGGGCCTAGAAGAGAGAAAATGTGGACGGCAATTGAGGAGAAAAGGAGAAGAAGAAAAATCAAAAAGAAAGAAAAGAAAAGCCATCATGAAGAGGAAGATATTTTCCTTATCTTTTAGTCTTTTGTTGACTTTTCAAAGTGTTGACTTTAGTCCAAGTGTTGACTTAGTCAACTCTCCTTAAGTTTATGTAATTTTGTACACATAATGTAGTAATTAAGGGAAATTAAGGGAAAACTGAAGGAAATGAGAAGAAATGAGGTATTTGATGAATTGATTAGTAAACATAGTTGATGAGGTCTTACTTTAGGTTTTTGTAGCTTATATATCTCATTTGATAAACTACTTTGGATAACAAATGCAAAAAGTACAAATTTGAGTATTAAAGTTCACTACATGTAACCTAATCTTCAACTATAACCCTAACTCAAAGTGAGACTATCCTAATCACATACTTAAGGGATAAATATATTCTATGACTCATTATCTTAGTTTCTAATGGATTACTTGAGGATTCGAATTATATAAGGATGAATGAAGGTCATCTCTAGCCTTTTACTAATGATTTAGCAAAATATGAGCATTGTATTATCAATTAGGGTTTTAGGGTATATCATGGTGAATTAGTGCTTTTATATCCTTAAAGTTATGGTTTTAGGATTTTTATTACTTTAAGGCACAATCTCTAATGTTTTTATACATTTAGAGTTTCATATATTCTTATGCGATTAAATCTTCGATTATCATCTTAGGGTTTTGATGAGGTTCGAGGTTTTAGGGTCTTCGTATGTGGTTAGGGATTCAATTGATGATTTAAGGTTTTTCATATCCACTTTAGGTTTTGAATTGAGATTTTAATCGATTTTAAATCTTATTGGCTCTTTTGAGTTCGAGAAATCATCTACAGTTTGGACATTTGTTTCTATACTTAGGAAGCTAAATTCGTGGGGTTTACAAATTCCATTTTTTCATTCTACAAACTTAGGAAAGACCACCAACTCTCTCCATAGCATCAACAAGTCCCCAAGAAGACTAAGAAAAATCTAGAAGGGGAAAGAATATAGAAGGAAATTTTGGAAAAAAATATATGAAGTGAAACTGTGCAACTAAGCAATCATCTAAACCATTAGGAGACACAGGTAGTAGTGCCTAAGGCTACTAACAAGGTGGTAGAGGGTAGTGGTGGCTAGATGATGGTTTTCCAACAAGCTCCAAATTCCACCTGATTTTACTTAATTTTATAAAAATATTAAATTAGGTTTGAAAATTTTGGAAATATTTATTTTGGAATATTTTTTAACCTACTATTTGAGAAAAATATCAGATTTCAAAAATTTTGAATGGATATATGACCTCTTTAACAAATTGCACAAAACCAAACAATTTTCAAAGCCATTCAGAATAACCCTATTGTTGTTGTTTTAAAACCAATTTTTTTTTTTTTTGGGTTTCTCTATACTATATGTATGAATCCTATGAAGATATTTTGGCTAAAAATATTTTTCATGATTTTTCATAGTTTTTAAGCCTGTAAAATGTATCAAAAATGCAATTTTTGGATAAACTCTAAATAAACTTATTTGCACCATATTTGGAGCTCATTGGTATTACGTATTACTAGGGAGAGTAATTTAGAGTTGGTTAGATCTAATGGAATTTGGGATATGCATAGATCATTGGATTTAGCTTACATGCATTAAGGTGAGGGTATGTGGATTTGGAAGGTTGAGTGATATAGTGATCATACGTATGATGAACCTATTATATGATCATGATTTATCATATTTCTAAATTGTAATAGGATGTTGGAGTGAGTCGTTAGGCAAACTTGTACATTTAAACTATTTAGAGAGTTCTTCAAATGATTAATCTAGTAAAAGAGTGACTTAAAATCCTAATACAAATGCTTAACCAAAAGGTTAACTGGTGTAAGAATCTTGAATATAATAATGTTAGAGTCTTGGTTAGAACAATGTTTGATAAAAGAAGCATGGTTGTGATGACTTTAGAGACATGTTTAGAAGGTTGATCGATGATAAGAACTCGACATATGTTGGAGCTTCATTTAAAGGAGTTGTTTGATAAAAGAAGGATGATTATTTTTGTTGATAGTCGAGTTTTGTTCACTTGTCCATTCATCTACTAATAGGCCAAGTAGTCCATATTCATGGCTAATGCAAAGAAACATAGTTCCGTGTCTAATTTGAATTCAAGAGAAGTGGTATGAACAGTTATCACTTAACACGATCATATTACATAATTTCTCACTCTCCCTATATTTTAGGAACGTGTTTAATCAAGAGGCCTCCGCTTATCTCCATCAACCATTCTGATAACCATTGATAACTGTTGCTTTAGACACAACAGTTACCTATAAATACAGGAAAAAAATACTATAAGAGACATTTGATAACTCTTCACTACTCTCAACTTTCCCTATTCACATTTACTAACTTAGGTATCGGAGTAGTTGCATCAATCTAGCCCTAGTACCAAGAGTTTTTCCTTTCTTTACAGAATATTTTCAATTACCAAAATCCACCAACAACATTTGGCACCATCTGTTTTTTTCTCAAACACACCCATATGGCTAAAACTAGAATGATTAAGAGTGCAGGTGCTAGTACTTCCTCCCAACACCTTAAAGGAGAGAGTAGGCATACTGATGAGTAACGTTTGGATAGGCTTAAGTAACTTTGCCTTGATTTGGCCAAAGAAAATTAAGAACTAAATAGAAAGCACGAACACATCCTTATTCTCCTCCATAATAGTATTCACCCAAATCAAAACAAAGAGCATGATGATCATAACGCCGAGAACAACGATGACTCGATTTATTCACCTGGATTGCCAAAAAAGCAAGTTAAGGTTACGATGGGACCTTTAGCTCCTATACTAAAAAAAATTGACAAAGGCAAGGAATCGCAATAGGTGTACCATGTTGGACCCTCACATGTTAGCACTCCTATTACAATAAGTAAGCAACTTCAAATTAAGAAGAGCCCCTTTATTCTTGAGGTCTTGGAGGAGGTCATACTACGGCACATCAAGTTGCCACAATTTGAAACCTATGATGGAACAAGAGATCCTAAAGATCATTTAGAGTACTACCGTACCTTGGTTAAGTTGCATGACTTAAGTGATGTCTTGGCTAACCAAGCCTTTCCCTCAACATTAAGGAATGCGGTAAGTACATTGTTTAAGCACTTGAAGTTGAACACAATTTCGTGTTTCAAAGAACTAGCAGAAGTGTTCCTTCAACAATTTCATGCTAGTAAACTTCCTATTAAGGACTCTTTAGTCCTTAACATAATAAAACAAAGATCAAATGAATCCATTTGAGACTATCTAGCTAAGTTTATTGTTGAGATTGTCCAAATTCCAAAGTTGGACATAAGTGTAGCCCTCAATGCAATCATCGATAGAGTCAAGCTCTATGGAGACTTTTTCAAGTCTCTTGCCAAGAATAAGCTAAGAACTTTTGCTAAGTTCAAAGCTAAAGCTACGTCCTACATGAGACAGGAGGACAACATAAAGGCTCAGTGAGGGGCTGATCAAAATAGGGGAGATAGAAAAAATGTTAAGAGAAAGAGTACAAAAGATTGACTCGGTACGGATGATGATCAAAATCCTAATGTTGAGAGAAAGAGGCCATAAATTCCAACATATTCATCCTATGCTCTAGTCAATCGTCTAATTTCGAACATACTGATGGAGGTGTGTGGGTAGAGAGGAGTGCTACAGTAGCTAGAGAGGATACGAGGGAACCTGATGGATTACTGATTATTGGCCCAATCATTCATACATGCCTCAGAGGCCTCTAGTCCCTTACTCAAAGGATTCCTTCTCATCAACCCGCCAATGATGAGAAACAGTATGCTAAAGGAGGGTGGCTAAATTCCCTGAGAGCTCCTAGTGGTTATACTATGCTCTATTCGTTATCGTACGCCAATGCTAACTTTCCCCTAGCTGAGAGCTCTATGTCGAGTGATTGGACTTCCAATTGTCGAAAGTCTCCTACTGAGTAAATGCAGCTAGCTCTTAGTTAGGTACTTCTCTTCTAGCCCCCTTCTAACTCTCTTGGCATCCTTTCACATCTTGGCTTCATTGTCGCTAAAGCACCTTGATTCCTCTCACCTGCTATACTTAGAGAACCCTTGTATAAATCCAGAGTTGTACTACCACCTATCCTCTTCATCTGATATTGTACTATTTTCCCTTTCTGTCTTTTGTCCCTTTTACCTCTTTTTGTATGTACTAAGAATCCCTTTTTTGTATCTACCTTCTTGTAATTTCTTTATTTATAATGTTGCCCTAAGGACTTACTTTAAATAGGCCCTTCTCTTTGTAAGCCATAATCATCTAATCTTACATATATACATTGAATATACTATTCTTGTAAGACAATCCTCTCCAAGTCCATTTTTCCATACACTCTTATCTAATCTTATCGAGTAGCTCAAGATTAGTGGTGGATGTAAACCCCCCAAATTTTTCGATCTAACATCTTATGTAGACTTAAGTATGTTAGATATTCTAAGAGTTAACAAGGCTAGTGAAAGTGAAAACCCTAAAATAATTAATCAATCGCGTATAAAATTTTTCTACCCTAAATGTATATAAATACTAAAGATTTCATTTAAAAGTGATAAAAACCTTAAAACACTATAACTTTAAGGATAGAAAAGCACTAAATCACCATAATTTACCCTTAAACCCTAATTGATAATATAACCTTAATATTATACTAAATCATTAGTAAAAGATTAAAGATAACTTTCAATCATTCATAATTATATATAATACTAAAGTAATCATTTAGAAACTAAGATATTGCATCATAGATCATATTCATCTTCTAAGTATATAACTAGGTTAGTATTACATAGAGTTAAGAGTTTAGTTAATACTTAGGTTACATGTAATAAACATTAATACCTTAGATGACACTTTTTATAATAATTATACTAAGTAGCTTGCTAAATGTTGTATAAAAGATATAAATACCTAAAGGAAGATCTCATTACCGATTTTTACTAATGAATTCACTAAACTTCTTATTTTTTTTCGTTTCCTTAATTTTTCTCCTAATTTTCCCTACTTACTTCATTATGTACACTAAATGGCATGTAATTTTGGAAAGTTAACCAAGTCAACACATATTGACCAAAGTCAACATTTGGAAAAGTCAACCAAATGTCCTTTTCGCTCTAAAATTATCTCTTCCTTTCTAATGATTTCTTAATATTTCTTTTAGATTTTTCTTCCTTTTCTCTTCCTCTTTACCGTCCACTACTTTCCCCACTTAGGGCCCCACTTGTCTTCATTTTCAAAGCACAAAACAGCACAAAACCAAGTCCTTTTCTTTCTCTTCCCAATCGTGATTCCTTTTTGCTTCCAAAATTCCAAACATTTTCTTACTTTACTTTCACACTTTCTACTAACATAAATCAAGGAGAAAGAGGTATGTTATCATTTGACTTTCTATTTTATGTAGTAGTTAGTTGTGTAAGTTAGGTTAGTGTAAAAAGTTGGTATAATATGTACGTAAATGTTGTTAAAGGAATAAAGTTCCAATCTTTATGCTTAGAAGTGTAGGATAACTTTAGTAAATGGAAGAAGAGTATGTGTATATATATCTAAGTATGTGTATATAAGAGTATACTTGATAAATAAATATATGAAAACCTTTGTACATAAGTATGCATTATGTACATAACCTAAAATAAGGCATATACTAACTATACATATATATACCATGCTAGATACACCCTTAAAATACAAAAAGATGAAATTTGAGAAGTTTTCTTAAAAGGAGTTTTAGGCATACGAAAGTACATATGTCACTGTATGTGTATATAGGTATAAGTACAAGTATAAATATAGTATATGTATAAGTATACTAGTATACACACAAGTATAGTATAGGTATAAGTATATACTTAACATATGTATAAGTGTACATAAGACACTTAAGCATGAGGTAAGGGCTTATGTAAGCAATGATGCGATTAAAAGATGACATGAGCTATGATATAAGCAAATGATGACATAAGCAATAATATAAGCAATTAATAATATAAGCGATGACATAAGCATAAACTTATAAAATAATAACTTATAAGATTGCATAAGAATATAACATATGTATGTACATGTACTTATCATCCAAAAATCTTTTAAACCCTAATACACTTCTTAAATTGAATTAAACTTAATTAAGTACATGAATTAGTAATACCAATGTAAAATTCCCTAAGTGTAAGAATCTAATAGCTAATTAAATCATTAAGTCCTAAAATAGGATATAAATATAAGTAATAAGAATAATTAAGCTTCAATAGTTAAAATTTCAATAAATTTAGCCCATATCATAAAACACGAGTTTTAACATCCAAAACAAACATCACCATGTGAATATACGTTCGAAAACGATGAAAAATGACTATAAATTCATAAATATCAAAAATAAAACGAAAAAGTTACATACAATTAGTGATAAAGTCTAATTGAATAAAAATTGATAGTAATCTAAGTAAAATTAGGTAAATAGATATCTAGAATTACTAATTAATTCAATTGCTTATTATCTTTATTATATCGTAATGATCAGGTGATCCTGAGGTAGGCGAGCATCTCCCAATTGATTACTATGACTAGAGCGAGTCGTCATAGCTGAGTGAGTATTTACCCTATAATTCTATGCTTGTATGTGATTGCAAATAGTGGACTTAAATGATATTATTAATTGATTGTTGTGTGGGGAGGGGAAATATTTGTGTATGTTATTATGTGCTGAGTTGTGAATTTATCTTAAGTATAAATAATACTTTGTTTGTTGCATGGTAGTATAAAAAATGATTATGTGTACTATTAGATGGTCACATCATAATTGGACTTAATTATACTTGGCTCATAAGAAGAAACTGGTACATGCATTAACATGCATTGCATAGACATAATTCCAGCAGTCACATCACATAGAGGTAAAGAGAGGTCATTCGAGGGTTGTTATTATAAATTTATTGGTTTTGTACGGTGTACTCGTACAAAATAACCTTACCCTGATCCGCAGGAATACTAAGCGTTAGAGGCGCTAACCGTCTGGCTAAGAATCGAGTCTAGAGGCCTCCATTTAGAGGTGAGAGTGGACTTCAGGGGCCTAATCATGATTATATTAAAACTTAGGTTTTTATGAAAATAAAACACTTATTTGATTTAAGTACAGAACGTAGAGTTTTGTAGGAAAGTAAGTTCTAGTATAATACCCGGATCTAATTGGTGCCATGTATACTCTAACTTTGACTTCGAAGGGCGTTAAATCTGAGTTACGTATATGGAATAGTTAACTATACATATTTTTTAGCATTCTATTTGACCATTCATTCATATGCGTGAATATAATGTATTTATAACTTACTTGTGGTATGGCTGAGGGTTTTGCTTACTAAGCTTAGGCTTACATCCCCTTAGACTTTTGCTGCAGGATGGCTTGTTTGTTGAGGCTGGCCGAGGGATGCCATAGGTTAGCTTAAGGACTTAAGCAAGAGCGAGCCATCTAATGTATTGAGAGAACGGATTATGTAGACTTTTACCTATATACTTTTATTTTATCTGTAATATAGACTTAGATGTACTAAATTACTGTGTATTGTGAACTTTGTAATTTAAATTTTATATAAATATATTTGTGTGATGCTATCATATAGATCTGTATGTTCTTGGGAAACTAATGGCTATAGAGCCTTGTATATTATGTGAAAAGTTCATGATTGGAAGGATAACCAATCAGGGGTTCTTCGTACAGTATATGGCTTCTGCCACAACTGGACCATCCTCAGTTTGTAACAGCAAATGGACCTTGATATCAACTTGTGCGTCATATTAAGTAAAATATCAAGTTGTGTTGTGTTAGTTGGTGTATTATATCCTTCGAGCAAGTTTGCACCAGCAACTCTAGTAAGTTCTTAGACCATTTCACCCTATCTTTCCTCGATATCTTGAAGGACTCATGGGTTCGAATCTGCTATAGTAAGCCCTGATGATAACTAAGCTCCTAGGCACATCATAACCCCTCTAAGTGGAATTCCAACAAATATTGCGATTTTCATTACAAAAAAGGACACAACATGGACAAATGCATCCAACTTAAGAATATAATTGAGGATGCCATACAACGAGGGCATTTGTGCAAGTTTTTTAGCACAAGATGTTGAGAATATCGAAAGACCATCTCAAAGGAGACGTAAAGACCATGAAAATGTTACTCAACTAGACAATGCCAAGGGAGATGCAAGAGACAAGAGTACTAACAAAGCACCCAATGGGGTAATCAATACAATTGTTAGCGGACCTGTTATAGGCTAGTCAAGCCTTTTGAGTTTGAATAACGCCATCAATTATGTTTGCAATATCTAAGGCAAAAAGGTAAGGGTTGACAATACAATTTTGTTCATAAAGGAAGATTTTGAAGGCATCCAAAAGCCGCATGATGATGTACTGGTAATGATGGGAATCAAGCTATTAGACCTTTGACTTGTAGCTGAGCCCGAGGACTAGAGGGGCTAGCATAATGAAACCTTCTATTCTAACCAACCCATATTAAAGCCGAGTACTTCCTTGCTAAGTCATCCTTCACGCCATGTTGAATGACTGCCCATTTTTCTGTAATATGCCAAGTTGATGATTTCTCTCCAACATTGAGCCAACCAATTACTATACATCTTCCTTATTAAGAAGCCAAGAGAGAGAGTCCGGATTAACTAAACCATCCCTACTCGGACAAGCTAATCTGTCCATACATTTTTGTCCATATCTTTTAATGACCTCGCCAATGTAGCATCCCCACGTGTACATTATCATGTATAGAATTCGTTGCACCAATGATTGTCTTTCTTATATATTCATCTTTATGCTCTTGTATCTTATACATTACTCCCTTATGAAATGTCCTTTTTGTCTTTTCCTTTTTAAGTAGGTTGTCCTAACTTATGAGTATAAATACCCTTATACTCGTAACTATGAGAACACCAAATCATTCTTAATATACACTCTTTGGGTACTTTTTCTTCCTTACGTAAACATTGTTTATTTACTCTTGGCATCACTCTTATCCTTTCCCTTAAGCATGGTTAGGTGGCAAATAATCTCATCGAACCAATTCATGCATCATATCAAATTGTACCTTGAGTCCTCGAAAGTTCCATTGGAACACCATATCCTCTAGAGCTGTTCGTGGGTTTTTCTTATTGTTTCATTTGTCATTTTTACCCTTTCACACTTTTCCTCATTAATCTTTTTTAAGCTTTTTGCAAGTTTGGACCCATCTAGTAACCGGCCTTGTCTGTTCTTAGTTACGGTTCGTAACATTTTGGTATCAAAGCGAAGGTTTTATGTGAATTATAGTAGTTCTTCTTAAAGTTCTATTATACTCTATTTTACGTATGTGAAATAGAACAAGTTATTGCGTTCATTTGATTACTGTGCTACTAGTTGTTCACTTTCTAAAGTGTTTGTTTAAGTTTGAATCTATAAGGAAAAATGATAGACCCAAGTAAGAATGTAGGTACTGGTGATGACAGTAGAGTTGTCCACCATGAACAACAATCTTAAGGAACTTCTAGAAGTACTAACGAGAGGCTTGATGAGGTAGCTAACATCTTAGTAGATTTGACCCAAGCTGTTCATGCACTATCTTATTGACCCACTTAGTAGATCTTAGCCAACTCCATAAGCAGCTCAACCTGCTCGAGGTGGAGGAGTTGGTGGATGAGTAAGGCGAAGGATAGACTTGAGAGAGCTTGATGAAGAGCAAGAGGAGAATTTTGAAAGGGAGCATAAATGAATCTCTAGAGCATTCGACTATGTGAAGCTTTGAATTCTGAATATTAATGGATCTAGGAATGTTGATGAGTATATGGATTGGGAAGAGAAGGTAGAGCATGTGTTTGATTATTATTAGTATAAGGATTATGAGAAAGTGAGAACTGCTACTGTTGAGTTCTCCGAATATGTCACCATGTGATGGAAGAATTTTCAGGTTACGAGAAGACGAGAGGGGTACTAAGTGATTAACACTTAGCCCAAGATGAGAAGAGTACTTATAATTAGGTTCGTACTGGAAACATACATCTAAGATACATTCACTTGGCCTTAAAAGTTGAGACAAGGAGGTTGAATTGTTAACGAGTATGTTTGAGAATTTCAAATGCTTATGATGCGTTGCGAAGTGGAGGAACCACCAGCTTGAATAGTCTCAAGGTTTGTTACTAGGTTGAGAGGAGACATTCGAGATGTTGTGGAGCTCTAACAATTCGACACAATCGATGAAGCTGTTAGGATTGCCCAACGAGTAAAGAGGCAGATAAGAAGCCGAGTACCAGCAAGAATGTCGACTAGCCGACTAGGATAGGCATCTCACCAAGCTTAGTCGAATATAGAGCTAAGTAGAAAGATTGATGTAAAAGTCGAGCAGAAAGGCTAACTAAATGATGTAGTATAGACTCGAACATATGAGAAGGGGTAAGGGTCTGGCAGGAAGACCAGTTAGATCAAGTTCTTCAAGTGCTAAGGGTTCGGACACATGGCTGCTAAGTACCTGAATCAACAGACGATGGTCATCAAATGAGACATCCCGAAGCTAAAAGTGGAGAGCATAGATGAGGAACCCAAGGAGGAGGATGTTCCTATCGAGAAAGCAAGTGTTGAGACAGAGATGATTAAAGAGGACATGTTTCCTATGGACTTAGATCAGTTACTCATGGTTATCCGATGCACTATGAACATGGAACCCTTACGAGAGGAGGAGTAGAGAGATAATTTGTTCCATACCACCTGCAAGGTGAATGATCAAATGTGCATCCTTATTGTAGATAGTGGAAGCTATACCAATGTGACATCAACCGATCTTATTTCAAAACTGAAGTTGCCAATTGTTTCACATCCGAGGCCGTATAGGTTACACTGGTTAAGTGAGAAAGGAACATTATATGTTATTTGGCAAATACTACTTTCGATCGCTATTGGGAATTACTCTGACCAGATTCTCTGTTATGTCTTACCTATGTATACTTCCCACATGTTGTCAGGTAGGCCATGGTTGCTTGATAAAAGGGTCATCTATGATGGCTATAGGATCACATACATATTCAAGAAGGATGATCAGGAGATTACACTAAACCTGATGTCATCGAGAGAAGTCAATAAGTTACAAACGAAACTTGCTCGTAGATTGAAGAAGGCTCTAGTGATGAGTAGAGCCAAGCTCTGAGAAGCCATAAATGCTGATGAGTCGACTCTCTTGTTGGTCAGGTGACTGTTGGAAATAAGGGAGCTAGGTAAGTTACCCCTAAAGATCAAGGAGTTGTTAGATGAATATGCTGACCTGTTTCTAGAATAGTTACCTAAGGGATTGCCCCCAACTCGAGGCATAGAGCACTGCATTAACTTAGTACCCAATCCTGGACTACCGAATAAGTCAGCTTATTAGATGAATCCCGAGCAACCTTTTAAGCTCCAATGTTAAGTCAATGAATGGTTGAGGATGGGCTATGTAAGAGAAAGTCTTAGCCCTTATGATGTACCTACACTTCTAGTGCCGAAGAAGGATTGAACCTAGTGGATGTATGTAAAAAGCCAAGCTATAAACAAAATTACAATCAAATATAGGTATCCAATCTCGAGGTTAGAAGACATGTTAGATGAACTGAGTAGAGCCAAAATTTTCAACAAGATTAATCCTAAATCTAGCTACCATCAAATCCGCATGAGACCAAGCGACAAATGGAAGACTACATTCAAGACTCAACATGGACTTTATGAGTGGATGTTCATGCCCTTTGGCTTGTCGAATGCTTCGAGTACTTTCATGAGATTAATGAACCATGTGTTGAGACATCTCATCAGGAAGTGTGTCGTGGTATACTTCGACGACATCTTGGTTTATAGTACCAACATGTCAAGTCATTGTAAACATCTCAGAGTAGTCCTGGATATCCTCCCCATCGAGAGACTATTCGCTAATCTAAAGAAATGTTGCTTTTGCTAGGAGGAAGTGGTATTCTTAAGCTATGTAGTTAGTGGAGGAGGCTTGCGAGTCGATGATAAGAAGATCCAAGCAATTGTCGATTGGCTAACTCTTACTACTTGTGCCAACGTAAGAAGTTTCTATGAACTGACTTCATTTTATGAAAGATTTATCAGGAATTTTAGCACCCTCACTGCACCACTTACTAAACTAACGAAGAAAAATACCAACTTATGATGAGGAGAAAGGGAGGAGATGAGCTTTGTCGAGGTAAAAAAAAAAAAAAAAGGTTGACCTCCGCCTTAGTGTTAGTACTATCTAACTTCGACAAAATTTTTAAGCTAGAATGCGACACATCGGGCATTGGAATGGGTACTGTCCTAATGTAGAAAGGCCGACCAATTGCCTTACATAATGAAATGCTCCGAGGACCACAATTAAATTATTCTGTGTATGACAAGAAACTTTTGGCATTGATCCAAGCAATGTAAGTATGGCAACATTATTTACTACTAAGAGAATTTGTCATATATACTGACCATAAATCACTAGGGTACCTCTAAAGTCAAAGCAAGTTGTCGAAGCGGCAAGTGAGGTAGGTTGAATTCCTTAAAGGGTTCGATTTTGTAATTAAGTACAAGTAAGAAAAGTGCAACATAGTTGTTGATGCTCAAAGTTGTAAACTAGATTGTTTGAGTTTGTGAGTATCAAAGAACAGTACTCCAAGGATCTATACTTTGGACCCATAATTTCGCGATGCATAAATAGGATGATAGTAGACGAATATCATGTGGAAGATAGCTACTTGTTTCGAAGTGGAAAATTATGCATGCAACTTGTTCACTAAGGGAGCTACTAGCCAAGGAAGCTTATAATAGAGGTCTCTCCAAACATTTTAAGGAAAGGAAGACCTATGAACTAATAAATGGTCAATCTTTTTGGCCAAGAATGAGGAAAGTTATGTGCCGAGTTGTCAAAAGCTATGCCATGTGCAAGAAAACCAAGCAAGGGAAAGCGCTAAGTTAAGCAAGGGAAAGTAATGCCCCTACCTGTCCTAATGAGACCGTGGACTAAATTGAGCATGGACTTTGTTTTCAGACTGTTGTGAACCGTCTGAGGCAAAGATTCTATAATGGTCATTGTCTCCGATAGAGACCCGAAGTTCTTAAGCCAGTTCTGGAGAACCCTATGGTGTCTATTGGGAACCAAATTACTCTTCGGTACTTCATGTCACCCATAAACGAACAGCCAAATAGAAGTGGTTAATCAAACTTTGGGGTCATTACTCCGAGTTGTAGTAAGCAAGACCTTAGCTAATTGGGACTTTTACCTGACAGTGGTCAAGTTTTCCTATAATTGAACAGTACATGACACCATTAAGCAGGCTCCGTTTGAGGTAGTCTATGAGTTTAATCACAAGTTACCCCTTGACCATGCCCCTATACCAATACCCATGCAAGAAGATCCTGATGCAATAGCTAGAGTACAATCCCTACAACACATCTATGATAGGGTCACTCGATACATCAACTAAGTTGCCAGAAAAAGACTAAAGGTAAAACTAAACGATTTCAGCTGGAAGACTTGGTATGGTTACACCTCAGCAAGAAGTGGTTCCCAAATAAGAAGAGGAACAAATTATCTACAAGAGCAAGAAGACCTTTTAAAATCCTCTAAAAGATCAATGACAATGCTTACAAGTTGGAGTTGCCCGAGGATTGTGGGGTTTTTGACGCCTTCAACATTGCCGACCTCAGTCTATATCACCCTAACAGAGAATTGAGCAAAACACTATTTGGATTTGATCCCAAATCCAAAATAACCGGGAAGGAATGATGGGAATCAACTTATCGATCCTCTAACTCGTAACCGAGCCCAAGGACTAGAGGGGTTGGCATAATGAATCCTTCTATTTCAACTAACCCCTATTGAGGCCAAATACTTCCTTATCGAGTCACCCATCATGCCATGTCGAATGACCACCCATTTTTCTACAGTATGCCGAGTTAATGATTACTCTTCAATACCGAGCCGACCAATTACTCATTATCTTCCTTGCCAAGAAGCTGATAGAGAGAGTCCAGATTAATTAAGCCATCCCTGCTTAGACAAGCCCATCTATCCATATGTTTTTGTTCGCATCTTCTAACATCCTCGCCAATGTAGCATCACCACGTGTACAGTATCATGTGCAAAAATTGTTGCACTAATGATTTATTTTTTTGTATATTTGTTTTTACCTTCTTGTATCTCGTACATTACTCCTTAAAGAAATACCCTTTTATCTTTTCCTTTTTAAGCAGGTTGCCTTAACTTATGGGTATAAATATCCTTGTACTTGTAATTGTGAGAACACCAAATCATTCTTAATATACACTCTTTGAGTACTTTTTCTTCCTTACGTAAATACTGTTTATTTACTCTTGACATCAGTCTTATCCTTTCCCTTAAGTAAGGTTAGGTGGCAAGTAACCTCACCGGACGAATTCGTGCATTATATCAAATTGTGCTGTGAGTCTTTGAAAGTTCCATTGATGCGTCATATCCTCTAGAGTAGTTTGTGGATTTTGCTAACTGTTTCATTCCTCATTTTTGCCATTTTACACTTTTCCCCATTAATCTTTTTCGAGCTTTTTGTAAGCTTGGACCCATCCAGCGACTGGCCTTATCTGTTCTTGGTCACAATTCACAACAAGTGCTTGCCAACTTCAAGGTCAAGAAAATTCTCATTGACACTAGAAGTTTAGTAGACATTATTTTCCAACATGCTTTCAATCAAAATGAGACCAAAGATTAAATTACAACTAAGATCTTACAATTATGATTTGTATTCCTTCAACAATCAACCTGTTCGGGTAGCCAGAGTGATCTCTTTACCAATCTAGATTAGAGATGATGAGAATGTTGTGAAAGATAAATTGGACTTCCTCATTGTCAAATATTGGTCCCCATACAACATGATCATGGGACGACCATGTCAACATTTATTTGGTATCATCCCTTCCACTACACATCTCAAAGCCAAATTTCCAACTCTCACGGGAGTCGACATGTACAAAGGGGATCAATAGTTGGTAAGGTCTTTGTACATGAGGGCCTTAAGACAAGAAGAGGTTTTTTAAATAGAAACCTGTTTAGAAGGAAAATCAATTGGCATATAAAGTGCTAAGAATGAGATGGAGGAAATCTCTTTAGGAGATGGCCTTGAGAAAACAACAAAGATAAGGAAACTCTTGTCGATAGACATTTGTCAAAGTTTGATCAACTTCTTGCAAGTCAATGTCGATGTATTTGCATGGTCCTCTTTAGACGTGTTGGGTATCCCTAGAGAAGTTATGATACACAAGCTATAGATTGATTTAAGTGCAAAGGTGATCCAATTAAAGAAAAGGCATTTTGCCCTTGAGAGGCAAGTAGCCATAGAAGAAGAAGTCTAAAAAATATTTAAGGCAAGATTTATTTAGGAAGAGCCTTATCTGACTTAGCTAGCCAACTATGTGCTTGTCATGAAATCTAACGGGAAGTAACACATGTGCATAGACTTCATAGATCTCAACAAGGCTTGTCTCAAGGATTTTTTTTCACTACCGGAAATCAATTAGTTGGTAGATTCAATCTCTGGACATGCATTGCTTTCTTGAGTTACAACCAATTTAAGATGGATAAGGAAGATAAAGTTCACACATAATTTGTTATTGATTTCGAAACGTATTGTTATACGATGATGCCCTTTAGGTTGAAAAATGCCGGTATAACTTACTAGAGACTTGTTACCAAGATGTTCAAACACCTGATCTATTGAAATGTTAAAGTATATGCCGATGACATGATTGTGGAGATTGTAACAAAAGATTGGCATCTTGTTGATCTCGAAGAGATGTTTGATACAATTAGGAGATACAACATAAAGGTTAATCCATAGAAGTACATCCTTGGCATAACTTCAAGAAAGTTTTTAGGATACATGGTCACTCAACAAGACATTAAAGCCAACCTGAGAAAGATTGAGGGAGTAATAAACATGAAATCACCTCGTACGATCAAGGAAATATAGGAACTCACTAGGTGAATAGTCGCCCTTAATCGGTTTGTGTCGAGAAGTACAGATAGGTACATAAAATTCTTTAAAATCTTAAAAAATCTAAAAGAATTCAAATGGTTCGACGATTGTGAAAGAGTTTTCAATGATCTCAAAGAATTCCTTACGTCACCTTCAATACTCTCAACACCTATCTCTAGAGAAAATTTATATTTATACTTATCAATCAACTATCAAGCTATTCCTTCTATATTGGTCCGAATTGATGGCAAGGAGCATTGGCCCATTTATTACATGAGTCATGTCTTGCTAGGGCTAAAGCATCGATATATAGAGATTAAGAAGTTTGTTTTAGCAGTGGTTCTCTTGGCAAGGAAATTGAAACCATATTTCAAAACTCACCAAATCATAGTCCTTACTGATCAGTCATTGCAGCTGGTGTTGCAATGGCTAGACTCCTTCAGGAGGATGAAGAAATATACTCTAGAGCTAAGTGCCTATGGTATACAATACAAACACAAAATGGCATCAAAAGCTCAAGTGTTGATAGATTTTTTGGTCGAGTTCACTAGTGAGAAAAATAGTGTAGAGATTGTCGAGAAACCCATATGATACATTTATGTGGATGGTTCTTCTACTAGAGAAGGAAGTGGTGTGGGCCTTATTTTTTAAGCCCACTACAACATCAAGATTAATTATGCTTTAAAATTCATATTCTCAACCAGCAATAATGAAGTAAAATATGAAGCTTTGATTTCTGAACTTAAATTGGCAAAAGAGATCGATGCCAAGAAACTCAAAGTGTTCTCTGATTCACAACTAGTGGTAAATCAAGTCATAGGAAGTTATGCAGCAAGGGAAGAAGAAATAAGTAAGTACTTGTTAGTGGTATAAACGCTTATAGAAGAATTTCAATCTTTCTCAATCTACATGATTCCAAGAAGTAAGAATATTGCCACCGATAAGTTGTCTAAGTTAGGCAGTATGACATTCCCAAACTTGAGCGACAAACTTTTTGTCGAATTTCTCATACAAAAAGGCTTATCTATTGTCTTACAAAGCTATGAATTGGCTCCTTACCCAAAAGAAGAGTCTTGGATGGATCCCCTTGTAGATTATTTGAGAGATCGTACCCTCCTTGATGAGAAGAAAGAAGCATGAAGATTAGTTTATCAAGCTGTGAATTACACGTTGATAGATGGTCAACTATACAAACACAACATATCATAACCCTATATTCAATGCCTTCTCCAAAAGATGCCCAATGAGTATTATCTAAACGACACAGTGGTGTATACAACAACCATGTAAAATTATAAACATTTTATGTCCATGCATTATGACTCAGCTATTATTGGCCCACCATGAAAAAAGATGCAAGGATTGCTATTCAACATTGTCCACAATGCCAAAAGCATGAGGCGTTGAGTCATGTGCCTTCAACTAAACTATGTTGCCTATCTAGTCCTTAGCCTTTTGCCTAGTAAGGGTTGGATATTCTCGAACCCTTCCTAAAGTCAACGGCCCAACAACAATTTGTTATTATTATTGTGGATTATTTTACAAAATGGGCAGAGGCTGACGTAGTGGTAAGGATCACCAAACAAAAAGTAGAGGCATTTGTTTTCAACTCCATAATATTGAAATTCAGAGTTTCTTTTATGATAATCACAAATAATGGCCCATAATTTGACAACAAGTTTCGAGAATTTTGTAAGAAATACGGCATTCACCTAAACTACACATCTATAGTAAACACTTAGATGAATGGCCAAGTTGAAGCCATCAACAAGATCATCTTGCACGGTTTAAAGAGGAAAGTTAATCAAGTTAAGGGGAAATAGGCTAATGAATTACCAGATGTCTTATGGGTTACCAAATCACCCACAAAACCACAACAAGAGAAACCCCCTTTAGGTTAGCATATGGCATGGAAGTTGTTTTGCTAATTGAGTTAGATTTGCTTAATCCACGAACGTAGAATTTTGATGTGATAGTTAATCAAGTTGCATTAATAGCAAATTTGGACATAATTGAAGAAATTAGAGATATTGCAAGAGTAAGGGTTGCGGCATACTAGCATAGAACAACTAAGTATTATAATAAAAAAGTAAAGCGTAAGGTTTTTCAACCTGGGGACTTGGTTTGCCAAAAGCTAGAAGTAACTATTGTGCAAAAAAGTCAAGGAAAGCTTGGCACAAATTAGGAGGAACCTGTTAGGGTTCGAGAAGTCGCTGGGGATGGGGCCTATAGACTAAAAAGGTTAGATGGATCAATCATCTCTTGTTCATGGAATTTCAAGAATTTAAAACTCTACTTCAATTGATTCCTTGGATAATGTTCATTTTCATTCATTTTGTAAGGCGATAGCCTACTTGTTTATGAGACAATTATATTTGAAGTCTTATGTTCCTTCTGGATCTATTTATGACTGATGAGTTAGTAAGTTCAAGCCTATCACGATTAACAAACTTCATAAATCAATCCTATAGCTGAGTAAAATGACTAATCTACATCTCAATGACTAACAAATAATATTTAAGACGCTCAAATTAGGTGTATAAAATAAAACATGCTAAAAGTGTCAGGCATATGAAATAAAACAAGCTAAAAGAATTAGACATGTGAAATAAAACATGCAAAGTGACAATGGATTGCATGAAATAAAACATGTTAAAAATACTTAAAGCTATGCCAAAAGATAATTCTTATTCATCACAAAACAATTGCAATTACAACTTTTAGCCTTTCGGCCCAGTATAGTTCATATGAAAGATAAAACTACGAGACAATCCTATGACCTATTTTTGGGTTGAGCAAAAGTATTTTGTTGATTAGAAGTAGGGACCTTCCCAAAGCATATTTCCTTTCCAATACTTAGGGTCTCGGAACAAGTGGATTTTCCTTTACGTTCATAGGGAATTTCTTTGGATAGACGATCTTAGTCATCTCTAGGATCCTCAACATGAGTCTCATCTTCATCTTGCGCAATGATCTCGGTAACTAGATCTTCACCATCTCCTTCATCACAGCTATTGACTTTGTCGTCAACATCGGCGAAATCTAAGCATGAGAGATCATAGTCAAGGTAAACTTTAAGGATCTCTTCTCTTGCCACCTAGACTCCCTTCAACAACTTCTTCCACAATAGTCTCTCATATTACTAACTAGGAGTGACGATTTCGAGTGCCCCTTCAATAGAAGGTCCTTTCCTTACAGCCTCCTCTAAATTGGCAACACAGCTTTATAGCCCAGCATTGCTAGTCTCTAGTTCCTTAATCTGAATCTAAAGCTTGTCTTCCTCATCACTCATGGAACTGAGTGTTTGGCTCAAACCCCAGCACTCTTCTTTCTCCTTCTACAACTCCTTTTTCAAGCCTTCAACTTCCTTATACTACTCGTTTACCTTGGCTTTGAGGCTTGAGACTTCATTGGCAACTAATGAGTGTAGCAACTTCTCATCATCCAATTCTTTTTTATAAATTCTAGCCTCCATCTTAGCCCTTATTCTTACATTCTCAATAGCAATAGTTTGGGCTTTTGAGGAGTTGTATGCATCCTCAACTTTCTATAACAAATCAATATAGAATAATGAATATTCCAAATGACTTAGCAAAATACATGAAGACTATTATTGTTATTACCTTCTTCATCTCTTTGTTGGCCTCATCTAAAGCTGTTAGAATGTGGCTACTTAACTAAAAACAAATAGGCATATTAGCAACCAAACGAATCTAATAGTTGAACGAATGCAATACGTACTTACATAATACAGCTTAGCCGCGATATGAGTGTTATTATAATCGTCGACCCTATCGACATCTTTCTTCACAATCTCTTTGTCCTTAAGAAGAATAATGCCTTCCATCAAGGCCAAAGATTTCATCCTATTACCTAGGGTCAAGTCGGTACGTAAGATGTTATGGCCCTAACACGGGATGAAGTATTCACCAACATCAATGTTGGGGATAAATTTGGTACTGTTGATGCCAAGAGCTTTGTTGTGCATGGCCTCTTCGTATTCTTATCTAACTCTTTAGACCTCTTGGCAGGGGGTTAGCTGACAAGTTCCTTCCTACTTCTCTTATTAGTACTCGACATAACCTCTATCATGATTGATGACCCCTTGGCGGCAGTAGTGGTTTCAGCCTCATTGTATGGTTGGGTTGCTTGGCTACCCTTTCTTGACTTTGCAACAAATGGAACATTCTCAATTGAAGGTGCCTTAATTTGTATAGCCTCAGCCAACTTAGATTTCTCACTCCCTTTTTACTTTTCAGCCGATTGAGAGGTCTTCTTATGGGCTATTGCCTGCTTCACTGCACCTTCCTTTGCTGCTTTCTTGACAGCAGCTAGCCAAGTGGTAGTGATAGTGGTGGTCACGTGCTTATCAGCCTTTGACTTCCTAGCCTGGGCTTAGGCTAATAACTTCGTAGGATTCACCTCACCAACGCCTAAGTCTGTAATATGAAGTAGACATATTAATATTAATGTAAGGAATAAAAAAGAACTTACATTCTCCTTACCGAGCAAGACTCAAAGGCAACAATTCCTCTCTCAAGTCACGAGAACGGCTTTCTTCTTATAGTTATACTCAACATGGAGATTACTCATTAGCATACCTTCCTTCTCGAAAAACATTGGCTCTTCGCTCTCATAATGCCTTATTATTCTCTTGGCATCACAGAAGAACATTTTGTTCTTCCTCCTTTCTTAGATCTTCTTTGCCACAATGGCATCATTCGACATCAACTCTATGTCCTTAGTATGGGTCAACTCAGTCCATTAAGTCCAGAAATCTAACTCCTTATCTAAACGATAGACATGAATTTGTAGTGCCACTTATGGATCTTAGACTCTAACCCATCTATGAACTTCCACCCATGCCTTGTAGTAATAAAGTACCAACCGTCAGGTTACCTCCTAATCATAAAGAAGTACCAGAACAATCAAGGCGTAACCCTGACTTCAACCTCTTCATAGATTATCTCAAAAGCCACTAAAAGCCAATATGTATTTGGTGAGAGCATACTCGGCGCAACTTAGAAATAATTGAAGAATTGCTTGACAAATGTCAAGAAAGGGAAGCACAACCTAAAATTGAGATATTTCAAGTAAATATGGAACTCACACTCCCTTGGAAAGCATACCCTTTCCTCTTCTCTCAGCCTCATAAGATTCCACACTCTAGGAAGGTCTTGCTAGTACTTGTTATATTTTGAAACAAGGACCTTATCGATAGTACTAGCTGCTTCATTTAGTGAATTTGAAAGTAAACTATATTATTGTATAGATACCTAGCCACAGATCTTCCCTCTTTGTCTTTTGGATAATTGTCTAACATAAGAGAATTGATTCAAGCGAGTTTATCTCACCACTCCACAACATTGTCGGCCAAGCTACCTAAGGAACATGCCGTCTTACTCCTCTTCTAAGGGGGAGAAGTAGCCTCAGACTTAGTTGCTTTAGAATCCGTAAGGATAAGTCAACGAATTACGTTACGAATCATACCTGATTGATTATAGTGAATGACACAAAATTTGAAGGATTTCAAAATGAAAAAAGATGTCGAGCAAATAACAATAACTTATGGATGCAACTGAAGAAATTTGTTTTCAATATTGAAAGGTTCCTTAAATATGGATGAATTGCCTTCATAACTATAATAGATCTCTAATGAAAAGGATACGCTATTTAGATAATGGTACGGATTGTTGACACATGTTTCTAGATAGAAATCTAATGGTTATGAAGTCTTTGACAATTATGAAGCCTGCAACGTAATGATGACCGAAGTGATAGCTATCGTACTTTCCACTATGGTCCTTTTAACAAGCGGGAAAATTGAAAATTACAACCTTTCAAATAGGATGCGATCCATCTTCTAACCCTACTTAGCATTTCAAGAATAGTTCTCCACTTGGCCTCTAGAGCATTAAATATTTACTCACTTAGTCGAATCCTCAAACACAGGAATTGGAGGGCAAATGTTGATAGTCAATTTTTGTTCACTCATCCATTCATCTAACATTAGGCCAAGTAGTCCACATTCTTGGCTAATGCTAAGAAACATAGATCCATATCTAATTTGAATTCAAGAGAAGTGGTGTGAATAGTTATCACTTGGTACGGTTATATTACATAACTTCCTACTCTCCCTATATTTTAAGAATGTGTGTCTGATCAAGGGGCATCCATGTGTCTCCATCAGCCATTCTGATAACTGTTGCATCAAGCACAACACTCTCCTATAAATACGGGAAAGAAACACTGTAAGAGACATCTGATAACTCTTCACTACTCTCAACTTTCCCTATTCATATTTATTAACTTAGGCATCAGAGTGGCCGCACCGAACTGACCCCAGTACTAAGAGTTTTTTCTTTTTTTGTAGGATAATTCCAATTACCAAAATCCACCAACAACAGTATTAAGTTCAAAGACTTGACTAAAGGGATTGGCTGGTTTAAAAAGATTGGATGAATCACTTCCAAGATATTCTTCGAAGGTTGGTCTATAAGAAGAGGATTTGATCTTTGATTTAGAAACTTGATTAGAAGGACCTACATCATAGACTTGTTCAAGAAGTATTTGGTAAGGGGAAATATAATTGAAATGGCTTTGGGGACTTGATCAAAAATCAAATGGTGTAGAATACTTAGAGGAAATGACTTCAAAGGCTTATTTGGAGAGTTGATTGGAGTAAGGAGTATAATCAGAGACTTAGTCAAAAGTTTATTAGCTTAAAGACAACTATTTTAGGACTTCATCAAAAGGTTATAAGACCAACTCTTGGTATTAGGCGATCTTTCAAAACCTTGTTTAGAGATTTCAGTAGCAAATTAGTACTCAAAATAGAGCTTACACCACTCCTTAGAGATAAGTCATAACTACACTCAAATTATTAAAATGAACTTATTTAACTTTATATTTAATAAAATTAAAGTAATTATATTGAATATGTAAGGAATAATTGAAGTGAACAAAATCAACCATTAGCACTGTCGAGCATAGCATATCCAAGTAAGTAGGATCAGTATTTCACCACACTTTGAATTATCATTAAGGATACTTAGAGGTCTTAGTATATGTCTTAGTTGTGATTGTAAGTTAGTTGCCTGTATGTATGCAACGTGTGTACTTAAATAATGTTTTGCTATTTGGAGTGTAGGATTTTATTTATTGGTTGCTTTATAATGTTGCTTGATTGAACTATTTGAAATTATTTAATCACCTCAAAAGCAATCTAATTAAAACTTAACCTAACTTCTAACTAGACATGCATCATCACCTACTAAAGGATTGATTAGGATCCACGAGTCAAACATAGACCCTTTGATGAGGATAGCAGAAATGGTCTTTTCCCTAACCTTAGTCGAACTAAGTGATAGGAGAGGAGGTTGTGGCAATGTTAGGGATTGTGGCTCAAAGGTAGTCTTAGATGGAGCGTATTTATCCATTGGATAAGCCCTAGTTTAGTTCTAATCTATGAAGTGCACAATGTCAAACTCCTTAAAACTAGGATTAGAAAGGGTGCAATTTCTCTTATCTCATAACAGATTGATCAACGTCATGCGATAGAATTTTCTTGTACATTGTATCTAATTAATCTTGCTTAGATACCCTAGTTACTTGATGTTAAATATGTGTTATTGTCTCTATCCCACTTATTAAGTAAGCTGTTGCTCATTCTCCTATAGTTGTTTTGCAGGTTTCTTAGTAGATATACTGATATGACTCTAAGTTCCAAAAGAATAGAGAATAGGGTTAGAGAGTGAGATTTAAGACCAATTAATTGGATTTCAATTTTGTTTATTGATTTTACTAGCCCCTAGGAAAACTAGGGTCTCTTTAGGTGATCCTCTAGTTTTCATCTATTATTACCTGTACTATATTCTGTAAAGCTATAGACATTTATAAATTCTTATTATGTCGTTTTTCTAAAGTTTTTCATGAAACTTGATTTCTTTTCGAGCTTTTATAGCACAAAATCACTTTTAAAAGCTATTTTAGAAAGTTACACCTTAAGTTAATATCAAATAGGTATTAAATTGAATGGCTTAAGGTTATGGTGTGGTAAAGGCCTAATGTAAACTATATTTATATTAGCGGCTAAAGTGGCTAGCTTGTAACTTAGGTTGGCTTACACGGTAAGGCTATTCAACTCCTTAGTTTAGAATGTGACAATAGTTAGCTAATCGTGATGCTTCTTAGTACAGTTCATCTTCTAGGGCAAAAATGATGTCCTTTATGTCTATGTAGTAAAGTTTTACTTAAACTTCACTGCAAAGAGGGGTAGTTGAAACACCTAATTTTTTCTCCTTGCAATTTTAGAGCAAATGTATTTTTTCCTCCCTCTCTTTTGATTTAAGTACATGTTCAAAATTATTTATTTTCTTAGCGCATACACAATTTTTAGTTGAACCTAAGCTTAATATTATTTCATTTTACTTTTGTTTAAAAAAAAGAAGAAAAAGAAAAAAAAATTAAAATGGACTAGGTATAAGACCTAATCTACATGCTTCAAAATAGATTAGGGTCGAAGCCCTTACAAGGGTTTGAAGCCCAAGCAGGCAAGCACATATGCCCACAACATGATGCACACCCCTTTTCTCCTTCTCCTTCCTTTTATAATTTCACGCTTGCAACTTTGCAATTTCCATAAAATAAAAGGGAAGTTTCCCAATTAGAACTCTTTAATTTAAACCTGTGTTCCAACTCTATATCTTAGGATATTCACCCAAGTTTTATATTTTTCAAAACTATACATAGCATACTCTAAATTGGGATAAAAAACACATCTTAAGTTTCTTAAATTGCAGGTTAATTTGGACTTGAAAATGACAAAAATATATTAACACAGTTGAAAGAAATTTGCAAAATCTTATTCTTTAGGCAATTTCCTCTGAATCCAAGTTATGAACATTGTTTATTAATATGTTCTTACATACCTTCATCACTCAAACCAACACTTTCTTCAACATCCAGAGATGGATCAAGCCCCTATACCTATGATCTTCCATTTTTTCACTTTTTAGGATTAAATCCAAGCTCTATTATTATAAATAGGGTGCTACACTTCATATTGAGCATAGATTATGATTTGAAACTCACCCAAACACACTCAAACCAAGCTTTCTTTAAGGCATAAATTTTCTCCCTCCAAAGTTAATACCACCTTGCCAGAAGCTGCCCAAAAACTCATTAAACTAGCTATCAGTTTGTTATTCTATGAGGTAAACTCCTAAAATCCCAACTTGTTCTTATTTTCTTTATATGTTTATTGTGTACTAAATAATTGAGAAACCATGTTTTTTAGAGTGTAAAATACTTGTTTGATGTAATTTTTGTAGTATAGTTAATAGCATTTATTATTTCTATAATACAATGACCATGTATGTTCATAGTTCATTATTGTTTAAATTAAGTATTTTGATTTGATGACTTATAGAATGTTTATTGTGAATCATGTTTGCATATGTGATTATGTGATTACTCTTAATTATTTTAATTAAACTAGACATTTTGATTAATAAACCATGAAATATTTGCCATAAATCAGGTTTGGCAATATAAAATAGATGTTTGAACATATAAATTATAGAATGAATGTCTAAACATATAAATTATGGAATAGATGCATGAACATACAAATTATGTTTGACATGTAATTATGAAATTAGTTATTTTCATGAATCATGCTAGTTTAATATACCATGGATGTCAGGACCCTAAAGGGGGCCTAGTAGGATTACCTGAAATTTTCATAACATGTGTGTACCCATGATATGAAAACCGTCTTGCAAGTTAGAGATTGCAAGACTCTAAATAATAAATCACTAAGATTAATTATTTTCAAGTAATTAATTTATTGTAACATGACATAGTATATAATTATAAATAACTATGGATGTTCGATATCCCACAGTTCCTCAGAACCGCAGAGAATCGGTATCCCCTACCAAATAATAAGACAGGATTACCAACATTATAAAACTGCAGGTAGAATTAAATTATATTAAATTCCAACATGTGAATATTTTCTATAAAGAGTCTTTATATATTACCTATAAAAAATCTCAACTAATCCTAACACTAATGTACATATCTTCATCTCGCACTCAGCACTCGAGACATATCCCAATCCCATCGTATGTAAACCTGCAAAGAAAACTAAGGGGGAATGAGCATAAAGCAGCTCAGTGAGTTCATTCCTCAACACTACCGGTCAAGTAAGTTTTCACACATTATTATCACACATGCAAGCAAGCTATCTACATACATAATGAATGCAGGCATGATGAATGCAAGCAACACATCCATAGGAGTCCGGAACTATGGAAGGTGTAGAATTACGTCATCCACACTTCGATTATCCCCTGTACTTACCCGCACAGGGCACTTCAGCTTACCCGCAGAGGCTACCTAGGGGCACCACCCCACTAGGCAAAACTCGACTATTACCCTATCCGAGAAAAGAGTTTCAATCCAAATAGGGGGAGTCCGAACTAGGACTATCCACCCTCCAAGGCCCCTCAGGCACAAACATGCGAGTCCTCTCGCAACCAAAAATAACCAAGGCCTTTCAGGCACAATAAAGCGAGTCTTCTCGCTATCAAGTGGAGAACCCATGCTAGCTTTGCCTTAACATTAAAAATACTATTTATGGCTCCACAAGCCCTTACAACGATCATGCAAAAATTTGTTTAAGGATAGAAAAACTTTTGCCAAAATACTTTTCTTAAGATTTTTGCAAGACTAGCACTCTCCATTCATACCTTTACCAAGTCATAGACATGCGACGAGTAGAACCGATTATTTAGGTCAGACATTTATATTTATCAACTTAAAAAAAAAGTGATCACACAGATGATGGCATACAAACAGAACAGTCATTCAAACATTCAAGCAATAGCAAACAACAAAACATCATACAAATAACACGCACAAGCAAGTAACAGGTCATCAGAATTCCCTCACCTGGATTATTGCTCATTCTCCAAGCCTTTAAGGTTTCCAAGACTCGATATCGAATGCTTAAATCAAAATGGTAAACCTTATAAGTGTTTTGAGAATTCAGACTCCTTAGTCAACTAAAAGTCTATTGTCGTTTATCTAGTTTCCTCTAATATAACCCGAGTATAGTATGTATAGGGTTACCATGCTCCATGAGATTAATAGTAACTATTTTCTTATATTAGTAAGGTATGAGGCTTCCTTTATGTATTTTGTAATCTTTTTGTTCTGATTCCGATATTTGCGAACTTATAGTCGTTTTTCATCGTTTTCGGACGCATGTTCACACGGTAATGTCCGTTTTGGACGTTAAGACCCGTGTTTTATGATATAGGCTAAATTTATTGAAATTTTACCTTATTGAAGTTTGATTACTCTTATTACTTAGGTTTATGCCCTAGTTTAGGATTTAATGATTAAATTAGCTATTTGATTCTTATACTTAGGAAATTTTACATTAGTGTTACAAATTCACATACTTGATTAAGTTTAATTCAATCTAAGAGGTGTATTAGGGTTTAAGGAATTTTCGACTTCTAAATACATGTATATACCTATGTTATGTACTTATGTAATCTTATTATTTCTTCTTTTATAAACCTATGCTTACATCATCACTTATGTAATCAATTGATGATGTCATGGCTTATGTAATCCATTTATTACATGAAAATATATATGTCATTAAGTACTTATACATATACATATGTTTTATACCTACCTACACTCATAACATACTAATATGTATACTTACGTATTTATACTTTATACATACATATACTTATACATCTACTTAGGTTTATACCGTATTTATACATGTATACCTATTCATATACCTATACAGTGGGATACGTATTTTTATACAAAAATTCGTATGCCTAATCTTTTCCTTAAGAAAAGCTTCCTAATTCCATTCTTTTGTATTTTTATGTATGTATTTAGTGTAGTATACACATATGTAGCTAGATATGATCTTAATTCAAGTTATGTACATGATAAATACTCATGTACAAAGGTTCACATACATGTATTCTTTTAGTATTCCCTTATGTGTACATACTTATAGACTTATACTCATGTCTTCCTTTCTTCTTCTTCACAATTCCTAATTCCTACACCTAAAGATGGGAACTTTGCTCCCTCTTCTTCAAGACAAAACTAAACACATAATTACTTATCTAATCTACCTAATTAACTAACTAATGAATAACATAAACCAACATAAAGTAAGTTAAGTACATACCTTTAGATGTATTGGATTTAAGGAGGCAAAAGGTGAAGTAATGAAAGTGAAAGGGAAGGGGAAAGCTCACGGCATGGAGGAGGATTTTTGTTTTGTTTCTTTTGTCTTTGTTTTGCTTATGGAAGAAGAAGAATGGTGAGGTCTACAAGGGAGATGTATGGACGGCAACAATTGAAGAGAAAGAGAAGAGAAAAAAATCAAAAGAGAAGATAAGAAAAACCATCATGAAAGAGTAGATATTTTCTTAATCTTTTGGTCTTTTGTTGACTTTTCAAAGTGTTGACTTTAGTCAACATGTGTTGACTTGGTCAACCCTTTGACTTTGGTTAACATGCATTATCTTGGTCAACATTCCTTAAGCTTATGTAATTTTGTACACGTAATGTAGTAATTAAGAGAAATTAAGGGAAAAATGAAAGAAATGAGAAGAAATGAGGTATTTGATGAATTGATTAGTAAGAGTAGATGATGAGATCTTACTTTGAGTATTTATAACCTATAAACATCATTTGGTAAACTACTTAGTGTAATTAAGATGAAAAATGTCATTTAGGGTATTAAGGTTTACTACATTTAACCTAATCTCCAACTATACCCTTAACTCTAAGTGAGACTATCCTAATCATATACTTAAGACATAAATGTAATCTATGATTCATTATCTTAGTTTCTAAGGGATCATTTAAGCATTCTAAATGTTTATACATGATTGAGGGTCATCTCTAACCTTTACTAATGATTTGGCAAAATATAGGCATTATATTATCAATTAGGGTTTTAGGATATATCATGGTGAATTAGTACTTTTATATCCTTAAAGTTATGGTTTTAGGGTTCTTATTACTTTAAGGCACCATCTCTAATGTTTTTACACATTTAGGGTTTCATATATTCTTACGCGATTAAATTTTCGATTGTCATCTTAGGGTTTTGATAAGGTTCGAGGTTTTAGGGTCTTCGTATGTAGTTAGGGATTCAATTGATGATTTAAGGTTCTTCATATCCACTTTAGGTTTTGGATTGAGATTTTTATTGGTTTTAAATCTCATTGGCTCTTTTGAGTTCGGGAAATTATCTACAATTTAGACGTTTGTTTCTATACTTAGAAAGCTAAATTCGCGGGGTTTACAATGGATGTCTCAATTCAAAATTTCATTGTCATCACAAAGAAATTTTCGTATATAAATAATAAGCATGCCATATTTGTGATTATATAAATATTTTATGAATTTTTATTTAAGTGCTTTTATGTGACTTTTTTAACATATGTATCTTCAATGGGTTTCTTTTTTATAAAAAGTGTTTATTTGTTTATGTAAAAAAAAAATGTTTTTCTATCTTATAAAACATTTTTTTAAATAAGAATCTAAATGGACTTGCTTTTAAAAGAACCAAAGATTTCTACTTTTTTTTTTTTTAATTTGGGCAGAAAAGGAAATACATTTTTATGAACTAATCAACATGTAAATACTTAAAGTGGAATTCTTTCTAATATAAAATAAACTAACCTTCTAAAATTTTCCAAAAATGAACTACAATAATCTAATTCCGACTAATAGATATGTAGACACCTATGAAGTGACTTAACATATGAAAAAAAATATATATTTTTCTCGCTTCTGTAAATACCTTTTCATTTTTTTCTCTTTTGTAGTAAATGTATTTGCATATGCTATTTAAAAATAAATTTTTTTTCTTAAACGGGTAACTTGAAAAAAAAATTTAAATTCAGATGGTTAAAATGGTACACATTTGTGTTTAATAGTATAGCCTTCGAACCTAAGAAAATCTAATTTTGTCACATCCTAGCATAGTATAGGATGCCCCATCGCACAGGTAAACTTGTTATAAATAAGCTCAATTATAACAAAACAATACTTTATTATATACTTGGTGCTTAAACTTCTAGGTCTCCATTGTACTTGTTTTGTAACACTTTCATTTTCAAAATACCTAACTCTATCTAGCACTCTCTAAAAGTCTAGCCCTGTTGCTAGTGATATCCCAAAAAGTTGCATCCTAACCTGAGGATAAGAGAAAACTTATTCCCTTAGCTACTGTTGAGCTAAGTGAGAGTGGAAAACAAGAAATAATACACCAAAGCATATAACACAGGAACTCAAGTTTCATATTCAGTTAATATCTAAGCAGCAAATAAGATAATGCAAATTGTATGCCATGCTAATGCAAATGACGTGCATCAATTCCTAGCCAACCTAGCAACTCATCCAGTTTGGTTAACTACAAATCTATGCATCTAGAGAATATATTCGAAAACTTAGCAAAATATATCAATCTACCAAAAACCACAAAGCGTGGTTGAAGTTTTAGTTAATGCAAAACTATATGCACAAAACCCAGTTTTGTAAACTTACCTTAGTAAAACCATAAGTTTTAAGAAAACTGACTTGTAGGTCCTTGTCGTACCATGCTGTGAATGCATCAATCGATTCTCAATTAACATCAAGTATAACAATAAGGATATTATGTTCATTCTATCTTTGCTTTAGGTTTTGAGTTTGCTTCTGAATTAGCTTTCGATTTGAATACTCATTATAACATAAGTCTTCATATGTTTTACTCACAACCAAGTCTAGAATTCATCACATAGAACATTGCCAACATTATACTCACAAAGCACAACATCACTAAGTACTTACATAGCGAATCCAAGCAACATTCAGACAATCATTCCAATCATGAACAAGAACATTCACTCTCCACTAATTAGTTATAAGCCTATATCCTATACACGCAAATCCACTTACCTTTCTAGCGATACAATCTTTATTTACTTGTTAGCAGAAGCTTCCTTCTCCTCCACAACTTCACTTAGTAAGAGGAAGTACTTCTATAATCAATTATAGGTCATGAGTATATATACAAATATATTAGTTAAATACTCGCTTGTTGGTTGTTAATTCATCATAAGTTGGTTCTACTTCAGCTTTTGAGTTTGATTTTAAGTGATTCTATAGTAATTTTCTTCAATTGAAAATCCTATGAATTACTATCGAAGCTATACATGAGTCAATCATAATATCAATTTTATCCTTTAACATAGCTTCTAAGTTTCTCCAATTAATGTCCTTAATAAATTATCATTTAAGCTATCTTTTGACTCTATTATCTCTAAAGTTTTCAAGAAAAAACAATCTTTGACTAAGCTTCTGAATCCCTTATTTTACATTTAACTCATAGATTTTGCCTTCGACTTACTCTCTAAGTATCATTATAGTGTAAAATTCATTTCCAAAACCTCTAAATTATCCTCTACTTTTAACCAATGTCCTAAAATTTAGTTGTTTTACTCACTTTTAAAGACCAACTACAATTTTCTACAACTCCTCACTTTATTACTTAATCTAACTATTTCGGAACAATATGTAAATACTTCAAGAACTGATCTAAACCAGAATCTAAGATTATTAAGAAAATAGTTTTTTTTCTTCCCACCAAAAACACAATTTAATACATAATTTAAGCTAAAAAATCACATAAAAAATTTAGGAAATATTTTCACCAAAAAAATTTCACATAGAAATTTAGTATTAACTTAGGATAGTTTATGGAAAAGTTTTGAAGTGGAAACTACGTCATTAGCCCTATTTATTTCAATATCGAAAATTATCTAATTTCTTAAGGACATATATGATAACCATCATATTTATACAAAATGATATTTTTCCTAAATTCTATATATGAAAATGTATAGGAATAATTTTTTTCATAATTTTTTTTGGCACATTTTATATTTTTCCAAAATTACTCCAAATTGGGTTGAAGTAAAACCTCACTAGAATTGGCCGCTTTGGCCACCATCAACGACTACCTTCTTGTTGGTGAGCCCAGCTACTGGGTGCTCTATCACCTGGTAGCGGTGGTTAGCTCCCAAATTCTCTCCATACCGGTACTCCTTCTAACTTCTTAAACTGTACCCTAATTTTGTTATTTTTCCTAATTTTAGCTCCTTAATTAATTCAACTCACTTAGATTTTTCATAAATCACTAGTTTCATGAACAACATGTTAGATAATTTTTCTAAATTTCCTAAGCTATGGGAAATGAATATTCATTCTCTCTCCTCACAAAATCCCAACTTATATTGCATGAAATTCTTATCCCTAACTCCAACAGCTATCCTTCTTAATTCCACACACCTATTAGGATGAAATCTAGCTACCTAAATGTCCTTGGCATTTTTTTAATTAATTTTCAAGAATTTAATTAACTTATTTTGCCTTAAATTTATATTTTTGGGTATTTTAATTAGTTTCAATTATAAGTATATATATATAAATTATACACGACACATATGTATATATTCCATATGTTATTTTATATCCCATGGTAATTTTATTACATATATAATTTATCTCTAATGGCTCATTGAGTTTTGGGGCTCAAACGTTGAGTTTCAGTAATTATCAAAAGTATTCGGTAAAAATAAACTTTATTGAAATTCAAACGTTGAGTTTCGGTAATTATTAAAAGTATTCGGTAAAAATAAACTTTATTGAAATTAAATAATATATATAATATTTTGAAATATTGATCCTATTAGCATTTTTTATCTAAATTTTATAACCTTACTATTAAATCTCCTAATTTGGTTTTGATGATAACAAAACATGTGATAAATTATCACTCATATGTTTATAAAGTGTGTAGATATATCATGATATAATATTAATTAATTCTAAAAGAAACCATAGTGAAAAAATGTTAAAATGTGTTTAATAAGAACAACAATTGAGCAAGTCAATTTTAGAATGAAATCAATTCAAGGAAAAAAATTAAGTTTAGATTTGTGCTGGTTAAAATGTATGCTAGAAAGTATATCGACAGAAAAACAAAACAATATAGATTATGTATAGTATTGAGATCAGTTGCTGTTCTTAAGCTATTTTCTAAATAATCTGTACAAGTTAAGTTAGAAAAATATGTAGAAGGCCTAGCTCTATTTTATTGGGCATATTTGAGTAATGTGTTCAATTTCGTTCCATTAAGTTGGTTAAGTCCATAGAGATTTTAAGTTGGGTTAATTCAATTCCATAGAATAGTTAGTTAAGGGTTGAGCATTATATATAAATAAAATTTCAAACATATTAGGAAGCTATGTCGAACAAGTTTTTGCTTAGAATTCTATAAGGCTTAGTGTATTATTTTAGCTCGTTGTTGATAAAATTCTTAAGGATCGTAAGGTATCTTATAAAGGATAAGGTTAGATATTTTAAATATATTTGTCTAGATTTTTAGGAGTTTTTCTAATTCAAAATCTCAAATAAGGTTTAGAAGAAGTAAGCTAGTTGTTCATGGTAGATAAGCTTAATCAAGTATCAGTTTTATTTTAAGCTAGCTTGATTTATCAAGATCTTATCATATCTTTTCAAACTTATCCAATTAGTTGAGCTTTAATCTTTGAAGCTTTTAATTTTGAAATATTCCAGAGATTACTGAACACATCATCACATGTAGCAACTGTCAAATGACTCAAACTCAGTAAAGAAACAAATCATGATCAACTTGATTCAAGTTTTCAAAAATTCAAATATTTAGTTCCTAACTTTCATGGGATATTTCTCCAACATCAAAATTAATTTTGTTTGAATAAAGATATTTTAGAGAAAAATCTGAAACTAGCCGTTTCTAGCTATTACATGAGAGTTTATTCAATTTAAAGACAATGCTACACATGATTCAAAATAGTATACTCATGATCAAAACCGAATTTAAAATATTCTCTCAAGCAAATTGTCAAAAACTGTATCAGACACTAAGCGAAAATAATTTTCTTATTTCATTGCTATTGCATTTAGGAAAATATTGTGAAACTTTATTTTATTGTATTGTCACATTTTCCTTGTAAACTTTATTAGAATTGTGTTGGAGGGTATGTGAGGTTAGGAAGCTCTTTAAGTACTATGTTTAGTTTAGGAAGAATTTATTGAGATAAGATAGAGAAGTGACTGAATATCCTTATAACCTCTTATTCATTTTTGTTTAGTGAAGAGATTGGATTAGTGGAACGACATTGATGAAGAGGATCGGGTCCCTAATAGTGGAGCTGGAAGAGAGTAATAGGCAAATGGCCAAAGCTCTATGAATTGATCGCTTGATCTTCTCTCTCTACTCCATTTAGTTTCTGATTTTTATTATTTGTGTTGCCCATAAAGTTCAATAATCAATCTTCAACTACTTGTCACGGCATTTAAGTTATTAAGAGGGGATTTGTTTTTAAAAGTTGAAAAAGTTTCATTTTTGTAAAAGATAACAATTCACTACCCACCCCCCTCTTGATACCTTATACGGGACTTACAATTGGTATCAAAGAGAGGTTTAATTTTTAAAAGAGAAAGTTTTTTAAAAACAAGTTCAATTTTTTTTAAGTAAGGAAAAGAACTCTCTTTTATCACATTAAGTTAAAGACTAAATGGCAAAAAATAGTGATTCATTGACTATTCAACCTAGCAAGGCTCCATTCTTTGATAGTACTAACTTCCCTTTTAGGAAATTCAAGATGGAGATGTATATAAATTCTACTGATTACTAAGCTTAAGGGATCATTTCAAATGGGGATGTTAAAGTCTCAAAAACTCTACTCACATCAGATGAAATTACAAAAGCTGAATTAAACTCGAAGGCTAAGAATTTACTTCTTTCTACTATTGCACCTTCTGAGTTCTATCTAATCTTTTCTTATGGTATAGCTAAGGAGATTTGAGATATACTAGTTCAAACATATGAAGGAACAAACACTATTAAGGAGACAAGGATCAATACTTTGATGCAGCAATATGAGACATTTCATATCCTTCTTAGTAAAGAAATTAAGGATTCTTTTAGTCGCTTTGCTACTATAACTAATGAGTTGTCATCTCTTGGAAAGAAAATGAATGATGCAGATCTTGTTAGGAAAATGCTAAGGATCCTTCCTAAGGCTTAGAACATAGAGAAGATAGCTATTGAGGAAGCATGTGACATGACAAAGCTTAGTCTAAGTCAATTATTTAACAAGTTGATGGCTTGTGAAGTTGAATTCCTTAAGATAGAAAGTGTGTCAAAAGATGCAAAGAAAAAGTCTATAGCCTTCAAAGCCAAAGAAGCAAAGGATGACTTAGAAAGTGAAGAGTTATCTGATGAGGAAGAAGATGTTAAACTACTAGCAAGACGTCTGAATTGATTGCTCAAAAAAAAAGGTAAAAAATCATATTTTGAAAGGTTTATATCTACTAAGAGTCGAAGTGATGCAAGAAAAGGATTTAAAGAAAAGGATGAAAAGAAGTGATGTGCTATGAATGCAAAAAACCTAGGCACATCAAGTACGAGTATCTAGTCCTCATTAAGAAGATGGATAAGCATAAGAAAAAACACAAGTCTCTTATGGCAACATGGAGTGACTTGGATGAGTTAGAAGCTGAAGCAAAAGATTCGAATGATGAATCTGAAGAAGCAAATTTATGTTTGATGGCACTTTCAAGGTAAGCTCTAAATCTGACAACAACTCTAATGATGAGATTCCCAACGACATATTTGCTGAGATAAGTAAGCTTTTAAAAGCTCTTTCAAGAGCTAATGATAAGATTATAAAAGTTGATAATGAAAATAAGCTTTTGAAGGATAAACAAGTAGCTCTCGTGCAAACAAATAAACTTTTAGCATACGAAAATGATATCTTGAAAAATGATAACAATAGTTTGCATGTTGCTAGGGAAGCTTTAATAAATGAAAATCTGATATTGAAGAAAGAGATAAAAAAGCTTGAAAGGACAAGTAGATGATTTATTTAGCTCAATATGAAATACATCTAAGAAGTTTAGTGAAAGTGATAAAAAAAACTTCATATGCTTATTTCTTGTCAACATGTTGATCAATCTAAAACTGGTTTAGGATTTGAAAATAGTGAATCATCACATGTTATAGAACAGATTGTGTTTATAAGGCCTAGAGAAGCAAGTAATAAAGAAATAATTGATAATATGGAAAATGGAAAGGCTATACAACAAGTCAAAAAGTTTGTTAGAAACTATTCAAAACAAGACAAAAAGTATCCTATTAGTAGATACTATAGAAACTCGAGTAGAAAGCATATTAGAAAGTACCTAAATAAAAACTAGAGGGGAACGGTAAGTAACAAGTACAATTATTCCTATACCTATACACGTGTCTTTTGTAATAAGTTGGGACATATTGAAAAATATTGTTTTTATAAATATTCCAAGCTCAGTAGTCATCAAATTAAAAATCATAATGCAAGCTTGAATTTTAAAGAACCCAATTTTAAATGGGTTCCTAAGAAATTATGATAAGTTTTTCAGTGGTTGTAGGTCCATGAGGTGGAACATAATTGGAAATAATTAATACAAGCCTTATTGGAAGTAAAAGTATGAGATTGACAATAATTTGGTAACATTGTTCTATATTGTCTTATATTTTAATTTCTCTCCACATTTTATATATCCTACTAGTTTATAATATTGTTAGTTGGTATCATCTTAGGGTGGAGCATTTCTTCAAAAAGGTGGTCTTAAAGGGGGAGACAATAAATATATTAAAGTTAATTTTATCCATTGAAGTCTTAGTGATGGTTATTATATTGACGGGAAGATTTTTATCAAATAGTTGATATCATTTATTTTGGTTATCCTTTTACAAGAAAAAGAGGGAGAAAAGATTTTGAAAAATATTTGAGGTTGTTTTTTATCATAACAAGAAAGGGGAGAGGAAAGATAAACAAAAAATATAGTTTCAAGAATGAATTCAATGCATTTCCATGTTTCAATTTATTATATTTCTTATACGATACTGTCATCATCAAAAATGGAGAGATTGTTAAGCCTCCTAATTTGGTTTTGATGATAATAAAATATGTGATAAATTATCACTAATATGTTTATGAAGAGTGTAGATATATCATGATATATTAAAATTCAAAAGTTAATATCCATGTAATTTATATAAATATGCAATATGCTGTAGGATAATACATAATATAGTCCCTATTCATTATTCATTAATTTATATGTTTATATATTTTTTTCATTTTGTATACTTATCCTCATGAACAATCACGAGATCGACTTACTTTAGGCTCAATTTAGCTTAAGCTCGATTAATAAATGAGCCAAGCTTAAGCTCAAAATAAAGCTTGTGTATCTAAATGAGTTAAGCTCATGCCTGAATTTGAAGCTTGATAAAAAACTTAGCTCAAACTCGATAATTTTTAAACAAAGTGAGGCCGAGCTTGAGCCTACAAAAGTTTGGCTTAGCTTGGCTTGTTTGTTACCCTACTTGTACCTACTTTTTCAATGTACAATATTTACATCACTATTTTTGCCTACTTAAATACTAACTTAGCACAAAAGCTAACATGTTACCATCTATCACCACCTTATCAACATTATTTCTTTTTTTTTTTAATATTATAATTATATATATTAATAAACTAAAATAATAAAAATTTCAAATGAACTTAGAAATTTTTAAAACAAAAAGATACAAATTTTTCTTTTAAATAGTGCATAGCTTCAAATATATATTATATACATACACATAAACATGTATTATATATATACATTAAATAATTATATAAATCAATAAAAATAAAATAAAATAGGAAAGAAAAAAGAAAGTTTGCTTCAAATCGTGCTTGACTACCCAATGGTAAGGGGTGGTTGGAAACAACCTGGATATCTATATCAAAGGCTTAACCTTGTTACCCAATGTATGTGAAAAACGATCAAATAGAGGGTAGAATCAAAGATAGATAAATAAGAGAAAGATGAAGAGATGTTTTTTTTTTCTAGAAAAAAAAAAATAAAGGGACTTTAGAAAGATCTTTGTCAAATACTAGAACTTGCCTTTTTTTTTATTTTAGGAATTCGTCATACCAAGGTAACTTACCATAAGCACCCTAACCCATAAGACTATTTTTGTAGGGCTCATTGCCTTTTGAATCGAACAAAGTAAGTAAAGTATTAGGGGCTTCATAGCTACTTTTATTCTAAAGGAAATTAAAGAACAAACCTTTACTCGATAAGAGCCCCACTTCCCTCTTTGTGACTTCATCACTTCAATTCAATTGCATACCAATTTCTTTCTTAGTCACCACATAGAGTATACCTTTGGGACTTTAGTAAGTTGAGCTTTTTGAGAGTTACTTCTTTTGTTTAGTAGGGAGATGAAAGGTACTTCAATCTAGGAAAGAGTTGGAAACTCAAGAGGCTTGCCTTTAGAAGCCTTCATCAGTAACCAAAGTGTTGTGACATAAACAAAGGAGTGATGTTGATTGAATCCAATCCATAAACGTGGAAAGAAAACAAAGTTAGTTCCCTTTGGTCAAGTAGGTAAAGTGGGCATATGAACAACTTTAGCTTTGTTCTAATAGAGTCTAAGGTAAAGCAAAGAAGGAGGTAGAATGGATAAAGCAAATGGACAAGGACAATCTTGCTTAGCATAGACTAAAGGTCCTCAAAATTCCATACAGTTTTTCTTTTGGGAAGTCATTCATCATTGGATCTCACCAATACAAGCCCCTATAGTTTTCACTACTAAGATTATGGTTTCATTGCTCCTAAGGATTTTTTAGGTAATCTACTCCTATGTTGTGAATAGTCAAATCAGAACCAAACCTTGTCACTCTTCTTTCTTTCTTCGTGGGTAAGAAGCATGCCAACAACATGCATTACATGATTTTACTACATTTTTTACACTTGACTATGTGGACAATTGACTAGAAAAGAATTGTGATTTGCCTAGCTACCAAGCTAGTGACGTACTTATCTTATGTGACAACACGATAGAGTGAGTGGCTCTTCTAGTCGAGTAGCTATGTAATAGCACGACAGAGAATGCAATGCTTTTGTGTAACATGCTACAAGCAGTTGTGTGACAACACAATAGAGAAAGCAATACTTTCATGTAACATGCTATTGTCTCAACACTCTTATGAGCTAATAATGAGTTTCATGCACCCAAAGCTCTCGAAGCTCAACCTGCATGTAATTAGGAAGATTAGTCACCATCTGAGTAGTACCACCTACCCTAACCTACTACCTATTGGTAGTTGCCCATCATACAACTGCCTAAAAGGAACTACAGTGATCTTGATTAGAAATCTTATAATGAAAGATAGAATCCCCATAAAAATACCACTAAATCAAGTGCTAGTGATTTTGTATCCAGTCAAAATCTTAGCCAATTGATCGAAGTAGGTAACTCTAGTAAACCCATAGATCATGGAACAACTAAGGTAGGTAATCTTAACCACTACATTATATGTATAGATGTGAAGCCCCTTCATTACCATACGTGTGACTCTCATCACATACGGCTCGTACAAAGACTCCTGAATCTATCCTAAGCCTTTTATTCTACCCTTCCTCTCTAATTCTTAATCAAACTTACCTTTCCCAAGAACTATGAAATAAGCAATCTTTCCTCCACTTAGCGTATGTATTTGCTTGGCTTCATCTAGAACGAAGGAGGCATTTTAGTAAGCATATGCAAGTAAGATGGTTAACCACTACATAAGCTAAAAGACTATGACTACAAGACAAGGTAAAAGCGACTCGATTCTATTCAAATCGGGATTTGATATAGATGGGGAATCTATAGATCATAGTAGCTTACTAACCTCCCTAACGAACATATGATACAATCTAACTTCACAGTATGGCCAAAAAAAAAAAAAGAAAAAAGAAAAAAACAAAGAAAGAAAGAGCTTTGCTTAGTTGTCCTTCCTATGATAATGAATGCCTCCTTTCTCTTCTCTAAAGTCTACAACAAATGGGGGAGGCAAGATTCAAACCTACATAAAAAAACTTTACAAATGTATAGTTTGTTATTTTTGACCACTCAACTACTGTCCACTTCTCTAGCTTAAGGCCCCCTCAATGAGTTCTAAGAAGGAAGATGGCACCTTGAACCAATAAAAAAAGAGCTTATTAATTTAATTAAAGGGAACTAACACTATTTCTTCATTAGCTTAGCTAGCATTTCAAAAGAATCTAATCATATAGTCGATTTATAACAATCTCTATAAAGTAAAGGACAAAGCTTGGTAGATAGCTTACCCTTCATGTAGTTTGTCAAGCATCCCCCACCCCCTAGTCACTTCTAGCTAAGTGGTGCGTTCATGAGCAAGTGCTAAATTTTATTTTAAATAGTGTGCAACTTCTAATATTTATATACATTAAATAATTACACAAATTAATAAAATAAAAAATGAAAATTCACTTCAAATCATGCTCGACCAACCAAAGGCAAAAGGTGGTTAGAGATAGCATAGACAATTTGGTGGGTCGTAACCAACTATTGGAAGTGAGTTGCCACCTCCACCACTACCCCCTTTTGTCAACCACCCTTTCCATATCACGCTTGCCCCAACCCCCCTTTATGATGAATGATTGATTGCGACTAATATTTAAGAAACCAAGAAAGGGAAAAAAAAAAAAAAAGCTTAAAACCCAATTAGTGACTCAACTTGGATCTTGTCATATTTTTTCTCTATAATCATATTGTAATCGTATCCATGTTACCATGTCATACCAGTATTAATTAGTATAAAAGATCTAATAATTAATTTTAGAAATAATAAAAGGGACCAAATAATATTATCGGTCAAAACATGTTGAAACATTGGAGTAGACTTACTAATAGTTTTAGATGTTTCTACGCCATTAGAGAAATATGGTTATTGTAGATAATTTTTATAAATGACTGATTTTAAGTATAAATAAAAGATATATGCATTTAATGATACAAAATGAGGATATATCTTCTTTGCAACGAGTGGCTCATGTCAAGAATGTCGTTAAGTCTAATACAAGTATATCATCTCTTCTTCTTCGTTTTTTTTTTTTTTTTTTTGGCTCAAATACCATCTCTTTGTATTTATAAGCAAGCATAAAACTTCTGTATGGGACACGTATTATAACATACATCCTCTATTGGACTCTAATAGCAAATACATGTTATAAAGTTTATTCTCAGTTTACATTCTTTAACGTATACCTCCTATACCTATGAAAATACATATCCATCATCCTCTATGTCATTATCCCATTTTTATACAGGTGTTATATCTTCATATAAAGGGAGAAATTAGCATCGTTAAAGGTTTCCTATGAAAAGAAAGCAGATGCATCTTTTAACGTACGCCATCTTCATTATAACTACCTCATTTAAGTGCCGATGGAGCAGATCGATCCTTTTCTCACTCCATCTGTGCCTGAGACATGGCATACGTATGGGCACCTTCAAGACCCTGACAGACAATGTAATTATAATGAAATTAATAGGTTAATGCCGATGAATAGGAATTTTAATTTTAATTTTAAACGATGTATGCATGTGCAATATATGGATGTCTTGATTTCTTCTTCCTTCATATGCTGAATCTGACAAGCGTGATGGACAGGGGGGTTTGTCTTAAGCTCAAAGAAAACATTGACCCACATACATACGTACATATGTCAAAACCTCACCGTCTGTTTATGTAATTACCCCACGGTGTCGTCGTACATATATGATTTTGATTCCTCGTGCTAGATAATTAAAACCAGTACCTCAATCTAGCTCTTTGCGGTCCCCTTTCTTGAGGGTTCAAATGACTTTGCATCATTTTTCGCCTAGGTGAGTAGCTTCATTTTGAGAAAAGCGTGTCCAAACTTTACTTCCCCTTTCCTTTTTCATGATTTAACTCGTTGCTGCCCCTCCATTTTTTCTTTTTTCTTTTTTCTTTTTTTTATCTCCCCTCTAGATAACCATCCTAGAAGAGTTTGTCAAAAGCCACTCGTGATCCAAGCTTCGCCTTGATGACACGTAGCACCCTTTTAAGACCTTCTTTGCTCTTGCTTTAGGTTGGCATAAGTTTACTAGCATCTGTCTTGACTTGTCCTTCCATGTGGTGAAGATCAAGCACATCGTAATGAAACGGAATTCCAAATAGAATTCGACATCTGCCTTGCTTTAGCAGTTACTGATACTGAAAAACTAAATGGGAAGTGACTTTTCACTCTCATTTTTAATTATCTTTCATTTACTAAAATTTTTTACATAATTGAAATAGACTTTAATGATATTACTACACCATATGTTTGATAAGTAGTATGTATAAATAAAATTTTAATACATAAAAATATGATCTATATATCTTTAATATATATTTAAATGTAATTGGTGCTTGCTTATAACTCACAAAAATTATGTAACTTATTAGTACAAGTAAATTTTTTTTGACATAATCTGACAAAAAGTAAGGCTTTAGGAAATATTGTTAAATGAGAGCCATACACACATGTACCACAAGAAAATCAGATGAATCCAATGCAACATAAATACGTCACAATTATGTATGACTACTAATATAATTTATGAAGTGGGGTTACTCAAAGAGGCCTTGTTGTGTAAGGGGGAAAAACTAAATACAGATGCCATATATACATCACATCAGAGAATTGGACCAGCTAGCAACAAATGATGCACTCGATTTGTCAAGAATATAAATGTCCTCAAGGCTGGAATTATTGGTCCACCATTTGCTATATGGCATATACATGAAGCGTATACTTAAGAATGAACACTCTTTTCAGCCAAAAGGCACAAGACAAATCATAAAATATATATATATTCATATATGTATATGAGTATATGCATGTATATTACTTAATCGTATATTTCACATAGGTCCCTTAAATGAGACATTGATAGAGGCCATGCCGAAGAGCATACACAGGACTTAAGAAGTAAATGCCAAGATGGATGAACATTATTAGATTTTTGGGAGCACATTTCTTTGGTACAGAGAAAGGGTGCCCCATGCATGTGAGTGCACTAATAAAATGACGTGTATACATGTCAAATATAAAATCCATAACAAAGACATTAACGTAAAAGAAAAGAAAATTTAGATTATTACCGTTAAAGAGAATAAATGGCTTCTTATAAAGGTCCACTAGATTCCAGACATTGGTAGATCTAAGGCTAAATTTGAACTAGTCCAAAACCGTCCAGTTACTATTTAAAAATTTGTTTAACCGTAATGAGTTTGCCTAGAGGTGGTTCCAAGCGAGTTTGTGAGGCCACTGGGTTGACGGGCTAATTTTTGAACCAATTAATCGAGTTTAAAATAATTTTTTCTTATATTTTTAAGTTTGCAATATTCATATATATATTATTATTATTATTAAAACCCTAAGGGTTTTGCATAACTGTTTTTAATTTATCATCTTAGAAATTACTTATATAGCCTTAATATGAAATTATTTAACAAAAATACCAATAGTGAAATAAGTTTCTAAAATTATAAATATTATATATTATGAATAAATTGGTCAACTTTATCAGATTCTGTTTCCACCTTTTTTTTTCTCTCTCCCCCACTTTTTTTCAACTGCAACTTTTTCTCCCCATGTTATTATTTGATTTTCAATTCTCTCCTCTACTTCATCCCACTTTCCTAACATTTTCTCCTTCTATTTCTTTAAATTAACTTCTTATTTCTATTTTTCTTTTTCCACTCAAAGAATTAGCTTTTAATTACAAATAATAGAAATCCATGGCTAGACATTTAAGTAAAACATTTCTATAAATCATCATCCACATTTTTGAGCAAAAACATTTTTACACCATCTATATTATTATACAAAATTGTTTTAATAATTTTCTATATTTTGGATTACTTTTACTCAAAACAATTAATGTACTTTAATAATATTTATTCTCTTTTGCAAGCTAAGTACATTATTCCAATAATAATTTTATATAAATTTATCATATCTCTATATTTAATATGTATTATATATATGATATAGAAATTTGTTATGTAACAAGTTATGTTTAAATGGCTTTTCGACGAGGCTTCCTCTCTAGCATGACAAACCCTAACTCAATGATACAGCATGATAAGGACAAGGATAGTGATATGCTCCATCAAAGCAAGAAGAGGTTAACATCACCGAGTGATATAAACTCAAAGGTAACAATGGTAGACACTTTGACTCCAAACCCTAATGGAAGGGATTCTTATCTTTCCAAAATGACCTCATTTAGAGATATGATCATTACTACCTAATGCCTACAAAAGGCCTTGCTTTAAAAAAAATGATTAAGCCTTTGTTATGGACCATGATGAAGATAAATCGAAGGAGGAGGAGGAACAACTGAATGCCAATGCAGCCCAAGGAGTATGCTATGTGAATTTCTCATATACTAAAATCGAGATCCTAAGTGCACCATGGAAGAACACATTCATAGCGAAAATCCTTAGCCTTAACCTATAGTATAAAATTTTATTGGATAGGTTGACTTGAATCTAGAGAAGACTAAGTCCATTCAAAGTTATTTAAGTAAGGTTGGGATATTATTTATTATCCTTAGAAAATAATGATGATTACTAATGGGTTATAAAAAATGGACCTTAGTTTGTGAAAGGGAGATACCTTGCATCGAAAAGATGGGTTCTAAGGTTCAAATCGAATATCATAGAATTTGACATGGTAGCAACATAGATTCGAATCATTGGATTACTGATAGAATATTATTCTCTACTGGCTACTAAGGGCACTGGAGAAAAAATAAGGCCAGTTTTGCGATACGATTCATAAACAATTGGTTTAGAAAGGGAAAGATTTGCATAGATCTATATTCAACTGAATATTAATACTGCACTATAGCATACAATTTTTATTAATGGAGTGCCTTATAAAGTTCTTTGTGAGGGTCTTCCAAAAGTGTGTGAATTATGTGGTAAAATTTACCATAAAGATAATAAATGCATAAATTTAGAGGGAGATCCCGATTCAAATCCACTTGTAAAATATTTGGGTCAAAAAGAGGGATGACTAGTTTAATGGAAGAGAGTAAGATGACCATGGGTAATGGGAAAGGAGGACCCTAGTGAGAAGGAAATTTATGATGGTAGAGATATAGATAATGAAAAGGGAGGAGGAGGAAATAAAGAAGTGCTTTTACATTATGTGACTAATGAACTTACCGCTTTTGGTCTACACAAAGAAGGATAGAGTGATTTAGGTAAGTGGATTAATGTCTAATATATAAAGAAAAACCAAAGGAAAGAAAAAATGAAATAAGAAAAAGAAAATATTGTTAAAAATAATTTGAATAGCGACTCAGGTGCAATTGTTGTGAGAAGTGATGGGATTCCTTTAAAGGACATTAATGGTTAAAATGATGTGACATTGAATGGTCACAATTTTTCAAAAGATTATAAAGGAATAAGTCAATTGAACACTACGGCTAATCTTCCCTTTACATTCTCAATAGTTAAAGAACCCTCTACTTATTACAAAAAAATCCATCAAAGAAAACATTCTTCTTCACTAAAGAAACTAGTACAAGAAAATGGTTCAAAATCTAGTCTAATGCTTTAGGTCCTAAGGGATGATTTACTATGGCTAAAGGAAAATCTAAACACAAAATATGGGATATCAAAACCCTCTTGAGTTTGACCACTCTATGCGTAATAGTGGAGGACATCAATATCCATAGTGTAATGTGGAAGAAGTAGAAAGTCCTTGAGATCATATTCAACCTGATGTATCTGTTGGGAAGGAACTTTGTTTAAGATTAGCGATTGATTCGAACAAAAGCGAAGGGGGCAATGGTGGCCAAGATGCTAATGATGTGAGACACAATAACGGGAGAAGATGTGTTGGAGTTACTAAGGGGGACATGCAAGTCGGTTACGAAAGTGATGCCGATAGGACCAAAGAATCTTATGGATATCTAGAGGGTTCCATTCACAAAGTTGTTTTTAAAGAGGTAGAGGAACCAATTTTGGTTAAAGACTTAGGAGACAAAAATGATGATGGCTCAAACTGCTTTTTGGCCATATAGGTCGAGAATAGAAATGGAGGAGGTGTTAGAGGAAGTCACTAGGGCAAGGTAAATGTGATTGTTTTGCAATCTTCTTGACACTGATCTTGTGGATACTCTTTCTTCATCAATGAGATAGAAGCCTTTTAGAATCCTTGTATTGGGCAAGTTTTGAGTAACGAAGACATATGATCTACGAATTGTAGATGTCATAAGATCTGCGAATCCTTGTTATTATTGAGACAAGGATGGGGTGTGATAGTACACAAGAGCTTCAAGTTCAAGTGGGAGTGAATAATATGATTTGTAGAGAAGTTGATGAATTCAAAGGAGGTACTGTCGTGTTGTGTAACAAAGAGGATGCTGTGATGATAAAGAGAACCTCTTTAAGCCAACATGTCACTCTTGAAATTCAAGTATACCACTTTAATTTTGTATGTTATTTTACTACTATTTATGCTTCGCTTAGGTTTAAGGGAAGGTGTTAGTTATGGGAAGAATTGGAGTTTTTGTCTTCTACTGTTAGTGGGGCATGGGTAATGATTGGAGACTTTAATAAAATAGTTTGTAAAGAGGAAAAAAGTTGGTGTAGGCTAGTGGTGTCTAGTTTGCTAGATGAGAGCTAATAACTATTGGTCTAGCATGGACAATTGTAAGATGATTAACTTGGGGTTCATAGGGCTTAAATTCACTTAGTTTAAGAGATCCCAATAATTATGTGATTTGATTCAAACTAGACTAAATAGAGCTTGGGCTAATATGATGTGGAGGTCTAGGTTCCTAGAAGTAAAGGTCTTCCACTTAGTTTGTAGCTAGTCAAACCATCTACCTATTATTTTAGATACTTTCCCAACTATTAGAAGTAGGTTAAAAGAAAATAGGCCCTTCTGCTTCTAGCCTATGTAGCTAGAATACCCTAATTTTAAGTGGTTCATCCAAAGTCATAGGAACCTCATCTATTTAAATACTTAGATGACTTAGACTCCTTTATTACCCAACTTAGGAAGTGGAATGTTGAAGCATTTGGGCTAATTCATGTTAAGAAAAAATCAGTATAGAAAAAGCTTGAGGAAGTGAGGACGAGCTATAGAATAACCCATTGCAATGGCTTATTAATCAAGAGTAATTTTTATAATAGGAACTTTAAACAGCGCTCATGAGGAAAAGCTTTACGCAGCTAAAGCTCAATCTAAGTGGATAGTTGAAGGGGAAAGGAATACTAGGTTAATGCCCTATCTAGAAGATCGGATGTTCAGGTTTATGGGCTTTTTGATAGCGTAGACAATTGGGTGTCAAATATAATGGAGATTTAGTAGCTGATAAATAGGCATTTCTCTAAGTTACTCTTAATGGAGAAGTTGATTAAGAGATTTTATATATATTGGAGTGGGGGATAGAAAGCGTTACCTGAGGAGGAGATAATAGAATTAGATAAAGCTTGCTCCAATGAAGAAAATAAGAAAGTGCTTTAGTGCATTGGTAATAATAAAACTCTGAGTGTTGATAGGCTGGATTTAGAGTTCTTTAAAAAGTACTAGCCTAAGATGGTTATAATTGCCTACAATATAATGAAGCTTTTTATGGATTCTCAAAGAATGATCCCAGAGTTGAATGAGACTTTAATTGTGCTTATCTTTAAACTAGTTGGCGTTAATAAGCTCAAAGATTTTAGGCCAATTAGCTTCTGTACAACCATGTATAAAGTGTGTAAACTCTTAGTTAACTGTCTTGAGGGATTGTTAAACAGTTTAAATAGCCTAGAGTAGGCGAGTTTTATCATATGCAGAGTAACGAGGGAGAACATGATTGTTTTTCAAGAATTACTTCATCTCTTGGATAGTAGAAAAGGGAAAAATAGTTGGATGCTAGTGAAGTTAAACCTAAAAAAGGCATACAATGGGGTAGAGAAGATTTTGTGTAAACTACTTTACAAAGCTTGAATTTTCCAAATTTATGGTTGAGTCTTGTTTCATCCTACTTAAGTTATACCTCCTTTTAAATTATTTTCAATGGCTCTATGTTGGAGGAATTTGAGACTTCTAGAGGTTTCAAACAGGGTGATATCGCCTTATTTGTTCATCTTAGTTATGGAAATGTTTAGTCAAATGATTCATTAGCTAGTGGAGGTTAACAAGACTCAAGGGATCTATAGTTTGCCTTTCTCATTTGTTCTTTGCTAACGACAATGTTTTATTTGGAGAAGCAACAAGTAAAAATGTAGGATGTATCATGAAGGCCATACAATGCTTTGGTATTGAATAGGGGCAAAAAGTTAATTTTGAAAAATCGTTCATTGTCTTTTCTAGAAACACAAGTAGAAAAAGTAAATAAAGCATCTACAACATTTTCAAAATTCGTATGGATGCTTGTTTAGGTAAGTATTTGGATTTACCGATTAAAACGAGTAGCCGTATTAATGACTTAGACCTTAAGTCTATCTTGGAAAAAAATTCATAGGAAATTGACAGGTTAGAAAGTAATATGCTGAGTATGGCTAGGTGCAAGGTTTTGACTACTTGTATCTTAGAGAGTATCTTAAACTTCTACTCTCAAGCTATTCCTTTTCCAAAGACTATTACAAAACATCTTAAGAAGGTACATAGGGACTTCATTTAGGGGTTGACTAAGGAACGAAGAAAAGTTTATTAGATCAATTAAAACAAGTTAAAGAGATAGAGAGCTTTGGTAGGACTTGGTATGCTAGATGTCCTGAAAAGAAATCAAGTGAATTTTTGTAAAATTGCTTAGGAAGATAATAAAACAAAGAGAGAGAGAGAGAGAGCGTTGTGGATCAAGGTTATCAAAGGAAAATATCGAATGAATGATGGGCAAAAAAGAATAAAGAAAGGGTCAAGCTTCTACTAAGCTCTTATAAAAGGCTTTGGATTAGGTGAACTAAAACTCAAGATGTCGAATCCATAATGGAGAATCTACAAAATTTTGTTCTGATGGATGGTTAGAATCTAGGAGAGTGATGTCATGACTTTATGGCCTTCTAAACAAATTCAACCATCTTTTGACAATTAAGTAGGTTTGAGATGGAGTAAGATGCTGGAAAGAAGATATTGTAGGTCATCCATTAGACCTTGATATATGCCAATGACTAAGGAATATTGTAGTTTTGTGGATAATCAAGATGAAGATGTTAGATTTTGACTAGATGAAGTGAGTGGTCAACTTACTACTAAAGTAGCTTATGAAAGATTATGCAAGTGTGATGAAGGAGAGATGAGTACTTAGTTTTGGGAATGGATATGGAAAACCCCTACTTACTCATATACTAAAATTTTCCTTTAGAGACTATTAATGGATTGGTTACTTACAAGAGACAATTTACGTGCCAAGTGTATAGAGGTTAACCCTATCTATTCCATGTGTAGTCTTGAAAATGAGACTATATTGTATTTATTTTTTCAATGTGATGTTAGTAGGGAAGGATGGCAAAGGGTAGGAATTAATAATGTTGTAGATGTTATAAACAAAGAGGATGTTATGTAATGGTTGAAGAAAGAAGCTATATGGAAGATGAAGAACTAGAATAAGCCTAGTTCCTCGAGAGAATCTATTATGCTATTCATGATTAGGGGATTTTGGAGAGAGAGAAATTGCAGACTATTTGATAAAGCACCCCCTCAAGAACATTGGACTCAAAGGGTTCAAGTTGAGGTTAATGAGTGGTGGCTATATACAAAGCAAGTAGAACTACAAAGCGAGTTTACTAGTTCAAATCAGTCAAAAGCTTGAACCGTTTAGACCCGTATGAACCAGTAGGTCTTTAGCTGATTTAGGCCCACTATAAGAGGGTCGATTCTAATTCAATGAACTACCAAGCAAGTTCTGTACTGGTTCGCAACTCAGAACTGACCCTTCCATAGATCTACACATGAAGACACAACAATTTTGTCCCATATCTTGAACTAGACCTATTTTGGACTCATGCTTATACCAAATTCAATACTCATATTCAACTCATGGGATAGATCTAAACCTAATTGGCAATTTGATGGTGCTACAAGCCGATCTTGGAGCCTTTATTTAAGTTCTCAAATCTAACAAGTCAAAAGATTAAGTAAAAATATAAAAATAAAATAAATCATAGTGATTTAACTTAGTAACTTCTCAATATATACTAAGAGAGAATTACAACAAAGGAGATCAATGTTTAGGGATAAGTTCAAATAAAAAATCATCGTTTTAAAAGGTTCAAATAAGAGATTAATGTTTGATAAAGTGGTTCAAATAAGGAATCAATATTTTGAAAAGTTCAAATAAGAATTAATGTTTCACAAAGTGATTCAAATAATTTTATGAATTAACTATTATAAATCCCTTATTTGAACCACTTTATGAAAAGTTAAATTCTTATTTGAACTTTTTGAAACGTTGATCTTCTATTTGAACTTTTTCAAATGTTGATCTCCTATTTGAATTTACCCTAAATATTGATCCCCTTTGTTATAATTTTCCCTATGTACTAGACTTTTGAGAACATCATGTCTTCTATACCCATCAATTTAGTAACTTCTTTATATGTACTAGACTTTTGAGAACATCATGTCTTATTAACCCATCCTAAACTTATCAACTGAAGTTTTTGAGTCTTGATTAAGGATGCCACTAAGGTGGTTTCAGAACGGGTTTTGCAAAACCCAAACCTGATCTAATACTCTATAGTGATTCCTAAAACCCTATAATGTTTTTATCTTATTTCTATAACCCGCTTCTATAGGGTTTTGGAAAACTTAATTAAAACCTGACCCAACCCAACCCGACCTATTCATGCTAAAAAAAATTATAAAAAGATACATTTAATAGAAATAGGCATTCTTGTTCTTGAAATAAGAAGCTTAAGAACATAAGCATGCTAAAGTATCCATTCATCACATCACCACAAAATTTAATTTTCAAATAAACCACTATTATAAATCTTTGTTGAAAACCTAAAAATAAAACATAAAAATAACATTTATATAAATATTATGCAGCTTAGGGTTGTTTAAAAGGAAAGAGACAAAAGATATTACTCTATTAACACTTGTATTCTATTATTATATTATTTATACATATTATTATATCAGTAACTCTTACTTCTATTAACACATGTATATCTACATATTATTATTTTAAAATAAGCTCAAGTTTTCCATCAAGTTTTTCCTAAATTCCAAAATTCAACTTGTAATCCTATAGAATTTGAGAATTAATTTTAAAACTTGCCCCAAAACCTTATAAGGTTTAACCTTATAGGACTTTTAATAGTTTAAATAAGTCGAAAATCCTATAATAACTCACTTAGTGACATTTCTAGTCTTGATATCCAAGACCTAGAACTTAATGGTGCACCTTGGCAGTTGGGTTGGGGCTATGTAACCCTCTTTACTCAATTTTACTTTTTTCATATAATTGTCATGTCGTTTTAGCATTCAGTTCCAAAATCTAGGTAAATAATTAGTGAGAGAGTCAAGATTTCACGTAGAATAGAGATAGCTGCAAAAAAATAAAATAGGCAAGTAATAATTGTAATAACAATTTAGTATATTTTCCATTTTAGCTATGATTTTAAGAAATTTTCTGGGATATTGCAAAACTTGGGCATTGATTTCTGGTGTGTAGCCTCCCATGATCCCCTTGATTTACAATTTTGTTTCTAGATATAATCTTTTTTACTATAATTATTAGCTTCTTTTAAAATATATTATTAGTCGGTAAATTTCTTTTACTCAATTTATTGATGTAAAATACAGAAAAGACAAACCATCGAAGCCCTTTAAAATCAAAATACTAAATTTCCGTTTATATGGCATATTTTGAGCAAAATTTGATAGACATTCAAGGTAGGCCTACATTAAAAAAATAAAAATAGTATTATGGACTTATGGTTAAAGAGAAAGCATAAGCTCTAACCAACCTATAATCATCGTAGTAGTATAACACGCCTTTTGTATACTTACACAGATTACATTATTCTAATGGCACTCACGGATATGATCCTCCATGGTCCTAAATTTGGTGATCTAATGTTATCTCCGTCCATTGCAACTTAGCAATACTTACTTCATTAGCATAATCTCTTAAACTATTTAATTCATCTGTAGATAAATTCTAAACTTTTAAAATGTTACTTTACTTCTCCATAATTTTTTGAGAATATTTATATTGACTTTAAACCATCAATAAAATCTTAAAGACATTGCTATTTATAATCCTTTTATTTATTTGTTTTGCTAGCTACATTTATATTGCAACCTTAGGAGATGGAAGAATCAAATTAGATTATAACAACATTAATTATTATAATAATATTAAGATTCAAGTAATGATTTATTAATATTTATATGTTTTTAAAAATTATAGGACATCAAATTACATTTTGAGAATTTAAGGGATATCCGTCTCGAACGGGGGCACCAAATGTAAATTTGTCCTATAAACAAAAGGAACAACTCATGTAATTTTCCCCGTAATTTCGGAGAGGCTTGTTTTTCTAATATGAAAATAAATCATTTCTTCTAAAAGGAAAAAGGACGCAACAAAAACAAGGACTACCTTTTATAAGGACCTCGCTTACCACCTACTGGACTAGCAATTAGACTCATAGCCTTTCTTTCCACTAGTCCTGCCACCTCCCAAAGCGATGGAAACTCCACTTATAATTGGCAACAACACTTCTACTTCAACTATTACTAAACATGAAACTCAAACAAGCACTTCCTCTTCATCTTTTCCATACCACAATCAAACCAAAACAAAAACCCCATCAAAACCCGATTCCCAAAATTACTCAAAGATCTACAAACAGAACAAATCATCATCACGTGAAACATCCTCTCCTAGTACCACCCAAAAAATGAAGAACAGACTAGGGAGTGAAACACACCATACTTATAGAGGTGTGAGGATGCGTCAATGGGGCAAATGGGTGTCCGAAATCCGTGAACCTAGGAAGAAATCGAGAATCTGGCTAGGGACTTTCGAGACGGCTGAAATGGCAGCTCGAGCTCATGATGTAGCAGCTTTAACCATCAAAGGCCAATCAGCTCACCTTAATTTCCCCGAATTGGCTCGACACCTACCTCGTCCAGCTAGCAAGAATCCTAAGGACATACAAGCCGCGGCGGCTTTGGCCGCGGCTATCACATACCACCCAAAATTAACCCGTGATCTTCCTCAGTCGCCCGAAGCGACATCGGGGTCGGTTGACACACAGGAGTCGTCCAATTCCGGGGCGGACGGTGAGGATGAAGAGGACATGTTTGTTGACCTTCCGGATATATTACAGGACCCAGGGAATCAGTATCGTTATGGTCATGTCCATGGTTATGGTTGTGATATTGATACGTTGTTTACAACATATGTAGTGTCTGGAACCGAGAATTCAGATACAGGGTTGTTACTACGACAGCAAGAAGATCCTTCTTCCTTGATGGGGTTGCTATTAGATACCAAGAAGAGTCACTGCTAAGGTTAGAAAAGTACTCCTCCAGAAATTGCTTTTTCCTTTTATCCGGATAATTGCAAATACAATTTCAAAATTATTGGTTGGAGTAGAATTTCCATTTACATTTTGAAGGATATTTTAATATACTTTTAGCTTTTAAAAATGTACACTTAGACGAAACTCCATTGCAATAGAATCGGTTTGTGTATATCTTTAAAGGCTAATAAATTCAAAGCACGTTTTACATGAGTTTAAAAAATTTGCCTGAATTTAATCAATAGTTTTGAAAGTATTTATAGTTTATCCGACAATATATTTATGTACTATGGTCGGATTACACGTGGTAAAAATTTAGATTTTTGATAAAAAAAAAATATATATATATACATATATGCCACGTATAGTTCAACCAATATAAAATGTCGTATAAATAAAAGGGAAAAGCAATTTCTTGGCAGGAGAAGCAGACAAAAGGAATAGAAGTACAGCTAGACAGAAAAAGAGCGAAAAATAAGACGGAGAAGGGAGAAGCTGGATACAGTTCACAAGAATCTTATTTGCTTGGAAATTGAAAGTTTCAAACACATGACAGGAGTGGTTTTTTATATTTATATTACAACAGTGTTACATGAAGAACAATTCAGTCCGGTGTATTCCGTTGAAAATCAGTATCTTGACACCAGACCACAACGCTTTTGTATCCTCAGTCCAAGGTAGATTCCGCGCGTGTAAGAATATGTTGTCCCGACTGTGTCATTTTTCAACCTTGTACAGGCTTTCCCATAATGATAATAAAAAGACTTAGCTGTGACGTGTTTCATACAGATTCTTATTTTTGCATTGGTAATTTACTAATCAAAAGTTTGCTCCAATCACTTTCTATTTCTTTAAATTATCTCGGAGTTCTGCTTAGTAGATAAATAGGTCATCTCTGGAGACAAATCCGCAGGCTTCATATTTTTTGGGATAAATTTTGCTCTTTCCATTTTTTTTTTTAATAATTTTGTTAGCAGACTTAAAAATCATTTCAATGCTAAAATTATAGGAAAGATAGTTATTTATCTTTCTTTATTTTATACAAATTAGAATCACTATCTGCACTTTATTTGTTTTAATTTTGTATATGGTTTAAAGTTACTAGAACTAAAATTATTATAATCTTATGTTATAAACATCGGTTCTTAACGAGATAGATCATGTTCGAATCTCTCTTCCTCTATATTACAATATATAATATGTTATAGTTAACACCTCAATTTTGAAATTTCTAAATGTCATACATAATTTAACTTTATTTGTAAATCTTACAACTATCATCATTAAAAGATGATGGCATGAAATAAAGAATTCAAGTAGGGATAAGATGGTAAATATGACAAACATAAATTTGATTGGATATAACATCTAATAATTCCAAACTTTATATATAAAATTAAATCAAAGCTCAAAATTCACGTTGTTTATAATTGTTTAAATGGAAGTTGGATTATGCAAAGTTTGTTCAAACATGTGGGTTACGGTTTGATTTCTTCTTTATTTTATTATTACTTTCTTGTTTTTGGCCATGCCATGTCGTTTTTAACGTGTAATTTTCAAATTAGAAATTGTCAGAATTATTTTAAAAAATAAAAAAAGTTTCGAGGAATCCCTTTGGCAGTGCATGACAGGCTCCGGGTTCCATCATCTTACAATAACACTTTGACATTATAGATGATTAACTCTCCCATCAAAGCAGCATCGTGGAACTTCTAATAATTATAATATAAAATCACCTCAAAAACAGCATCTCTATGCAACTACTTGAGCACATCAACTTATCCTAAACACACTTAAAAAGTAAAGTTAATTGACGAAGTTGTTAAAAGCAATAAAATGCTTTATCCAAAGATTACAAGATGTCAACTATTGAACCAGACATGATTAACCTAACCCTAGCATGCCAAAAGTTTGGAATTAAATTTATTTTTGGGACAAATAAATAAGCTGTTTTTCCTAAAGATTCTCTTTTGTTTAAATTACGAGGATGCTGCCATATACCAAGTTTCCGACAAACACGTATAGCCTTCCAATTAGTACCAACAGCCACATGTAGATATGTCACTAGCAAACACCCATATACCTATACCTAATCAACTATGATCAAATAATAAGGAACAACCGGCCATTTTAAGTAGTTATATATGTTTTTTAAGCCTAGAAACATTAGTGCTCTTTAAAGAATTAAAAAAAAAAAAAAAAAGGATATGTATTTGTTGCTAGAGTGATGTCATCTTCTGTCAGCATCCGGTTGCAATAAAATTTATACCGAAACTTCTCGCAAATTAATATATGGGATAAATGTTGCATTTAGTATCTTATTTTTGTGATTAACTTTTTGAAAATACTTTTTGTTTTTCCTCTCTAGAAGAAAGATAATATTATTTCATATATGAGAAAATACAAATTAACAATTAGGAGGTGTAGAACCAAAATCAAGAAACAACAACTGATGCCATAAGGATGAGGGGAAACCAAAAATCCTTGCACATCCCCATTTTAACTTGGGAAGCAACCCAGTTTGCAAACGTATTTACTTTTCGATTAATGTAATGAAAACAATAAATAGAAAATGAAAATTTAAAATAAAAAAAAAAAAAGAAAAGATCTGATTCACAGTCATTTATAGTACCTGATTAAGTAAATTATAATAATGGATAAAATTTAGACATCAAAATGGCACTTTTAACTTTTGGATAGTTAATTGTATAAGAGTAAATTCAGGTTGAAAGTCTCATATTTACTGTTAATATGTATCCAAAACGCATGGTAGAAAAAGGTTCATGTATGCATGAGGACCGAGGAGTTAGTACTCTGTTTGGATTGGAGGATGCTTATGGAGGATAAAAATTATCTATCTCCAGCTACCGTGACTCTAGCTCTGATTTCTCTTAGCAGAAAAAGACAAAATGGAAAATGGTCGAAGAGGGTACTTGAATAGTAAACGACTATCGACTGAAAACACGTGATTTCCGCCAGCCTGTAAGATAGAAAGTGGATGCTTGGAAAGTGAAAACCATTTTAACATCTCCAAATTACCTAATAGTCCTAAATTCAAACTCCATCCATCTATAATTAAAAAATAACATTCGAACTAATTGATCTCTTTCCCAGTCTATTGATCAAATTATACTCATCACCAGAAAATTCAAATCCCAAATTGGCGAGCTATATGAAATTGTCAGATGTCACACTACAAAATAAGCGTATAAATACCAAATGTATTAAATCATAGGATTAATTCAACAACACTATTTCAACATCTTAAGAATTGGAGTAACTCAAATCCTAATCATTGCACATATATTATATAATACATAATATATTGCGAATGTTCATCATATTACAATGGCACAAGCAAAATTCACAAAAGACAATCTGAGTCCATTTGTCAACATAATAATAATTTTCTCATGCTGAATTCATTGCCTATATGATGCCATTTGAAACAGAGTCTATTGTAATGTTCTTATCAATGATCTAAATATCAATATTCCCCATTCATAACTTCTCCTTTGTATCAATGTTCCAAATCATCCCTATTCCCTATTCGCAATTTCTCCTCTACTCGATCACCATTTCCCCATATCAATTACTCACTAAGCCATGGATAATGGTATAATGAACCCTAGTCCATCACTATTTATTTGCAAATCTCAACATTAGGCAAAACCATAATCAACACATGAATTATTAGGGTCAAACTTTTGTTGATCAAATTTTTAGTACCCTATAAGCATACACATATGCACACACATAAACAATAACAATCACCTACTTGGAATCCCCTCATAGTCTTAACAAATTTCAAATTTATAGTCAATACATAAACTATATAGCATAAAATTAATCCGTACCAATTTATATTACAAAATTATAAATCTTAAGGCTAATAGTTTGATTTTCACTTATATAGCTGATTATGAACCTATTTAATTTGTATTAGATCCCATTTCATATTCACCTGGTTTACCAAGTTCTCAGACTCATGGGTTAACCATACTTTCTTAGGTAGGCTACTTAACCTACGCATCTCATAACTCCAAAAATTTATCTTTTTTACAATTATCTCAACTATTCATCTTATACAACTTCTTAAAGAATTCTATACCTCCTCAAGTCGAATTCTTTAAATGCTATATTCATAACAAATTCAATTTACATCTTGATCTCCAAAAGTCTTAATTAACCATTAGTTTATTTGTCACAAAGTATACAACACTAGAAGCGGATTTTAATTATTTATCTTGTATTCAATTAAAATGAAATTGTTCCACTTGTATTAAATTCTAAAGTCTTTTTGTTTTCCTTTTTCAACAAATTCTAAAATTTATAGTATCAAGAATTTATCCTTAAGTTTTATGAGATTCCATAACTTAAGGTATTATCGAAAACCACACTATTGATTCATTTTTTAAGTTGGAATGATTCAATAAATCTTATGGAACTTATTAAAAACAATTGATGGGTCGGGCTATTCCTTTAGTCAAATAAGTTGGCAATTTGGGTTTTTATTGAAAGAGGAATAGTGGTGTAATTTTACATCATAAATTATTTAATTCTTGAAACAATTATATTATGTATTTAAGTGTAAGTTAAGTGAGGGATTTATGGCTAGCATGTGGTTTCTTTACATAAACTTTTGTAGACTCCTATCCTACTTTTGGAAAGAAATGAAATAAAAGAAAAGGCATATTATCTCTTATCATTGGTATGTAAGCATTAAAAGTAACGGTCCATTTCTCTCCTTTCTTTGTTCTATTACCAAAGTTAAGCATAAAAAACATGTTAATCAATAGATTTCTTACATGAAAGGAGACCTATAATCAAGAAACATTAGGGTTCAAGATGATTCTTATAATTACAATGAAGATCTATAGATCAAAATCTAAATCAATTAGAGGTGATGCATTTTGCAATAGCTTATTGTGAGGTGACGAAAGAGAATCTTTATCAAATTGAGGTAATGATTTAATCCTTGTGGTATATTTTTATGATTTTGGAGATCATGACAAGTAGGTTAGATTAGAGTTTGATAGTGCAATGGACTTATGGAAATGATTAAGTTTTGATCTCTAGAAGTCATTAAAAAGGATCTTTGTTATTTTCTCTAATCAATTGTGAAATATAAGGGGAACTATAGAACAAAGTCAATCCTATGAATCATGAATTCTAGGTTTACTACTTCTATAAAATGAGAGAGAGAGAGAGAGAGAGAGAGAAAGAACAATTATGGGTTATTTAGGCATTTATGGGTTGATCTATTTTAAGAGCTTGAGAGTTTAGAAACAGAATTATGTTATTGTTTAATTTGAAATTAAAGAAGAAAAGAAAGAGAGAGAGAACTCTTCCTTAATTATTTATTAAATCATTAAGGTGATAATATATGATTAATCTAATAAATTTATAAATAATTATATAATAAGTTATTATGAAATTAATAGTTACTAAGGAATAGATGTTAGGAATGTCATTGTTAATATTTCTTAATGACAATTATAAACACTTAAGAATAGCAAATATTGGAAGTATAACACCTTTAGGTATTTAATCAAAATATGGTAATAGAATATGATTTTAGATTTTATTTAAGTATGGATTTATGATATCATAGGTATATATGTGTATCATGATTATATACTTTTAGTGAAAGGTACAAACGTCATTGATGAAAGTATAGGATACGTGTTTTCTTGTTGTGTTTGTTTAGAATAGATGTTTAATTAGAATTAATTCAACACATGGACTTAATGAATTTTATGCTGCTTGTGCTTATCTCACTTCGACCTCCCTATAATAACGTTCAAGAGAGTTGGTGAGATACTTAGTAATCATATGCGACTCACATTATAAGGGTTGCGTATTGAGACAACCTAACTAGATTTTAGGAAGGGTTATTAAAATGATGGGTAAGACCTACACATATATTTATGTATTATATATAATGCTTATCTCAAGTCTTAGGACGTCAAGATTATTTGTTACGAATTAATAATTAAGATAATAAATGATTTTTATCGCATTGGTTATTATGGTTATGCATGTGACTTATTGGTGGTATGCGCATGTGTCTATTGTATTCCATATTGAGATCTAACTCATCCTATATTAATTTTTCAAATATAGGTACTTGAATAGAAGTTACAAGGTTTGATGGTTTTGGATTTGATCGTTAAGTTTATCAGGATGAGGAGTAGTGACCAGAGTTTCTAATACGAAAAAAAAAAAAGAAGAAAAATTTAATTTAAGTTAGGATAGATACTGTTTAGCATTAGTAAATTCTTATTTTGAGTGTTATAAAATTTATTTGGAACATATTTTGGATTTATTTGAAGAATTAAAGTCTATTGGAAATATTTGGAGAGTTTGATAGATGGGTTTGGAGATTTTAGTATTTATGTACTTATAACGTGTCAATAGATAATAGAGATACATGGAAGGCTGTAGCACTTTAAGTTTTGAGGCATTATAAAAACTCTATTTAATTGACAAAATAGACTATGGAATAAAACCTAAATAAATAAAAAAAACTATAAATGTTCCTAAATATAATTAGAAAATATAATAACATAAACAATAAAACGTGTATTCATAACAATATATTACATTACAATACAATAAATTAAAGATAATAATATAAGGTTTATCGTTATATTATATTATAATATAACAAAAATACACATTCACACTATGTGTTGTATCAACATAAATGTAATTTTATATACTATATGTTATTGTAACATTAATGTATATATATATATAAACACATGTACACATAGTCATACGTATATGTAATATAATATTTACAATGACGTATATCATGCACTTACTAGATATGGTAGTATATATTATATATTTACTATATATTTATATTTGAAATGAGACATTATTATATATTATTTATAAATGTTATATATTAAATACAACAAAATATATTAAACAATGCAATGCTATATACACAATATATATATACATACATACAAACATTATACACACATGCATGTGTGGAGGATAATTGTTATTGACTGATCACATGCAATAGACACATTGGTTAGTCTTAGAGAATTTTTTATTTATTGATATGTAAAAGGATGTTGTAATGAGATGTATGGGAGGAGCAACAAACAAACTCAATGTGTCATATGCATAAAAGTAACCATAGATTGAATATGATGCTCTTGAGGTGTTTTTTGCTTGTTCTTAATGAATTTTAATGTTTAATCCCTATGGAGTCATTCTAATATATAATGCATTTGTGAAAAACTAATGGATACATTAAATGTTTTAAATGAGGAGGAGGAGGCTCATAGATATATAACTTGTGGCACTTGATATCGACCATTAATGGATCTAAGATAGATGAAATAGATGAACCATTAAATCAATTCCTAGAGGTCTTGATTTAATCCTTCGATTCTAATACAACTCATAGGTTTGGAGCTTGGGCTTAAGTTAAGCCTAAGCACTAGATCTTTTTAATGTTTTCTTTTAAATATAAGCTTTTTTCCTTTTCGTAATAGCTAAAGGCTTATTAAGGACATATGAAGTCTAAATAGACTCAAGATACCTACCCTGCTTTTGTGCGTGAGACAACAAAATAAGCCCAAGAGGGAAAAAAAAAAAAAGATTTAGAGATCCTTGTTATGAGCTTAATAAGCTTCGTTTTCTCAATTAAAATCGACTTGTTGAACCCTATCAATAGCCCATCAAATAGGTCCATGATATTAAATTGGACTAAAAAACTCAATTAAGAAAATAGACCTCGACAACACATGCATATATACACATACACGCACATAGATATGTATGTATATGTATATTACAATAAAATAAAACATATATAACAACATAAATGCAATTATATACACTATGTGGTTTATATTTACTAGGGAAAATGTCAAATAACCTCTCTAAGCTTTATCCTCACCATAGATGTACCTATGAGTTTTTAAATACTGCAAGTAACTTCACTAAACTTTTAAATTGTTAAACAACCACCAAAGGTTGCAAACAATTCTCAAAACTTTGACATTAGTATAAGAACTCCCCCTTAAATATATCAAAGTGCTCAAGATCTTTTAAACTTTGACCATAGTATGTTTTTTTAACCAAAAAAGTAAGTATTCTTTATGTTAGCAATTTATCAAAGTTAAAGAAAATAAGTTTACACATAAAATGAAGTTTAAGAGGGTCATTTGTGATTTCTTTTATTTGTTGTTACAATATAATTAAACACACACAACAAAAAATATATAAATATTATATATATATGACAAGTATATTTTGTTATAAGGGGATATTATTGCATTATCTCAATTTTAATTGGGTACTTTTGGAAAAATAGATCAATTTTACTATTTCATAAGTCTCATGAATGAATTGTTCATCATCGTTTTAAGTAATAGAGATTTCTTACAAAATTTTTTTTCACAAATCTAAAATATAATGAAAAGCAATAATAACTCTTCTATAAGGATTATGAAGGAAATTGAATAGCTATTAAACTTTTCTTAACCACTATTAAAAGGTTAAGTTAGCTTTTCTTCTATGATCATTTAAGAACACTATTGTCCATTGATCTTTGTAAGATAGTTGGATCACCCTACAAAATTGAGACAACATGGTTAAGAGAGATACCTTAGGGTTTTTTTAGCATGGCCGCTTTTATGTTTAAATCAATAGGAGTAATATGGAAGAGAATAAATTAAACGTAAGGAAGCTTCAATGAGTAAAATAGCAAGAATCCTTTACTACGAGGTTTCATTTTCTATTTATAAGTGATGAGGTTGAAGATGAAGTTGAGCTATTTTAGGGAAGAGGGTTAGCATCTTAAGATTTGCTTTGAATTTTGCGGAAGTAGCTGGAGATGGTTATATTTGCCATAGCTTAGTTCATTATTGTTGAGATAATGGTCTACTTCTTCATATCTACTATGCAATGCATGTAGCTATTGATAGATAGCTTGTATTTATGAGATTCCAAATTCAAAATTTGTCCAACTGGTTTCACGCATCTCCATTTGAACTCTTGGATTGTGCCTGCCGGACTTCCACCAAAGAGCCTAAGCCCTTAGGAGCTCCGTGGTTTCAGTCTTATTAAGTCAGTCTTGCAATTGGCGACTCGAAAGGGTTTTGGGTAAGGTCAGTGAAACTTCTGGATGCTTAGCTTTTGTTTTATTACAGGTACAACTCCATTTAGCGGCTATGGCCTATTCCTAACTAGAATGTACATAAATATTCAGCCTATACCCATTAGCCAACATTACATTGTTTGGGAGCCATCCTAAAATATTCTTACAGATGTTTCATGCCCAAGTCACGATTGTATCATAGAACAAGTAATATGCATAAAAGGTAAAATAAAAATGGGACTAATAGGAAAATCTATAACATTTTGCCTGATCTAAATGGATGATGCACTTATCATTGTCTTCTCCCCATAAACTAACCTCAGAGTCTAAAGTAATGTACATGCTTCCTCGGTAACCTTCGTTGCTTCCCGTACAGGATAGCTCTCCTATCGGGTGGACGGTAATTTTATAGACTGACACGAAGTATGACATGTGTCATGGGAGGACAGAATTTTTAATGGACTTAATGGAAGTTTTTTTTTGGTAAAACTTAAAAAGTAGAAAAGGCTCAAATAGAAGATAGAAAACGTTAAGAATTAATACGGAAAAATTAATAAATAAATATGGATGATTGAATTTATATTTTTTCCTATTGGATTTCATTACTTAGCTACACAAAAAGCATACACATCCATTTAGCGTTGTTCCACAGGTAAGAACCGAATTGCCATTTCATTTTATTTAGATCTTTCAATTTCATCACAAGCATATACTATATAATATTCCATGTGAATAGAGTTCCACATGCATACTGTAGAAGATGTTGACTAGTGTTATATAAGACTAAGTAATGGACTATTAGAATCCATTGGTTTGCTTATTGACTATTTTTGATTTAAGATATTATGATATCAAACTAAACCTTTACTAGTAGGTGTCAAATGTGTAGATAACCGAAAATGAGAAAGATGTAAGTCTAATTGTAAAATTTTGACAATAAGGTCATCTCATATTTTGAGGAGAAAGTAGAGTTTGTGATATTCGGTATGAATAAAATCTCATGTGAATTATTGGAGATATTGAATATGGTATATAAAGTTAAGTAGTAAATAACATATTAATATCGGATAGAAACTTTTTGATTAAATAGTTAAAATAAGTTTATTAGTGTTTATTATCTTAGTTATTAACTACTTTTAATATGAGGTTATAAAACTATTAATTTTGTAAGTAAAGGTATGTAAATTAAGAGCAAGGGATAGAGATTACTACGGTAATAGTATTGAAAATGGATAAAAGGGGGAAAAAAAGGAAACCTCTATCGCCTTTCTCTCTCGACAATTGTAAAGTTCGTTGTCTAGAGAACATCCTCAATTTATCCACTTCATAAGCAATTGATTTATCGTATTGAAGATTTGTATATCAATAACATCAATTTATAATCATTGGAAATTTATTTTCTAATGACATGTACAGATATTTGGATCCACTTATTAAATGAATAACTATTAAGATCAACACAAATAAAACAAAAATTACCAAGATTTATTAAACCGTAAACAAATATGACATTAAAGCAATTATTTTTTAGCATACGTGTTGTCATAATATTCACTAATAATATATTAACAATGGCATAATTTCATAATATTCCACTGTCTGTAAGCAGATAATACATATTTAGTCATCGACCTGCTTTTCAATTTGGAGTGCTCAGCCTTTTATCATTATATTTAAGTTATCAATGTTTTCCAACTTTTACCAATATAGGACTTATATTAAATGAATTAAAATTTCCTTCTACCCTTAACATGTATCAGCTTTTAATTAGCTTTGACATGGCTAGCTATGTTGGTCAGATCTGCATAATGTTTTGTGGCCATCTTTATTTTTAAATTTTATGTATTTTCTATTAAGTTAATTATTACGGACCAATAAAAGCTGAGACGCATCAATGATAAACAGAAAATTTGACAGAAAACCTTTTTTTTTTAAAGATAGAGAACATTGATAACTCAAAATAGGAGAAAAAAAAAATAGATTAAGAACTAAAATATAAAAATAGACAAAATCTGTGAACGGAATGTGAGTTAAATATTAGTACTTTGGATAAAACTAATGATTGGACAAGAAAAATATTGGGAAGTACATGTTTACTTATCTTCAAGAAACAGTTTGGAAAAAGAGTTTATGCACCATTAAAATAATTTTTTCCTTATTCTTATAAGTTTGGCTTAGGTATTTAACTTTTAATGAGGATATATATATATACTCAATCAAACACATGATTTTCTCACCTACTACTACGGATCCCATACTACCCCCATAAACTAAAAATCCATAACGCCAATAGCGATGATAATACCATTTAGACAATCACTACCTGCTTGAATAGCTTCAGTTAATCCTGTCTTTATTTAATAAGAATTATACGATCTTTATAAGATTCCTTCTCCAAATGAAATCCAATAGGATCTAGAGAAACCATGTATATATAACTTTTAAATAATTTATAAAGTTGTTCGAATCTGTTTATCAACTATAATAGACAATCTAAACAAGCTCCTAATGTTTATGTTTAACCTTATAATGATTTTTGATAATATGCACATACAATCCAACTATCACTAAAATCTTAAAATCATTCTTAATTATAATTTTTTAGATAGAACGGTTTTAGGATTATTTTTATATTTTTATAGTTATATAGGTATAAAGATGCACTTTAGGAGATTTGCACATTTGTCCATCCAATGACCAAAGATTAAGAAAATGTATCAATACATAATTATCCCTATTTTTTTATGTTCATCTTTCTTATAGTCCCTTTTAGTTATTTCAAGAAGAAAATGCTCATATATATCTTCTCACTTCTTAAGAAATAAAAAGGAAAAAAAAAGAAGAAGAGAAAACCTTTCACATTTTATATACCTATCATTTTTTGTCTATAAAACATATAAATTAACTTGAAAAATGTGAAAGCTTTTCTTTTTGAATCTCTAGAAATCTATTTTACTGTGTAACATTCGAGGTAAGCAAGTAAGTCCTACTAGATATACACCTTGTTCGGTCATGCTTAATCGTATAGGTTCTACATAAGTACTGAGGTTTATAGATTAGATTCATCATACGATTTTCCAAAAGTTGCTCCCATAAGTTAAGGTATGGATATAGTATCTTCATAACTTGTATATACCACAATCTATACTCTAACCTCTATAAGTATAGGATTTAGGGTACTATTTCTAAGATATGAAAATTACTGGCTAATGTAGATATTCTATTTTTGTTCTCTCATAGTTTTAACTTTTGTTTTGAAAGGGTCCTAATTTGGAAAATAAATAAAAATTGAAAAATGTTAAAAAGACAAAAAAATGAAAAATTTTGAGAAAAAGAAAAAAACTAAAAAAAGAAAAAACATTCAAAAAGATTAATCGAATTGAGTTGTTATTATTGTTTTAAATGGATTTAGTATAATTGTGACTAAATAATTGTTGAAAAACACAAATATAAAATGATAATATTAAATCGATTAAGATAGATTTAAATCTAGATTAGTCTTTATCAGTTTAGATTTGAAGTGATTCAAGAGAATCATTTTGGAGTTGTATAAATAGAGATCGAGCAATAAAAAGGAGAGTATCATGAAACTAAAAAAAACACTAAACATGATCACCGCTATTTGTCAATCTCTTAATCTCCAATCTCTCTTTTACACATATGATTCGAGATACACAATCGATAATCACCATTGCTACAACTCATGTAGCAATATGTTCGAACTCATTGTTTAGACCAATTCTACAGTTGTGTGCACAATAGGACTCAAGATCTAACCCGTTCCCTTTCATCGAGTAGCCTTTGCTTATATTAGTTATTGTTAGTATTGTTTTTTCATAGTTTTAGTTAATTGCTCTTATTTGTTTTGTGTGCTTTACATTGTAAGTACATAATAGAGATTTTTAATTATTGTTTATAGTTTTTTTTATTTTTTATTTCATTTAGTGCAATTTATTTATTTCACTATTTTTATGCATAATTATTTTTAAGACTTATATTAACTTCTTTATTTTCATCTGATTTTTAATTGTTAGTAGTTAGTGTGTAGTGAACATGTGTTAGGTTAATTTTTAGTGAAATTACTCTTTTATTTATATTTCATACTTTCAAAATGGCAATTTTATAAAATCTCATCTTTTATATATTATATTAATTTAGAAAAATTGCATTAAGCATGGTAGGGTTTTCTAGAAAAAAAAAATTATTTTGTCACTTATTCTGTTTTTTCACAAAATAAAAAAAAAAATTTAATTGACATCTTTTCCATAGTTAAGCATCTTTTCCATAATTTAGCCTTATTTTCTATGGTTTAAACTTCTTTTCTATAGTTAAGTATCTTTGCCATGATTTACGCTTTTGTTCTATTATTTAAACATCTTTTCTATGATTAGATAGCTTCTCTATGGTTTAGACCCTTTTTTTATAGTCTAGACTCCCTTTCTATGGTTTAGGGTTCCTTTTCTATAGTTTAGATTTTTTTTTCATGATTTAGACATCTTTTGTATAGTTATATATCTTTTTCAAGATTTAGACTTCTCTTATATAATTACGCATTTCTTCTTTGGTTTAAGCATTTTTTTCATATAAAAGTTTTATCACATAGAAAATCTCATATTTAATAAAAATCGCATTTTTAGGTCTTTAGGGTTTTTCTTGAAAAGTGAGAATTTTATCACTTAGTTGTTTTCTTCTAAAAATAAAAATCTTAATTTGAGACATTTCAAAAAATAGGTTTTTAGGGTTTTTTAAATTGAGAATAAAGATTAGGCTTTTAAAGATTTCTTTTAATAAAAATTAAATGGTTAATAAAAACATAAATATGGCCCGATTATTATTTATAAAAAGAACTAACCCACTAAAGTTTTTTTAAGAGTGGACTACAAATATCTGATCTTGATTAGCGAGTATATAGATACTTCCGAGGAGATGCAAAATTTGTAGAAACTTTATTTTTCCGTTTTTTGAAAATTATAACTTGAATTCCCAATTTTTTTTTTTGTAAAATAATGATTTTGAAAATAAAATCTAATTTCAAAAAATTAATTATAGTACCCGTAAGGGTTAGGTAGCTTTCAAACTTAAGAAATTTGGTTTTTTAAATTCTTTTCAAAAAGTTTTCAAAACATAAATTAGTGACCAAATTAAAATCGATTTACCTAATGGATTTTAATTTAATCAACTTTCCCAGTTTTATTAGGTAGTGACTCCAAAATTTTTCAAAATAAAAAATCGAATTTCCTTTAATTTTAATTAAAGGTGTAAACTAAATAGACATAGGATTTAGTTTAAATCATGTTAAGGGAAATGAAATTAAAAGAAACTGAAAAATCAGGTTTAATAGCTTGGTGACTCCATTGGGGACATTAAGAGGGATAGCTACTTAAATTTTCTGAAATTTGGATTATTTTTCAAAAAATACCGAAGTTGTAATTTCCATGAAATTTTCTTTTCTTTTTGTTGTAAAATATAAATGTTTGTACTAACCCTTTTTATTGTAGTTCACTAGTGACTAAATTAGAATCGATTCTAATTTAATCACCTTTCTTGGTTTTATCAAGTAGCAACTCCAAAATTTTTCAAAACAAAAATCGAGTTTCCTTTAATTTTAGTGAAGGGTTTAAACTAAATAGGTATAGGGTTTAGTCTAAAACAAGTTAAGGGAAATGAAATTAAAAGAAATCGAAAAATCAAACTTAATAGCTTGGCGACTCTACTAAGAACGTCAAGAGGGCTAGCCACTTAAATTTTCCAAACATTTGGACTATTTTTCAAAAAATACCTAAGTTGTAATTTGTCCATGAAATTTTATTTTCTTTTTGTTGTAAAATATAAATGCTTGTATTAACCTTTTTTATTATAGTTCACCTATAAGGTTATCTTGGGGGGTTTTATTTTGTGAATCTTATGTGTAGTAAATATGTTCAGAATCAGGTCATCCTAAGACCTTAGGAGAGGGGTAATTATGTAAGCTTTAGATGTTGTGAGGCAACTACCTTCTAGCATCGATTAAGCTACCCCACTCAAGCTATAATGTGACCAGAAAACTGTTTTTTCAAAATGTACTAAATCACATAACTTAAGAACCTTTAGAACCCACCCTAATTGCATACATAAACCTTAATCGATGAATAAATAATAATTCGCATGTTAATTAAGGGTCGTGATTATGTCGGAATTCCCATGTTATCCATGTAAATCTAATGTAGATTAGTTCGGTGTATAAGACTTTCTCAATGTAAAATTGTAAGTCTCCTTATACCTTGTTTTTCCTTATATTTGTATGTATTGTTTATATATTCCTATAATTTCAAATTTATCATAAAAATGAAATTCCAATATAACTATATCCCTAAATACCTAATATTGCCACATTACTATTTGATCACTAACTCTTTACATCTATGTGTCTTCATTTTTCACTTTTTGTCCTTATTTACCTATAAATATTCATGTTTGATAATTATGTCCTAATTTCTAAAATAATTATGTTTTTCCACCCTATAAAATAATACACTTCTTTTGAACGCTTATTTTTAAGTGATCAAAAGTGAAAGGAAAGAAAACAAAAAGAAAAAGAATCAATCTTATAAAATAATTTTAGGTAATTTTCATTTTGCCAAGTATTCTACAAGTTAAGAATATTTATTCTTTTAGATAGATTAGCACCCTATAAATAGGATTCCTATTTTAGAATAAATAGGACTTAGAAATGATCTTTAGTTCCATTGAATAATAATTGAGCACAATATTTAGCTCCTTTACTTTGTTCATAAATTGTATCCTTTATAATAAAAGGAACCTTTTCTCTTTTAAAATATCATTCTTCCATTCCCTGTTTGTAAATAAGCCTCTTAGTAGCATTCATCAAACAGTTGTTCTCTCTTAATAAAAAAATGTAAATATATTATATAGGCTTTTAAGTAGAACTACATATAGGCTTATATATAAAATCCTAAGAAAGCAATCATTAGTTTACAATTTGATCACCTGGTCATTGTAAAATAAAGCCTTATCTCCCTCTCTTAAAAAGGAAAAAAAAAAAAAGAAAAGAAGGAAAAAAAAAACAAAAAAAGTTGCTAATGGTTACAAATCTTTATAAGGCTCAAGACAAACATGAATCACATGGCTCATTAAGATAGCCAACCTAAACCCAAATCACATGGCCTGTTAAGACAGCCAACCAAACACGAACCCCTATCCCATTAAGGTAGCTCAACTAACTCAAAACCCTTAAGCCATCAAGTCGAACCATGAACTAAGTCAAAATATAAAGTTATGTAATGAAACACCATCTTAAGTTTGATCTTTGGTACAAACAAAAAGAGTAATTCGCAGTCCCTTCCACCTCAAAAGACATTAATGTTGGCCTATTCGACTATAAAGAAGCAGGCCTAAAATTATACGTGGAAGCTAAGGGACATTAAGACCTACAAGTTTAGGGAAATTTAAGTAAGAACGCGAAAGGTGCGGGGCATTTGCTCTTTGAAATTTTATTTTGAACTCAAATTAAATGAAATGTATCATTTTACAATTGGGGTATGCTTCAAGGAACTAGGGGCAAAGTCAATCTCTATCTTATGGCAAATCAATCCTTAAGTAGGGAATTGGTAACTCATTTTTAAAAGGTTTGGAATGGAAAAAGGCAAGCTATATCCTACATACAAACCCTTAAACACTTTGAGAAATGAGAGAAATTATGGTGATGGATTTTTGACTCAATCCTTAAAGGAAGTCCATTTTAAATATGATACATAGATTAAAATGAAGTTAGGAATTTATTTTCAAATCTGAAACATATTTATCCTTTGTTAACCCTGTTAAATCAGTTTAGAGTGGTTTCAAATGTAAACCCTATCATGAACCACCCCATAGTAGGGCAATTAGGAGGTTAGGGTCATTGATTAGGAGATAAGGATAAAATTAGTTTGTGCTTACCTTAGTAATAACAATTCATGGATAACTTTTGTTTTTAATAAATTGTTCCCTTTGAAGAAGAGCTAATACTTTTCCAAATATCTCAAGATGATGCATACCTTACCCATGCCCATACACTTATAATCCATAGATTTAGGGCCTTGATGCATCTGAAGACAAAGACTCGACAAAAAAGATAATTACTTTTAGGGAGAGAAAATAAAGGAATAATGTGGCAAAGGAAAAAAAAAAGAGAGAAAAAAAGAAGAGAAGAAAGAAAGAAAAAAGAGAAAAAAAAAAAACTAGAAGAAAGAACAAGAAAGAAAGACTTGAACATCGGCCTTGAAAAAAGCCCTAACCAAAGAAGACCTAAAAGCCCATGTTACTCTAAAAACACAAGGTCTTAAATCATATTCCCAACCACTAACACAAAACCCCATATCTATTTTGGAATCACACTCTAAATCACAAACACAAAATCTTTCCATCCATCTTGAGTCACATAAGACCTCCCTACCCACAATACTTTCCTACTCAAAGCTTTTCTAATCTTAAAGAATAATTTATTTAAGATAAGAATTATTTTTGAAATTGAGGTAAGCATACATCTAGTTTTTGCCTAGGAGTTCTTGACTTATACACCCAAGTTTGATGAAAGTATTTCTTTTAAAATAGGCCATCCTATTAAGCCCTTTTGAAACCATTTGCCTAAGAGTTTGATTCACAATATTGAACCTAAAAAGACCTGATAGATCGATCAAAGTGTATCACTTGCAAACTGGACTATAATTTTTAGAATAGTAGTCAAGAGTAAAATCTAGATTGAGAGTACATAAGGAAGTCCTCTTCGACTAGATTAATCATGAGTTATCTTTTTCTTAGTAAATGAATGTTTAAAATCATAAGGTCTCACCAAGAAGCTCAGCATCAGGGCTAGAAACCAAGAAGGATATGAGATGCCCCATATGGTTACTAAGGAAGAGAATGGTTATAGCACTTGATTTTTAGACAAGAATTTATATCTGTTAGTGACTTTTAAGGAAAAAGAAAGAAAAAAGAGAGACTGAAAAAAAAAAAAAAAAGAGGAGAAGGGAGACATAAGAAGAAAGGAAAAAGAGGGAGAGAAGGTAAAAGGCTTGTTATAAAGTTTTTCCATCCATATCAGCCTAAGTAGCAATTCTTCAATAAATGTCATCTACTTCTAAGTCATTCTCCTAATATAGTTTTTTATGTCCATTAATTTTTTTTTTTTTCAAAATAAAGAACCTTATCCCTAATGCCTTTTTTGTTTTAAATGGTTTTCATTGAAGTCCTCATGTGTAAATTTCTCAAGTTAAGAGGTTTTTTAAATTGGTTATGTCTCTCAATTTTACTTCTTCAATTGCCATATAAGGTTTTAGCAAGCCCATATGGCGTTACCCCTTTTTCTATTTTCTTTAAGGATTTAGCTAACTCATAAAACACTATCTCAATTCATATTTCTCTTTAGGGATCTATCTAACTTATAGAGTGCTATCTCGATCTACATTTTCTTTAGGGTTTTAGCCAATTCATAAAGTGCTATACCGATCCAAATTTTCTTTTTAGCACTAGCTAGCTCATAGAGTGCTGACCTAACTCAATTCCATTTAGGGTCTTAACTAGCTTAAGGAATGCTTTACCCATTCGCTTAGGTTAGTTAGCTTAAAAAAGTACGGCCAGGTTCTCATTTAGAGCTTTAGTTAGCTTAAGAAGCGTTTTTCCTAATCGCCTATGTCACTCAAAGGAGTACAGTTAGGTTTCATATTGACCGTTTAGTTAGGGTTGCTATTCCCTTACAAACAGTCCTAACTAAGTTAGTCAAGTTAGAGGAGCATGGCTAGGTTTCATGTCGACCTTTTAGTTAGGGTTGCTTATTGACCTTTTAGTTAAGGTTGCTAGTTCCTTAGAGACACTCTCGCATATGTCAAGTTAGTTTAGAGGAGCATGGCTAAGTTTCATGTTGACCTTTTAGTTAGGCTTGCTAATCTCTTAGAGATGCTCCTACTTATGTCAGTTAACTCAAATGAGCATGGCTAGGTTTTATGTTGACTTTTCAGTTAGGGTTACTAGTCCCCTAGAGATGCTATCGCCTAAGTTAGTTAACTTAGAGGAACATAGTTGGGTTTTAGGTTAACCTTTTGATAGGAATCTGGCTACTAAGCCTTTGACCCGTAGCCAAGCCTAAGGACTAGAGGGACTGGAAAGGCGAATCTTCCTACTCCAACTGACTCTAATTGAAGCTAAGTATCTCTTTGCCGATTTACTATACATGTTGAGTCAAATGATTGCCTATCTCTTAGAGATTATATGTCGAATATTAGAATGCCGAGATATCTACCAAACCTTATGTACTTACTCACTCATGCCCGAACTGGCCACTTGCTCAGCATTACTCTTATTGAGAGGTCGAGTGAATGACATCGGACTAATCTCAATCACCTCGCTATTAGATTACTTGGATAAGCAATTTCATTGTACTCATTTGTTTGCATCCTTTAATGGCCTCACTAATACATCTTTACCATGTGTATAGGACCACATGTAGAATCCATTACACTAATTATTATTTTCTTGAATATTTATTTTTACCCTTATATTCTTTGTACATTACTTTTTAGGGAAATATCCTTTTTATCTTTTTCCCTTTTAGGCAAGTTGCTCTAACTTATCGAGTACAAATACCCTTGTACTTATAGCTGAAATCAGATGATCATTAATACCATGAGCATTCTTCCTCTCATAAACACTAATTGTTTACTTCATTTCACTCTTATCTTAACCCTTAAGTAAGATTGGGTAATGGATAACCTTACTAGATCATTTCGTATGTCAAATCGACTTGTGCCATGAGTCCTCAAAAGTTTCATTATTACGTCGTATCCTTTGGAGTTGTTTATGAGTTTTGCTTACTTTTCATTTACTTTTTGCTCTTTTGTGCATTCTCCATCATCTCTTCAAGCTTTTGGTAAGCTTAGACCCATTCCAGCAATTGATCTTCTCTACTTTTAGTCAAGGTTTACATTATCTTGGTATCAAAGTAGAGATTTTGCTTTAGGTTATAGATATAGTATCTTCATAACTTATATCTACCACGATCTATACTCTAACATATATAGGTATAGGATCTAGGGTACCATTTACAAGATGTGAAAATTATTGGCAACTGTACATACCTCATTTTTGCTTTCTCGTAGTTTTAACTTTTGTTCTTAAAGAGTCCTAGTTTAGAAAATAACAAAATTGAAAACTAATAAAAAGACAAAGAAAAGGAAAATTTTCAGAAAAGAAAAAAAATGAAAAAAGAAAAAAATTCAAAAAGATTAATCAAATTGAGTTATTATTCTTTTAAATGCATTTAATAGAATCGTAATTAAATAATCATTGAAAAACATAAATCTAAAATGTTAATATTGAATCTGTTAAGATAAAGATTTAGATAGATTCAAATCTAGATTGGTTTTTATCAATTTAGATTTGAAGTGATTCAAGAAATTCATTTTCGAGTTGTATAAATAGGGATTGAGCAACAAAAAGGAGAGGATCATGATAAAAAAAAAAAAACACTAAACACAATCATTGCTCTTCGCCAATCTGTAAACCTTGTCTAGTTACTAGTTTGAACTTTAAATCAAGCTCGAATGTGCAAGACGATACTATGAGTTGATAAAACTAAAAACAAAAAAAATTTATATAAACGATAAAAATTTATATAAAATTTAGAAATTGAACATGATATTGATGGTAAAAACTTTAGGAAATCAATCAAAACCTAAATTGCATACAAAAACCCTAAATCTGATTTATGTGCAAATACTTGAAATCGAACCCCAATTTAATCGAAATCCTAAAATTATAACTTTAAGCTTATAAAATGAATAAATATTATTTAATAGTGATATAATCATAGTTAATTATAATTATTGACTAAATTATATAATCGCGTAAAATTTTTAATGAAAACGTTAAAATAACTTGTAAAATTTATAATCATAACGAGTACCAATTAAATTGATAAATTTTTATAAAATTCCAAAATTAATTTATAAATATTATTTTTATTATTTTTATGTTTAGAAAAATTACATATAATTATTTCTATTTTCTTTTTTCTTTCTTTTCTTTCTTCTATTTTTTTTCCTGCCTCTACATGAATTTCTTAGCTGATTTTTTAGTTGCCCATGTGCTCCATGAAGTCATCTAAGTGTCACCAAATTATGAAACAAAGGATAAATTAGTTAAAGTAGATGTCTTGTTTTAATTAATGATTTGATTCAAATGGATTTGCTTCTTTGTTTCTATCTTTATTTACTTCATTTCCCCTCTTTGTTGCACATTTGGAAGTGGAAACTAGAAAAAAAAAAGGAAAAAGAAAAAGAAACAAAGTCAATTACACACACACACACAAAGAAACCAAAACCAAAGCAAGAAGAACAAAAGGAAAAAGAAGAGGAGGAAGAAGAAGAAAGCTAAGGAAATTTATCAACTATATTATTAAAATATTTAGGTAAGCTAATTATTCATTTTGTACATATATGTATTCTATACTATGTATATACTAAATATTTTGTTTATATATTTCATTACATATATATATGTGTATGTAGGAATAGATACATATATATATATTATGTATCACCTTTATTTGTGTATATATATATATATTTGGTATGTATCTTTATTTATGTAAATACATATGTATTTAGGAGTAGGTATATATGGTATACGTATATAAATATAAATAGTTGTATAGTATGTATATTTTTCTACACATGTACTCTTATACATATGTATGTGTGTGTAGTATATATATATGTTTAATTAGTATTTTGTATATGACATATGTGGGAATACTAGTATAATATATGTGTGTATACTAAATATTTCCTTTATATACATGTATATATTTAGTATTTTACTTAATTAATTATGTATATATATGGGTGGATATATAAAGGTGTATATGTACATAATATTTATTTTAGTATGTAATATATATATACATGTATTATACAATTCCGTATATATATATGTGTACATATGTATATATATCTATTTCATATTATATATATATATATATGTGTGTGTGTGTGTGTGTGTGTGTGTGTATAATAATAAGTATACATATGTATATTTATACTTAGTATGTTTAATTTATAAATTTATGTATATATATGTATTGATGTGAAGATGTATATATATATTATTAATAATATTTGTATTTTAGTATATATATATATACGTATATAGTATGATCGCATATATACATAAGTATGTAAAGTATAAATAGGT
>JAMXBB010000001.1:76679389-77092218 GCA_024138015.1 Lumnitzera littorea | reverse complement strand
TCTAAAAGTGACTCATATTTACAAACCATGTGTATACTGTAATATGTGTCATAATTAATGATGTAATAATTAGTTAAAACCAAAAGTCATAATTAATCGTCAATATGTCTCATTTTAACATAGTAAGTATTTTACCATGAATATTCTTGTTTGGAAATTCTAAACTACTACTTTTGTTTCAAATTACCTCCTTTTCACTTTTCATTCTTTTTTTTTTTTTCTGAAAATGCTAGTACTTTTCTCTATGTTGCTCTAAAGATTGAGTATTGCTAATAAAATCTCTAGGTTTAGTTGTATCACTACAGAGTACCTCCAATTAAATTCCGTTATAAAACTTAATGCACAAGGTTAAGGAGAGCAACCTTATGACTCTAAGTTGTACATGCATTTCTCTATTTATCTTTCAGTTTGTATATCAAAAGTTCTTAGTAATCCTAATGTGATTTAACTTTCAAAGTATCAAATGAGAGCAATGTTGCTTTGAAAGTCATGAACTAAGGATTCATCAAATTAGATAAATCCTATAGCTATTGGACAAACAAAATGATACCCTTTCTATTTGTTAAAAATCAAGCTTAGTTATCCTTTTAACTTAACATATATTTTATCATGAATTGTTTCAACTATCATATTATTAACTATTGCTTCCTCAACAAATTATCTTCTTCTCAATTTCTAATTATCCTAATACTTTTCTTCTTCATTTGTTTAGCATACCTTAGAGATTTGGTGTTATAAACAAAATCTCCAAGTTTAGTTTTTATTGATTGTAGTTGAATCAACTAAAAGAGGTGAGGTGGACATTAGCTTCAACCCCTTAGAGATGGTTCAAATAGCCTTTAATCCAGGTAAGCTCATTGCTCCTCATTACCTACAAAAAGCCCCCTATAGATGTATTTATGAGGGCCCTTTGATGATTAAGTCAACAAGGAGGACAAAGAGATAAAGATTAAGGGTTAGCTTAGCAACAGTGAATGTTGAGTGTATAAAGGTTTTGGAATTGGATCCCCTTACCTATTGGCCTCTTATGCTATTTATAATGTAAGGGGATACAACTAATTAGACACATGTTGACTTAAGACTCGTTTGCACTTGGTAGTGGATAGGGGATATGTACTACGAAGATGATAAGGTAGCTCTATCAGTTGGTCAGCCATAATCATGCTAGTAGCTATGTTTGTAATTTAGGGATCTAACATCTTTAAGGTATGTTGATGTGCTAACCATACAATGGATGTCATGATGTAATTAATGATTCCTAATAGGATGTTGGCATTAGAGACAAAAAAGGGCAAGGAGATAAGAGATAGGTGGCATAAGCACATTGTGAATGGCAAGCTAGGCCCTAGAAGGAGCTCACGGGGGCAAGGAGTATCCTTGCTTCTTATGCTTAGACTAGGTGATGGAGTGATTCCCTGAATGCAAGGTAAGCCTTTGGGATGGTGCTCGCTAGAGTGCTCACTCAATTCCTTAAGATTAGGTGCTTGAAGGATGGATCTCCGTAAGGAGTGGAGATGGTAGAGGCACCTAAGTAGGTGGAAATACTGAAAGAAGGTACAAAGTTCTATCCTTCAAGTTTTAATAGACCTTTAGAGATCTCTATTTGAGCTAAGGTTTGAGCCAGGTCAAATATAGGTATCAACACTTGCTATCCCCACTCTTCTTAGTGTTTAAAATGAAAGGAGAGTAGATTTATTAGGATGGCTAGCTTAAGGTTAGGAAAGCTTCATTTTAGGCATGGAGCTTGCGTCCATTACTTGGTGATGTGATGTTTGACATGTTTGACAAGACTTACTATGCTATGAAGAGACACTTGGCACGACTGATGTAACCATTGAGTTGCTTGAGGTGTCATGATGATCTTTAGAAAGAGCAACATACAATTATGATCTTTTTGGAAAAGGCTATATGCTTAGGGAACCAACATGTATGACCATATCAACAATCCGTATGCATGGATCGATCTAAGCATGGGTTAGAGGAGTGGGACACATAGACGACCAGGATGTGATGCATGTCTTTGCGGTTAGTATGTGCTTTTATAATGGAGAAAAAAGTTTGTCTCTCTCTTAGGTTTACCTATATAAGGGGGTACTTAGGGCCTCATTTTCACCTTCTACTCCTAAATAAGAGGAAACTCTACTAGGATTCCAATTCGTGAACTCATTTCTAAGCCATTCTTTCTTTATCCCCATATCAATCATGGTTGATTAGATACTTCAAATTGTCTAGGTGAGTCTTCAAGTGCCTCCATTTTGAGGGAAGTCAATAGGGATCATGCAACAATGGTCAATGAGAGGCCTAAGGTTATGTTCATGTAGGAGTAAACGAGGAACCAGGTTGCTAAGAGGTTCTGGGATGTGTATGCCCTAAATGACAAGGAGAATGAAGAGGAGAAGCCATTGTGCACTATGAACTCTAATAGTAAGGCATGTATTCGTGTTATTTGTTGCAAACGAAGAAAAGCTATGGTTGGTAAATTAAGTAACAAGGAATGTACTTGGGTAGAGAGTTGAGTTGTTCGTGAGGTGTGAGAGGGCCTTTTAAATAGGTGATGAGCATTCATACTGTATGTATTCAAAGCCATTCGAGTAAGGTTGCCATTGCCACTCTTAGTTCTTCGTTAAAGTCTTTAATTACTTCAGGATTGCCCTAGGCTCCTTACACATAAACATTGGGAGCTACAGTTTGGGTTAAGCTGGTTTGTTTGTAGATTCTTTGAAGGCTAATGGCTCATCTGTTCAAGCATTTTTTTCATGTGAAGAGGGCCGCCAACGGTTAGGTGTATATTGTTAACCAAAGCGAGCCGTTAAAGGTGTTCAATGGTCTTTCGAACAAGGTTGATCATTGGAAAGAGTACTTCTTATTCATTCAGATGCCTAAGAGGTTGAATTTTCCAATAGCTTGTACAGTATTGATTTGGGCATCGCTGGTTAACTATTTGGGGGTCGGGGATAAGTAGGTGAAGGAAAGGGTGTTGGATCTTGTCAGCTAGAAACGGCTCTACCTTATAGCAGCTATTCAATTATATATCAATGGTAAGCCTCTCTATGGAATAGAGCCATGTATCACCTAATTTATGTTGAGAAGGAGTAGCTGGGTGTTTACTGTATTGCATCGTCATTGTAGTAGGGGATGTTGGGCATACTCTTCCTTAGTTTAGTGAATGTGAGGACCTTCTTGTGATTTATTATACTAAGCCTCTATTTGTGATCGTAGCTATGTAAGTGGCTTTAGAGGAGGTGAAGAGGAAACTACTCATTGCCCAAGATAAGTGTATAGGGAGGTGGTGAAGGCTAGTAAGAAGAGGAAGTAAGTAGATGTAGAGGGGGATGGAGAGAGCTCGTAATCCTACTCTAAGAAGAGTAGGAAAATAAGGGAACTAGGCAATAGACTATTCTTATGGCCATGTAGAATGTTGTGGATGCCATTGTTGTAGGTGTTGTTGTTTCACTAAGTATGGGGGGAACCTTAGAGCATGCAATGGCTATGTCTAGAGGTGAGGCTAGCTAGGCCATATATGTTATGGAGCCTTAAGGGGTCAAGGATGTTGAGGTTGTTGGTTTGGTTGGTGACCTAATAGGTTACTGTGGGTCATCTTAATGGGGGTGGCACTTGTGCGTAGGAGGAAAAAGGAGAGTCTAAGGCAACCCCCCAAGATACTAGCTTTTAAGCTATTAATGTCTCGAATGATGGGAAGCATTGGTCATTAATGCCTTAAGACAAGCAACTAGCTATGTAGTAAGACCTTAAGCCTTCTATGGATTTAACCATTAGGCCTGTGTAGTGAATGGATCAACCTAAGGATAGGTTTAGGTACCTTTTTGTTGAGAAGAGTGACATTGAGGCTTCTGCAAAGTTTCTTTGAAGGCACAATGAGATGAATTGCTGTTGTTAACTTTTCATTAAGTGTTATATGTTAATCATTTGATTGATACCATATCTTTACCTTTATTGTAGTTGTATGATATGCTAGATTATGTGATCGTATATAACCGTGAATACCAACAGTCTAAGAAGGGCCAAGTGAGGGCTAAGGTGGGAAGGCTTCATGAGGCATTAGAGGAGGAAAAGAAGCAATGCGGTGACTTATTGACTACCTATAGAGATTTAGAGCACCAACATCGAGAGCTTGGGGAGTAGGTCAAGACATTAGAAGTTGAGCTCAAGAAAGCCTAAACTTAGTTAAGGTCTTTAGAGAAGAAGTGACTAAGTTGTAGGCTAAACTCGAGGGTAAGGAGAAAGAATTGGAGGGAGCTTAAGTCAATTTTGCTTAGAGGGAGGTCGAGCTATTGAGTGGAAGGGGTTTTTCTATCGAGGTAAGGTGGAAAATTTTCTTCTAGAGCTTGAATGACCCCTTCATGGAGAAGGCCATAAGTAACGTCTACTTTGCATTGCTCGAGGAGGCTTAGAAAAAGATCCGTGAGCACTTACTAGCAATAAACTTGACCTCATTTGATGTAAAGGATTGACTTGGTTAATGAAATCAACCTCATGTTTAACTCATCCTTATACTGTTCTTCTACTTTTATTGCCTCTTTTTTCTTTGTTATATTGTTGTTCTTAATGGTAGAGCATGGACTCAAGTCGTGAAATTTTCCTAAGTCCCTTTGCGTGCTCATCATTTAACTAACTTCATTTATGTCTCTTGACTTGTTCATTCTTGAATTCACTCGAGCATGATGTGTTTGGATTGTAGGTGGTTTGCTTATCAAATGTGAAGTTAGCGAATTGGCTTAAGTAGGTCTCTATTGGAATCATGTAATATCTTAGGCAGAGTGTGCACCTAGTAATCATATCGTCTTGGGCAATGTACCTTTTAAAAGGAACTTAATGTATGTATGGTACATTGATGTTTCCTTAAGGGGTTAGTTGGGTTACCATCCAATCTAGGCCTTTGGATGGCTACTACGTAGAAGGTTAGGGATGTCTTGGACCCTCTATATAAAGGGTGCGTAGGTCCTTTGTTCCCCACTTCAAATACATTCCAACATTCTATTGTTGAGAATTGGTTAAGAGTTGATACTTCCTTTTGCCTCACCATAAACAAGTTAAGGATGATTAGAGTAAGAGAAAGAGCATATGAGCTTAAGCTACGCCCTCATAGTGGACCTTGTAGGTACTGAATAAGGGATGTAACAAGTTGCCTTGTGATTGGGGATGGCTTTTAAGCAACAATCGAAGGATGTTCGTAGATCCTTCAGTTCCTTAAAAGGTGCACGGGTGTTTGTCCTCCAATTGCCATGGCATTAACATTATGGATGCTTGGGCTCTCATGGTAGATGTTTAGGTACTGTTTGTCATCCATGATGTTTCTAGCCCTAAAAGGGTATTCCCCTATAGTTTAGGAGTGTCTAGCCTGAATCTACTCTTTAACTCCTTCAAGGTCTTTAGGCCTTAAGAACATGCCGGGCTACATAAGTCCGTGTACTCTCTTATGCCAGTTCAATGGTAGCTTCTGTGCATACCCTTGAGTACTTAAGTGACTTCTATGAATCTCCGACTGTCAATAGTTCTTTGTGGTTATGTATGCCGAGTAGGTTAGATGCCATTAGGGGTTTCCCTTTGATGTTGTTGATATCGACGTGGTGGTTAGGCATATCAAAGGAAGAGCTCACTACTAAATTAGGTTGGATAAAATGGGGGCTTCTTGCTTGAGGAGGGCTACGGCGATAGAGGAAATGTGATAGATGCATTTCTTAGAGACTATGGCTAGTCAAAGTTGAGAGTAGTTCATCTTACATAGTAACCTCATACAGGTAGTTAAGTTGAAGTTGAGGGTAGATATTAAGCTTTAGTACTAAGCAGTAAATTAGGAAATGGCCTTGTGCCTTTTTTCTTGTAATTTTCATTTTACTTCTATATGGTCGATGATGGCTACTACTACTTAGGCTTTTGCTTACTTAGTGATGTAGTTGACCACCACTAAAATGAATTGCTGACCTTTAGATGCCTTTAGGAAAGGACTAAGCATGTCTAATCCCCATTAGGTGAAAGGCCATAGGCTCGTCATAAGGTGTAAGTCAAACCTTGGTGTATGTGAGATCGGGGCATGCTTCTGGCATTGGTAGCATTTCTAGACTAAGGCTTTGGTGTCTTCCTTCATTGTGAACTGATAGTAGCTTATTCTTAGGGTTTGGATGTATAAGGCGTGAGATTGGATATGTTGCTACATACTCTCGCATGGAGTTCTTGTACAACATGGGTACCTTCCTAGGGCTTAAGGCATTGGAAGAGTAGCATGCTTTAGACTGGGTACAACATGCCATCAATCGAGTGTATAGTTTACAAAGGCATATGCCAACCTCTTTGCTTCCGCTTGATCTTTAGGCAGCACTCTAGTTCTTTAATGCTTTATTATGGTGTCCATCCAATAGAGTTGAGAGTCTGTTAGTCAGACTTCAAGGACCTCTTGATCTTGTCCTTTTGTGCTACATTTAAGGAGGTATTGTATGAGTAACATCTTGTCACCATTGTATACTCAGCTTGGAAAACCTATCCACTTTTGAGTTTTCTACTCAAGGGATCTTATTGATCTTCTAAGAGGGAAACTCTGTGAAGAACCCTTAGACTGCTTATAGATATTTAATCATAATTTCCCCCTAGGTCTCATACTCTCCCTTTGCCCGTTGGAACACTAACAAAGAGTCCAAGTAGATATCTATCTTCTCAACTCTAATGTCGTTGGTTATCTCCAGCTCGATGATGAGCGCCTTATATTTTGCTTCATTATTGCTCGTTGGAAACCAAATTTTAATGCATAGAGTACCTTTATTCCCTAGGGGCCTTGCATTGTTATGCTTGCCCCACTCCTTTACCCCTACCCATATACACTCTTGAGTGGAGGAGCCATCAACATGGAGTGTTCATACTGTGATGTCGATGCCTGCTTGTATTTCCTCTTCTCCTATGTACTATAATGAAATCTGTGAGCAGTTAGGCCTTAATCACTTGTCTTGGTCTGTATTGGACACCATAGGGACTTAGCTTAAGGGCATACTTCACCATCCTAAGCTTTCATATAGTGATGACTATTATAAAGGCAAACTTTTCAATCTTGATATATTTGGTTTTAGGCCCTTACAGGACAAAGCTAATGTAACACATAAGCTTTTGTTCTCATCCGTATACTTGGATAAGGAATGAAGACAAAGTTCTTTCACTAGCAATGAGGTCGAGATATAATTCTTTGCTAGGGACGGATTTAAAGAGCACTAGTAGGCTCTTGAGGAACTTCTTTAGGTTGTTAAATGTTTATTGGCATTTGGTTGTCGAATGAAACTCGGAAGGGTTCTTTAATAGCTTGAAGAATTTCGAGCACTTGTCGATGCGTCGAGATATGAAGCGATTTAAGGCAATGACTCTACTTTTGAGACGCTGGACTTCCTTCACGGTTTTGGGAGCTGTCATGTCTTAGATTACCTTGATCTTATCTAGATTGGCCTTAATTCCTCATTTCTTGACCATGAAGCTAAGGAAATTTGCTAATGCAACCAAAAAAAAAAAAAAAAAAACATTTTTGGGGGTTAAGCTTCATTCTATAATGATAGAGTGTGTTAAATGTCACGTGTAAGTCCATGATATGGCCTTTTCTTTTCTTACTCTTGATAATCATGTCGTCAACTTATACCTTGACATTCCTGCCTATTTGTGACTTGAAAATGGTGGTGACTAATCTTTGGTATGTCGTTCTTACTTCTTCAAATCGAAGGGCATAACCTTGTAACTATAGGTACAGATGTTTGTAATGAGCAAGGTGTGGACCTTGTCCTTAGGTGCCATTTGAATTTGGTTATAACCTAAGTAAGCATCTATGAAGTTAAGGAAGGCATGTGTTGAAGTGGAGTCAATTAGCTAATCAATACAGGGAAGAAGGAAATATTCCTTAGGGTAGGTTTTGTTTAAGTTAGTATAATCGACATACATGCACTACTTTCCACAAGGATCATGTTCGTAAGCCATGTGGGGTATTTCTTGTGCCATATAAAGTTGGTTTGTAACAATTTCTAGACTTCCTGTTCAATTGCTGCTTGACATTTAGCGTAAAGTATCGCTTCTTCTACTTCACTAATTGGATGGTAGGATTAATGTTTAGGTATTAGGTTGCTTTGGGAATGTTGATTATTCCTGGTTTGTCTTTGGGTGCAGAGGCGAAGAAATTTATGTTTTGGCAGAGGAAATCTTTGAGCTCTATCTTTTTAGTTGGTTCTCCTTAGAGAGTTAGAATCCATTCAAAATTGGACTTAATGCTCATGAAGTTGTCCCCAGTCCAAACCTTGAGGTAAAGGGATTTGGAGAGATTTTAATCTCCTTGGACTTCACCAACTCCTGTTGGCATCATGAACTTAGCCTTCAAACATCGTTGGTTGATAATCATGTTGAACTTTGTTACGCTCGGTCACCTTAATATAATACCGTATGGCAACCAGTGGTTAATGACTACAAAATCAATGGATTGTGAGGCATCGTATGGACCTTACCCAGTCGAACCGACAAGGTGATGAGTCCCTTGGCTAGCATAGTTCTACCACCCCTAAAACTTATAAAGCCATGCTTGTATGGTTAGAGGGGCTTATTGAGTTGTTGTTTCATTTGATCATATGCATGATAGAACAAAATGTTAGCCAAGTTACTATTATCTACAAATGTTTTTGGTACATTAAAGTAGTTGATCTTGGCATTGATAATCAGAGCATCCCTATACAGGTAATTGACACCTTGCTCATCATCTACGATGAAAATGACGGTGATGTTAGTCTTGTACTTCTTAGTCCTAATGAGGTAGACCTTGTGGTAAGGAGAAGTGGAGGCGATGTCATCTGTGAGGCTAAGGCTACTGAAAATGGTATTCACCTATCCTCTTCAACTGTGATGATTCTTATCATCCTTTTACTGGTTCTATTGCTACTGTTAGAGTTGTTGTTGCTCAATTTAACAATGCTGGGTTAGTTGTTGGATCTTGTTTCTCTCATCTACAATCAAGTGGCCAATGTAGCCTTTGTAGACAAGGCCTTTGATTGCATTCTTCGGATGTCAACGCTCATTAGTGTTATGGCCATGAACATGGTAGTAGTCATAATATTTGCTAGAGTTAGTTGCCTTGGGTGTTTCTTTAACATTAGGAGGTTGAGGAAGCTACTCTTAAACCTTGTATAAGACCTCTCTGAGGGGGCACTTGAGAGGTGTGTAAGCGGGGTAGTTTGTAAATCTTTTTTTTTTTTTTTTTATCCATCTCTTTGCTCTTTGGATGAGGGATGCCTAGTGTCTCTCCAGCTTAGCTAATCTTTGACTATGCCTTAGACAATGCTGTCGGCTTCAAATCTAGCTTTAATATCATCCTCTTAGGCAATGTACTTCTTAGCCACCCTCATGAACTCATCGAGGCAAGTCTAGTTTGTTGAGGGATATTGCATCAAAAAGCTTCCCTATGGGATCAATCCTTATGATCATATCTTAGAGGGCTATTCCCGTACTAAGCTTAGAGACTTAGAGCTTTACATGGTTAAATTGTTACAGGTATACATGCAAGGACTTATTGGGTCACTGTCTTAAGTTATAAAGTATGGAAGAGTCCTTGCACAAGACTTTCGAGCTGAGTAAGTGCTATTAGAATTTGCTTGCCAAGTCATCAAAGGATGTGATGGAGCCATTGATGAGGGTGTTGAAGCATAGCAAGGTTGCCTTTGCCAGTATGCTAGGGAAAGCTTTACATATGATGGCATTGGAGAAATTTTAGAGGCTCATTATGGTATGAAAGTGGACTAGATGATCATCTAGGTCACCTCTCCCATTGTATGTGTTAAGGTGAGTGAGCTTCATACCTTAAGGTAAAGTTTCCTTGAGAATGAATGGTGTAAATAGGCCTTTTGCTGTTAGTTGATGTTAAACTCGAGCCAATCACTCTACTTTCTTTTGGTCATGTAAGCTAAATGCATGATGGATGTACTCATTCAGTTCCTTGATATTCATGTCCTCGAATGCCTTTGGAGATTGTCTTAGGGTTAAGTCTCCTTTTGGTCTACATGTTATGGAATGTTCACTTCCATTTACATTTTGCTACGATTGCGATTTAGTTGATCAAGTAGGTTTTCGGGTGCCTATTGGTCATGCTGAACCTGGTCACATAAATTTGCTAGGTGTGAAGTTGATGGGTCATTAATTCTATTTGGCTATAATGATGAGCTAATTATTGTTTCTTCATTGGCCCTTTTTTAGGATGCATTTTTCAATAGGGTTGCATTAGACTCTTTGGACTTATGATTGTCTTTAATTAGTTGTTTGATAAGCAATCTGAGTTACTATATTTCATAGGCTTAGGGGTAACTTGTTATCGTCACCCAACTATGATGTGTTGGCAATACCTAATTGTAAAGTGTGTGGATTGTTATTTTTGCTCTTGGCCATCTTGTGTGGAGTAGCCTAAAACGGTAGACACTAAAACGTTGATTGTGGTTAAATAAACTAGAAGAGATGAGGTAGACCAAGCTTAAACTGCTTGGAGAGGGTTCAAATAGGCTTCAATCTAGGTAAGCTCCCTATTCTTCATCACCTATAAAAAGTCTCTTGTAGATGTGTCCATGAGGGTCCTTTGACACTCAAGTTAGTAAGGTGGACAAAGAGATAGAGATTAAGGGTTAATCAAGCACTAATAATCCTTAGGGATGATTCTTAAGCATAGGAAGGTTTTGAGTGCTAAAGGAAATGTTGAGTGTATAAAGGTTTTGGAACTAGACCCACTTACTTATTGGCCTCTTATACTATTTATAGAATAAGGAGCATAGCTAACAGGACATGTGTTGGCTTAGGACTCATCTATACTTAGTAATAGATATGAGATATGCGTTACGAATATGACAAGGTGGCTTTATGAATTGGTTGGCAATAACCTTATTGGCAGCCATGTTTGTAATCAAGGTATCCGACATCTTCACGGTATATCGAATATGCTAACCATATAATGGATCTCAAGGCATAATTAATGATTTGGGATAGGATATCGATGCAAGAGATAAAAAAGGGCAAAGCAGTAAGAGAGAGTTGGTGCAAACACATTGCGAGCAATAAGTTGGGCCTTAGAAGGAGCTTGTAAAGGTAAGGAGCATCCTTGCTCCTTTTGCTCAGATTAGGTGGTGGAGTGATTCCTTACATCTCAAGCTCAGCAGACTTATCGGTGAAGTCCTCAGATGTAAGGTAAGCCTTTAAGATGGTGCTCGTTGGAGTAATTGCTCAAGTCTTCGAGAACAGGTGCACAGTGTATGGATCTTCATAGGGTGTGTAGATGGTAGAAGCATTTGAGTAGGTTGGAATTGCTAATGGGCCATCAAAGATCTTTGTCCAAGCTAGGCTTTGGGTCAGGCTAAAATTTGGTATCAATAGTTTTATCTTGTAGGAGTATTGTATACCCAATGTTCCTAATGTCACATACCCATAACTTCTAAAAATGTATACATATTACTAATATTGATATTTATGGGTTTTGAGCAATGGTTTTAAATTTTTACCTTAAAAACTTGAGGGAAATTGTGCTCATTTAAAAATTTATGGAAAGTTTAACCTATAATTTGAAAATTTAGAAAATTTATCTACAACAAATCAATTTCTTTAGTGGTATATTTGTGATCATTCCTTTCTAAAAGAAGGATTATAGATAGGTCAACTATTTTCACCTACATAAATCATCAAATAAACTTCATATACTGTTTAAGGCACTAGAATATCTAAGTGATTTGAAAAAAAAAAGAAGCATTTGATAAAAAACTAGATAGCTATGTGCAATCTTACAAAAATTTGTTTTTTAAAATTAGATAATTATTATAAATGAACTTAGTTATCGTTTGGATCGAATGATTGAAGAGGCAAGTGATACGAAGATATAGAGAATCAAATTTTCCATTGTAATTGTTGACAATTTTTTTTTTTTTTTAACATAGATCCCTAGGCGAAAACAACTAGCTCTTGACTTGGGCTAATTTTCAACAAGCCTAATCTAAGGGTAGCTTAACCTCATCTCCTATAAAGGGCCCAAGTATGCCAAACATGATAAGGGTAGCAAGCTGCCTAAATACAAGCATGAAAACACATAGGTAACATGTTGGTGATTTCTTTTTTTTTTAGACATTTAAATTAAAATGGTATTTTAAGTAGTTTTAATTTAGTAATTGGAATTATACCAGTAAGTGTATGGAATTTTAATTTTTAATTAATATATTAAATAAGAAAAAAAACATAATAATTATTGTAATTTCTTCATATCATTTCATTTAACCAATCTACTTATTTTAATTTGATGAAGCAAGTTCAGTAAGATTTAAATAAATGATTTAATACACTTAATTTATTTAGATAGATTTATTTTAAATTAAAATTTGAATTAATTAATTCCTTTAAGTGACATTATCCACTTGAATCAAACTGGTTAAATATAATAACTAATTGGATTATTGGAACAAATAAACTCAAATTACATAATTCTATTAACTTAAAGTAGGTATACCCATACAAGTTCATTAGAAATACAAAACAATTATTCGAGGCAGAATTATTTGAGATTACAAATACATGGGCACAAATTTAAATTGGTAGAGGATCAAGATTAATGATAGACATGTGAGCCAATCAGTAAAAGAATCAACACGTTATGGCACTACACCTATCAATATGCTTTGATAAAGACCTTATTCGTCTAACTCAAGATCCAAGACATCTCCATATGGATTCTCAAAACAAATGCCTTTGCCTACAAGAAATAATTTAATTAATTTTTTGATGTACTTTGACACAAATGTTTAAATTATATTTAAGACATATTAATTTAATACTAAGTAAGTAAGCTGGTATTTTTGAAAATTGAAAACCCCAACACTATATATATAATGCAAAACTAATAACTATCCTAGAAGTGAACATAATATGGTCCAATCAGTAGTCCTAAAAGTGAACATAATATGTTCCAATCTATAATCCTTATCCTCATCATCAATTCATCTCATTTCCATTTTCCTTTCCACAGCATGAAATGACCTTGCAACTTCATCATTTTATTTACGACCAAAAATTGATTCTACAACCCCTTGTCTTCTGTTTTGAGCATCCTTCCAATTCTTAACATACATAATTGCTTCAACGATTTTAGCTTTGATTTAAAGGTGGTGAGGTCTCTAAACTCACCTGCTTGAGCTAAAAGCGAATTCAGATGACACCGTCGAAATTGGAGATGCTAAAACATCTCTTATAATGTTAAGTTTGGCATCATATGAGATTTTGTTGCTTACCATATGAGGATATCCACATCTACCTCATCTTTCCTTAGGTGTTGGACCTAGTAGACAAATAGTTTACTAAAAGTTTCATTAGCAGTGTTGCAAGTTGTCCCCGTACTTCGGCTTATCTAGGCGATCTGCCTATTCTGCTTTGTAACTGAAGCATGACAACTGTTGGTCTGATCGCTGAATTGAGATGCTTGGGATGATGGTTGCATCTTATCCTTGTGATGAAGGAATAAGGATTTAAGCATGCTCTTAGCTTGCATGTTAAGCTTTGTAGCTTCATTTGTGGCATCTTCCATACCGATGTTCCAATAAAATTCCTTTAGTAGATTGTAAGCATCGCAAAACTTATAGCGTAGATCTAGCATTGTCCTAACATGAAATAGAAGAGGAAAGGGGAAAAAGTAGGTAAGCAATTTGGCCCTGATCACTACAAAAATAGGAAAAAGTTATGGCTCTTCTATGAAGTTTGCTAACACATAAACAATATTGGTAAGATTTAGGAGAATATCATTGCTCATAGGACAATAGCAACTAGATAGAGTCATCGTTGGTTGTATAAAAGCATTGAGCAGCATACACATGCTATTTGTTTTCTTCCAATCCACAATATGAATTTAGCTAAACTTAGGTTCTTCCAAACTTGTATTAACAATTAATAAAGTGTTTAGTATGAAGTATGATAGTAATATAAGCATAAATTCAGTATTCAAATAAGCATCAAACACCATGAATATAATAATAATTTGAAGTAATGCTAATCATTAAGGATTTATCCAACATTTAGTAGGTTGAGTTCTATCGTGTGATACATTTACGTTGCTTTCCTTACTAAGACACTTGTTTTTCTAAGTTCCACGGCCTAAAAACCAACATGCACTGTACTCGTATGTAATGTGCCCTTGTGATTTAGTTAATGACCTTAGCCTCCTCATCCTTATCTTGATTATCCGATGATCCCCAATGATCATATCGTTTTGCTCTTACACGGTTCTCAATATTACCTTTAGAGATTGATGCAAAGTTAGGTGTTGGAAAAGGTGAGCCATATCAACTTTAGATTTGTTAGTTAAAAGCATGTCGTACTTTAGACTTCTCGTGGCTTCTAACCTAGGTATCTCAATGAAAAATTCTAAGACATCACTTTTTCTCAAATTTTCGAACATAGCAATATGCTAATTAGTTCCAATTTTTGTAGTTAGATGTATTGGTCCTCGTATGCATGTTAGAATAGTAAAAATGAGAGAGCATCAGATGCAAATGGAAAGGGAGAAATCATGTTTGTCAATTTGCACCTTGTATGGGATTGGGTACATGATGTAGGCTGAGATGCAGGTATTTATAAGACTCTCCAAATCCTCTTTCCACCTTTTCCTTTACCATTTCCCTAGCCAACTGCCATGATATCCTCCTCTTACATCCAATCTCAAAAAAGCAAATGTCACTCTAAATCCAAGAATAAGAACGTTCATTTCCATTCTCCATCACTATCCCTACCTCCTCTAACTGAAGCTCACAATTTCGATGAGTACCTACGTACGGCTAAAAAGGCGTGATCAGTTTATTATCAATTATTATTAGCGTAATATACTAGTTACCAAGTCGTACAATTAGGATGAGCTAACTGATGTGGGAAACTTTCACAAGCAGCTCGAATATACAAGCTTACATTGATTGTTAAACTTGGTGGAAGACACGCTTCCTGACTTATTCATGTTTTCTATTTAAATGCAACCACCAAACTAGTTTTTCAAGATGATGATGAAGAGCCTTAACATGTCATGGAGATTGATGTCGGGTATATCTCCACATATATGTTTAGTTGGATTTTTACAATTAGGCCCAAACATATTAACGACTTGCTACAACTTCCTCCTAGTGACATCTTTAGGCTCAAAAAGTAAGACAAACCATAAGCTTTCCTCAGGGTGTTTAGGTAGCCAATATGTCTAGGTGAGACTATTGCTCAGCATTTGAAACACTTGAAGGCTAGTGACCTCCCCATTAAGGGACGAACTCTTTATCACATCATTATCAACTCTAGCACCCCACACATCAACAATTCAATTTTTTTTTTAAGAGGAAAGCTCATCGACTCCATCTTCTTTGTAAGATGAATCGATGTTGGTATTACAATAAGCTATTGCATGATGCGAACACATGTACAAAAGGATAGTTAGTTAAGATATGGGTGCTTCATCTCATACATGCTTGTGTTTGAGGGGGTTGACTTGAATGGTTATGCAAACAATAGATCCAAGGCATTTATAGTTGATTTATTGAAGCACAAATAGAACATTGAAAAGGATGAGGAGACTAAGGAGTAGTTTAGGGTTGGAAGTAGTTACAACCACAACCACATCATTAGTAGAAAGATGATGAGCTTCCACTTGACATATTCCTTGAATGGTAAGGTTGAGAAAGAACCGGGGTGGTAAGGTCAATTGATGGACTATTGATCTCTACCCACCCCACTTGTACATGCTTTTGAGGCTTATGGTCTCTCGCGAGGACAATACTCTCACATTAGCCTGTTGAGGACGAACGCCATTACATGGAAGGATAGTAGGCGAATTCCCTAACGTCATAGCTCGAACACAATCTTCTCTACATGGACCCCTACCTAGTCACCAACTTGCTTAGTGCTAAGGCTAAGGTAACTACATATCGAGCCCAACTCTAATCTACAAACATGACAATTACCAAAGTTGAGGGATTAACATACTAAGCTCTACTTATTCAACTTACAAAATAGCAGCATCCCTCTTTTGTCTTGACAGTTCCAAATACCATCCATTTACAACAACCATAACTTCATTGCAACTTAACTATTATGTTCTAAGAATCACCAATATGAACCCATTATAGGTTACCAACTGTCCTTACCTTTCTGACATTTTTATTATATTTCCTTTTTGTCATTTGTCTTATTTACCCTTTTTGTACATTCTAGGAATCTCCTTCTTTATTGTCTTTTATGTAATTTTCTTTATTTATATTGTTGCCCTAAAGGACTTACTATAAATAGTCCTTTTATTGTAGCTATAAAGCATCTTATATTCTTTCAAATATTGAATATACTTGTTCTTGTGAGATATCCCTTTCTAAGTATAATTTTCATACACTCTTATCTAATCTTGCCAAATAGCTTGAGATTAGTTATGAGTAGACCTTAACATTAGCTAGTGTGTAATATCAAGTGAAGTGTTAAATTATGTTATGTTTATTGGTGCATTATATCCTTTGAGTAGCTCCATAAAAGCTACTATGTTTGTTAACCCTTCTAACCTAGTTTCCTTTGATATCTCAAAGGACCCACTTGGTTACTATTCTTTACAATAAGTCTTAGTGATCATTGAGTGCTTAGGCACATTATCAACAAGTAGATGAATACTAAAAGGTGCTTAGAGGTCCTAGACTTGGTAATTATTCCTTTAACATGCAAATAATGTAAAAAAAAAAAAAGATGTATGAGAGAGATTTAGTTGGATCTACTTGGTAATAGAATACGTACAACATGGTTAAAGGGTATAAAACCGATCTTGAGAAACTAAAAAAGGTGAAAAAAACAATAAGGCCAATGAATTGAGGAAATGTAGTAATACTAGTAGGCATACTACCAATCCAATAACGGGAGCATGAGTTGTGTAAGTATCAATGTGCTATATTGTGCGATCGTGCCTTATGGATTCATTGATTCTTAGCGAAGCAAAGTAGTGTTGTTGTGATAAAATAGAAATTGAATCGTATTGTTTTTGTGGGAAGAGTTGTGTTGCTTCAAGTGTAGTTTTGAAGAGAGGTGTTGTAGTGCCCACCAAGTATTTGATGAAATTCCATATAAAAATTTTGAACCTATAACCCTTAGCAATCATCCCTGCACTACAAACCCTTAACCCTAAACACTTATCCACCCTATATACAAACTTGATCTTATCCGAGCACATTACAATATACACCTACAAATCTATCACCACTTTTCTTTCCTAAATACTATCTTAAACACCAATCCATAAGTCCTATCACCCTCAACCATTTACCCTTCCTAAATACCATATTCTGTTCCTTATCAACCTAAACACCATAACAAATACATATTACATTATTCTTCATCATGTCCATGAAAGCATTCATGGACATATACTTGAATGAGAGCCATAATGATGGCAATCAGATACCCCGAAACCAACTTGACCTAGTCACTAGAGTAGAGTTCTAGACACTTTCTTAACAAATGGCTGACATGTCCCTTCCCATCAACCAACTACTATAATGACAACCCATACAACATGTAGCACAAAACTAACCAACTAACCAACATTGCCTGCTTGGCGAAGAGTAGGATGTAGAGTAGAGAGAGGTAGGTATCAAGTTTAAGAGGTAGATGATATGAATGCTGAAGGAGAAGGAGATAATTACTAGGGTATTCAAAAGGGTAAATTTGGAAGTTAGTTAGGAATGATTGAAACTATGAAACTCAAGATGCCATACTTCTCAAGAGGTGGTACCCTTGATGATTGTCTTAGTTAGGAAGAGAAAGCTAAGACACTTTTTGAGTATCACTTGTATGAGTAGCTAACATTGGTTTGGTTAGTTGCACTTTAATTCATTAGGCATGCAACACTTTGGTGGAAAAATCTCCTAGTTATCTAAAGGAGCAATAAGGAAAGTGAAATCTATACTTAAGAGGATATAAAAACTCTGTTGAGAAAGTAGTTCGTACTCGAGTACTATCTACAGGAGATGTATAACAAGCTCCAAACATTAAAGCATGGTCCGAAGAGTGTTAATAAGTATGTTCAAGATGTAAGTTTAGCTAAGTTAAGTGCTTCAAATGCCTTGGCTTTGGTTACATTACCTTATAGTGTCCTAACAAGTGACCAATGTTCATGGTGGGAGAGGTACAAAAGTAGAAGTATACAGTAGAGTTGAAGAAGAATTGGTGAATTGTGATGATGTTACCTATGATGTTCTGAACAACTTTGATGACAGTAAGGAGTTGAGACCCATGGAGATCTAGAAGGTCTGGTGATGAACTTAGTGGTGAGATGGCTATTAAACACCCTTCAAATAGCCGATGATGAGCAAAGAGAAAATATCTTCTATATCACCTATAAAGTTGATGGAAAGCAATGCATGCTTATAGTAAATAGAGGTAGATGTACCAATGTGGTGGCATCATTTATAGTGGATAGGTTACAACTTCTCATCACTCCTCATCCCTATCTATATAATATCTAATGGCTTAACTTCATGTTGCTTAGTAAGCAAGAGTACCCTTATCCATTAGAGATTGTTATTAAGATGAGATATTGTGTGATGTTTTACCTATGGGAGCTTCCCATGTTCTTCTAGGCCACCTATTGCTATTTGATAAGAAGGTGCCTCATGATGGAAACTAGAATACTTATTGTTGACGGGTGATTTTTGTTCTAGTATACGAGCACCTGCAACATGAGAAAACGCCTGCGTGGGGCACTGGAAGGTGTTCCGATACAGCAACTTCGATATCTAAGTTAGTTCCCTAGTTATGTAAAGAAAGATATCAAGTAGTTATGATGTTCAGAGAATGGAAGAGAGCCCTCTTACTTGAGGTATTGGCTGGTATTTATAGTAAGTCTATGGCGATTATCCTTGGATTGGGCTTAGATATTGGACTAAGTAATATAAGCCAACATAACAATTATCCAAAATTGCTTATCAACACTTACCCCTCTACTCTTTTTGGTGATCAAGTTGGAAAAGAGAGTATTTAGGAAGGCTGAGTTTATGGAGTTTCTGGATAAGTTTGCAATCCTGGCTTGATGAGGCTAGAGTGCTTGAAGAGGCAAAAGGCGGGAGTGGCCATAGCACCTAAAGAGGCAAGAGTGCTTGGAGAGGCAAGGGCCTGAAGAGGCTGGAGTGCTTGAAGAGGCGAGGGCTTGAGGGAGTCAAAGCACCTGAGGAGGTATGAGGCGAAGATACCTAAATAGGTGGGAGTGCCTTGAGAGGCAAGGGCCTAAAGAGGCTGGAGCACTTGAAGAGGTGAGAAGTGAAGGTACTTGAAGAGGCAGGAGCACTTACAGAGGCAAGGGCCTAAAGAGGTTGGAGCGCCTGAAGAGATGAGGGCCTAAGGAAGCCAATGTGCCTAAGGAAGCTGAAGCACCGGAGGAGGCTAGAGGTGAAGGCACTTGAAGAGGCTGGAGCACCTAAAGAGGCAAGGGCCTGAAGAAGCTGAAGCACTTAAGGAGGCGAGAGGTAAAGGTACCTGAAGAGGCAGGAATGCCTGGAGAGGTGAGGGCCTAAAGAGACTAGAGCACCTAAAGAGGCGAGGACTTGAGGAAGCCGAAGTGCTTGAGGAGGCAAGAGGCGAAGGTACTTGAAGAGGTAGGAATGCCTGGAGAGATGGGAGCGCTTAGAGAGGTAAGGGCCTAAAGAAGCTGGAGCACCTGAAGAGGTAAGGGCCTGAGGAAGCTGAAGCACCTGAGGAGGCGAGAGGCAAAGGCATCTGAAGAGGTGAGAGCCCAAAGAGGCTAGAGTGCCAGAAGAGGCGAGGGCTTGAAGAGGCTGGAGCACTTGAAAAGGCATAGATGCTTGAAAAGGTAAGGGCCTGAAGAGGTTGGAGTGCCTGAAGAGGCATAGGCGCCTGAAAAGGCGGTAAAGCTTGCAAGTCATCCAAGCTAGATTTGACTTGTGCTAAGTCATAAAATAGGTTGACTAGCCTCTAGTTCGTTAAAGTATAGGACCTATGAGTTAGCGCTTTGTGATTTGCTCATCACCCGTAGTATGTAAGGTTTAGAGTTACTTAGGAAAAGCCTATTGGCAAGTTATACTTTTCGTGGGTTGAAAATTGAGGGTATTTTTTTAACCCTAATTCATCTTTGAAATCTCATTGGAGCATCTCATAGATAAATAACATATTGTGCATGGATTTATTTTGAACATCATTAATTGATTAACATGTAGCATATGATAAAGCAATATCATAAAAATAAATAATCGAATGATTTAAAATAATAATAGAGAGGTTTTACTCATCTTCCATTAATGTGAATTGATGCGTAAATACGACTCTTGAAGTCACGCGAGCCCATTTTGGACTGTAAAAGTCATATGAAATGGTCTTAACTTTTGGACTTATTCATCAATCAATTAACGAGGCCGAAGTCACGGTGTTCCTTTCCTCTTTGCGTTTTATTTTGATTTGCTATGGTCTACTTGAAAAGTGAAGTCTCAACATAAAGTGGGCACGTGGATTGCACAGCCATGGAAGGTTGAGACATTTCAAATGCCGACCAAATTATCAAGAGTTTGAAAGCTTGAAACATGGTCGCTGAACAATTCTTGCCATATACAGAGAACAACTTTTTAAGTTTTGCTCAACTGAATTTGCTTACTTAGAGTTCAAAGTTCGACTTATGTGTAGCCATGAATGGACTACTTAAATGTGAGATCATGAGTGGACAACTCATGTACAGCTAGTTCAGAGCTCATAGATTTGCTCTATGTTGCTTGCCAGTTGTTCTGCGAAGCTTGAAGACTTTTAATGGATGGCTCTGCCACGAAGGAGCTCTTCATCTACTTTGGTCAGATTGCATTAGGCAGGATCATATAATGCCAAGAAAGTATGAGCCAGAGAATGGTCGGCATTGCTGCTTAGGAGCCAAGATCGATCAGTTCGAATAGCTCTTAGTGTTGGAGATTGGCAATCGGTTACTTGATAACTTGGCATTCTGAGTTACTCAGCCTACTTGGAGTCACTCGGTTCTTGAGCAGCCACTCAGCTACTTGGCAAGGGGCCTAGCTCGACGACTCAGATCTTGGCTTCTAAGCCATTATTTACCACTTAGCAATCAAGGTGTCTTGGCAATAATGCCTCTTAGTAACCATGCGTTACTTGGCAACAAAGATAGTCGGCAACAAAATGCACCAATGCCCTCGGCAACTTATAGGCCAGTAGATAAAAATCGGCCTCAAAAGTTCAGCATCTTGTTGCTTGAAGTTTTGGTCGAGCTTGAATTCTACTCGACAACTCGAACATATTCAGCTTCTCCAGAACTTTTCTCGGCATCAAGTTGGAGTCCAAACGTTCTCTCAGCATCAAGTTGCCAGCAAGGAACTCGGCCATAAAAATTGCTATGAAGTCGGCAAGGATGAGCTTGGCAAAGTTTCTCGGCCATGAACTGCCGTATGCTTGACAATTGGGAAACATGAATCGGCAAAGGTGTTTGGGAGGCTTCTCATCAATTCGGCATTGGGCAGCATGGATGTACTACGGAACTTCAACTAGTCGGCACTTTAGGCTCGCCCTTAGCTGTCGTGAAGGAGTTTAAACAATTTCTTTTCATGTTGGAGGAGCTCGGCACTTGCTAGAGAAGCAAATCAGAGTTCGGCGTAGCGAGCATTGCTGCTGTGAACCCAGCCGGTGCCAGCTCGGTGAGTGCGGATGATGGGTCGGCTTCAAATTGAGTCTGCTTAGTTGTGGTCGACTCGCCTAAGGCAACTTCTACTGTGCTGGAGTTGCAAATCTGCTCATCTGTAAGTGAATACTCAGCTTGGGAATTTATATGTTCCTTTATTATGTAGAGAGAGATATCAAGTAGTTATGATGTTCAGAGAATGGAAGAGCGTCCTCTTACTTGGGGTGTTGGCTGGTATTTATAGTAAGTCTATGGGGATTATCCTTGGACCGAACTTAGCTATTGGACCAAGTGATATAAGCCCACATAACAATTATCTAAAAATGCCTATCAATACTTATATATTCCAAAAGGATGGGAAGAAGATTGTCTTATATTCCATGACATCGCACAAGTTTGAGAGGCATAATGTCAAATGATTCAATGAAAAGAGCTACAAACTTTCTTACTCATTTAAGCACTAACCTTTGGTACCTGAGCACCACATCCTTAAGAGCCCTTCTATGTGAGTTTCCATTTATAAGTATTCTTGTATATTTAAGATTATGAAGAGGTTGTAAGATCGCATTTGACCATTAGAATCACCGAAATCCAATATAAATTGTGGTCCTAATATAGATGGTTAGATGAATAGTATCTAGACTACTACTTGTTAGTATATTTGTGCTTACTTAGATGGTAGTATGGTTATCAATGTCATTGTTTGTAGTGTTAGAGACACAATAGTATTTCGGGGCTCATGCATTATTAAATGTGTTGGTGAATCACACTATAACACTAAGAGAGGTAATGACACTTGTTGCACTAGTGAATTGGAGAAAGATTGTCCTAGCATTATAGGCTACCTTAGAAAGGAATTAAGGAATGTTGTTAGTGCATGTGCAAATCAAGCTAAGTACTTTTGTAGTAATGATTCATTATTAATAGAATTTTGTATTACTAAAGAAAATATGAAGTGTTGAGATAAAAGGAGTTGACCATGGATGGTAGTAAAGATGTGAGGTTATTGGAGTTTAGCACTGTTTTGCTTGAGATCTTTTAGAATGACTTACCTAATATGTTGAAGATTATGAGAGTGAAACTAAAAAGTGGATTAAATCATAAGAGACATTTGAGAGCTTTGAGTGACAAGCACTAAACATATGAGAGAACTAAACACCTTATTTTCTATTGCTAACTCTTTTGTGATGCAAGTGCACTCATGGTTGTCAATAATGGAAATAGTGAATGTCTTATGCTATTTCCTAGTTCCATTGACTAATAAGAAACATGATGAATGCCAGGATGTACTACTGATAAATGTGTAAAATTGTACATTTATCTACACTTAATTACTGCATATTTATGCATTTTATGGTGTTTTTATTGTGAGTTATGCTTAAAAATCATGAAAAATGCAAATTTTCTAGTAAATTGCATGAATATTGAGAAAAGGGATAAAAAATCTTATTTAAGCAGCTTTGTCAAAGACTCATGTACCCTCCTTGAATTTTCTACCCTTCTTTAACCTTACTTCTTTAAAAAAAAAAAAGAAAAGAGAGAGAGAAAGTTTACTTGTAAGCTAATTATCTATGCTTTATTTGCTTCATTACAACTTATGATGTCACTTGCTGCAATACTTGTTTGGGGTATAAATGATCTTTTCATTACTGATGAATAAAAAGAGTAAGACTTTTGATCTTTGATGGTGATGGAGTGCCTTTGATGTGTATAGTGAAATTCCATTTGCTAAAAAGACAAGTCTTGGTTGATTATAACTTTGAATGGTTTAGGTAGCTTAAGGAGCTATCAATTACATGTCATTGATCTTTGTTTCCAAAATATGACTTTTGCAAGTTGCCAAACTGAGCTTTGAATGGTTTGATCAGTTGGGCTTTTATGCTATGGATGTTTAGAAGAGAAGCAGACTTTATGGTTTGAAGAATCCAACTAATGGACATGCTGTTCACTTCATGTCAGATCAAACATAGTTAAGGAATCAAGCTGATCTAGTTAACCCTTGTATAGTAGTACTAAGTTATAGTAGCAGCTATGCATATAATAGCAATTTGGAATTGAAGACCACAACAACTTTATCTTAGCACACACTAGAGAGTTGTCTCATAGAGAAACTAAGTAGCTCATTTGGAAGAGAAATATCAACAACAGCTCACGGCATCCAACTCCATAGTAGCGCGAACATCTTCTTTATGACAGCAGCAAAGTAAAGGATTTCAACAACAGTTGTCGCTAAAAACCATCCAAGAATAGCAACTGCATCCTAAACCAAGCAGATAAAAAACCAAGCTCCTAACTTAGGCTACTCCAGCAAAAATGCAATTGAGTAACCACAACAACTCATAGTTGAGTTCCTAGCCTAAGATAGCAACAAACTAGAATACTAATTGAGACCTTGGTTGTATTAGTGAGCTCATCTCTTTAGAGCTATTTATGAAGTCAATTTGTAAATAAAGAGCTAAATAGAGCACCCATCTCACAATTTCTATTCTTAACCAAAGAAAAACAACAAGCTCTGAGCTTAATCATCACTATAATTAGAGTTGATTTTCTTTTCATGACAAAAAACACACAACTAGCATGCATTCTATTCATTTTTCTCTACTGAATTGAGTTAAAAGAACTTCATTATCACATTTTTTTTTTTATTGCAAGTTATGTACTTTAGTTTCCAATAGCTGGACTTAGTTAAATAAGAGAAGAACATAGCCCTAAACAAAGCAACTCTCCATGTGTGACAATGGCTATAAACTACAAAACCAAGAGCTACTTAAATACAACAGCAACCAACAAGAACTTAAACTCCAATTGAAGAAATTATGCAGTAGTTCCATGGATACATACTGCATAAAATTTCAGTAGCTGTCATCAATTGAACAACTCCAAGTCATGACCTAGAATAGTAAAGATAGCTTCACTTAATCACTAATAGCAACTATGCCTTTGTTTGAAGGATAAATTACAGCTACTAGTCTGAAAAGTCAAAAGCAAACCATAAGTTTTCCTTGATGATAAAGTGCAACACACCTCTAATGTGAAAGGAGCAACCATAGTTTTGAGGATGCCTAAAGCTATCTAAATTTACTAAGAAGAGTTGGATTACATGCACTTAACTTTTAGGATAAATAGTCTATTATTGCGAATTGTGACCAAAAACAGACAAGGTCGGTCACTAAATGGGTCCAAGCTTGCAAAAAGTTCGAAAAGGGTTAATTGGGAAAGGTATGAAAGGGGGAAATAATGACGAATGAAACAGTAAGCAAAAACCCATGAGTAGCTCCAAAGGATATGATGCATTAATGGAACTTTTGAGGACTCACAGCATAATTTGATATGATACACGAATTGGTCCAATGAGGTTACTTACCACCTAACCTTGCTTAAGGGAAGGATAAGAGTGATGTCGAGAGTAAACAAACAATTTTTATGTAAGGAAGAAAGTACTCAAGAGTATCAAAGGTAATATGATCTTTTATAGCTACAAGTATAAGGGTATTTATACCCGTAAGTTAGGGCAACTTGCCCCAAAGGGAAAAGATAAAAAGGACATTTCCTAAAGAAGCAATGTACACGATACACAAGGGTAAAAATAAATATATAAGGAAACTAATCATTGGTGCTACAGATTCTACATATGATACTATACACGTAGCGATGCTGCATTAGCGAGGTTATTAGGAGATGCAAATAAAAAGTACGGATAAATAGGCTTGCCTGAATAAAGATAGCTTAGTCAATCCGGATTCTCTATCTCTCATCCTCTCAACAAGGATGATGCTGAGTGATTGGTCAGCTCAACACTAGAGAGTAATCATTAACTTGGCATACTACAGAATAATAGGTGGTCATACAGTACGGTATTAAAGGTGACTTAGCAAGGAAGTACTCGACCTCATAGGAGTTGGTTGGAATAGAAGGATTCATCATACCAGCTCCTCTAATCTTCAGGCTTAGTTGCAGGTTAGAGGTCCGGTAGCCTGATTCCCATCATTCCCTTCGGGTTGTTTGGGATTTGGGATCAAATTCAAATGGTGTTCTCTTAACTCTCTATTAAGGTGATATGGACTGAGGTCGACAATGTTGAAGGCGTTAGAAACCCCATGGTCCTTAGGCAATTCCAACCTTTAGGCATTGTTACTAATTTTCTAGAGGATTTTGATAGGTCCTTCTGCTCTTATAGATAATTTGTTCTTCTTCTTATTTAGGAATTGTTCTTTGCTGAGGTGTAGCTATACCAAGTCTCTTGATTGAAATTGTTTGGCCTCCTACCCTTAGTCCTTTCTCGCATTCTTTTAGTAGCTTGGTCGATGTGCCTAGTGACCTTATCATAGATGTGTTGAAGAGATTGTGCTCTGGCCGAGGCATCAGGGTCCCTTTGTGTGGGTACTAATACAGGGGTATGGTTTAGGGGCAACTCGGGATTAAATCCATAGACTACTTTAAAGAGAGTTTGCTTAATGGTATCATGTATGGTTTAGTTATAGGCAAAATCAACCACTAGCAGGTAGACATCCCAATCATCTTCGAAAGAGCATCTACAACTACGTTGCTCTTTCTCTACTTGTACTTAATTACAAAATTGAGTCCCTTAAGGAATTCAACCCATCTCACCTGCCGCTTCGATAACTTGGTTTGACTTTGGAGGTACCTCAACAATTCATGGTCAGTATATATGACAAATTCTCTCGACAATAAATAATGTTGCCATATTTGCATCGCTTGGGTTAGTGCTAAAAGTTCCTTATCATACACAAAGTAGTTTAGCTGTAGTCCTTAGAGCTTCTCACTGTGGAAGGTAATTGGTTAGCCTTCCTACATTAGGACAGTGCCTATTTTAATGCCTGATGCATCGCATTCCAACTAAAGAATTTTGTCGAAGTTAGATAGTACTAATACTAAGGTAAAGGTCAATCTTTCTTTTATGTCAACAAAACTCCTCTCCTCCCTTTCTCCCCATTAAAAGTTGGTGTTCTTCTTTGTTAGCTCGGTAAGTGGTGCGGTGATGGTGCTGAAATTCTTGATAAACCTTCGGTAAAATGAAGCCAGTCTGTGGAAGCTTCTTACGTCGGTACAAGTAGTAGGAGTTGGCCACTTGACAATTGCTCGGATCTTTTCATCATCAACTCACAAGCCTCCTCTACTGACTACGTAGCTCAAGAATACCACTTCCTCCTAGCAAAAACAACATTTCTTTAAATTACCGAATAGTCTCTTGGTACGGAGGATATCCAGGATTGCTCTAAGATGTTCATAGTGACTCGGTATGTCGGCATTGTATACTAAGATGTCGTCAATGTATACTAGGATGTTATTAATGTATACCATGACACACCTCTGTATGAGATGTCTCAGCACATGGTTCATAAGCCTAATGAAAGTGCTTAGGGCATTCAACAAGCGGAAAGGCATGACCATTCGCTCGTAAAGTCCATGTCGAGTTTTGAATATAGTCTTTCACTTGTCTCTTGGTCTTATGCGGATTTGATGGTAGCTAGATTTAAGATCAATCTTGTTGAAAATCTTGGCTCCACCTAGTTCATCCAACATATCTTCTAGCTTCGAGATTGGATACTTGTATTTGACCATGATTTTGTTCATGGCTTGGCTGTCAACACACATTCGCTAGGTTCCATCCTTCTTCAGCATTAGAAGTACAGTATAGCACATGAGCTAAGATGTTATCTTACATAGCCTCTCTCTAGCAACTCACTGACTTGACGTTGGAGATTAGAAGCTTGCTCGAGATTCATCCAATAAGTTGGCTTATTCAGTAGTGCAATACTAGGTATTAAGTTAATGTAGTGCTCCATTCCTTGAGTTAGAGGTAACCCCTCAAGTAATTATTTTAGGAACAGGTCAACATATTCATCTAATAGCTCCTTGATTTCCTAGGGAAGCTCACCCTACTCCTTCATTTCCAATAGTCGCCTAACCAACAATAGAATCGGCTTATTAGCATTGATGGCCTCTTAGAACTTGGCTCTACTCATCATTAAAGCCTTCATCTACAACTTGTTAACTTCCTTCAGTAGCATCTTCAGTGTGATCTTCTGGTCGTCCTTCTCGAACATATACGTGTTCCTGTAGTCGTCATGTATAACTCTCCTATTAAACAACCACGACCTACCCAGCAACACGTGGGAAGTGCACATAGGCATTACGTCATAGTGGATCTGGTCAGAGTAATTCCCTATAGTGATCGGTGGTAGTATTTATCGAGTGATATGTAATGCTCCTTTCTCACTCAACCAGTGCAACTTGTACGGCCTAGGATGTGCAATAGCCTATAGTTTCAATTTAGAAATAAGATCGGTCGATGCCACATTGGTGTAGCTTCCACTATCTATAATGAGATCATACATCTGATCATTCACCTTATAAGTGATATGAAACAAATTCTCTCTTTGCTCTTCCTTTCGTGAAGCTTCCACACTCATCATACCTGAACCATGAGTAACTGGTCTAAGTCCTTGGGCAACACGCCCTCCATAATCAGTTCTACTTCAGACATATCTTGGAGATATGTTTCTAGTACGAATCTGTTTCTAAGCACTCTCTTCATCTCAAGCTACGTGTCAATCTTTGGGTACCCTTTTCTTTTTCTCATGGCCTGAAAATTCTTCCACCACATGGTGGCATATTCAAAGAATTCAACAATAGCAGTCCTCACTTTCTCATAATCCTTATATTGATAGTAATCAAACACATGCTCTACCTTCTCTTCTTAATCTAGATACTCGTCAACATTCCTAGATCCATTGAAACTTGGAATCTGAAGCTTCACATGGTTGGATGCTCTAGGGACTCGTATATGCCTCTCTTCAAAATACTCTTCTTCTTCCTCATCAAGCTCTCTCAAGTCTATCCTTTGCCTTACTCGTCTGTCAACTCCTCCACCTAGAACTGGTTGAGCTGGGTTCTGACCTCTAACAGGTTAAGTAGCTTGTGGAGTGTTTTATGCGGCCTTAGTGGGTCGACAAGATAGTGCATGGATAACTCAGGTCAAATCTACTAAGAAGATAGCTACCTCATCAAGCCTCTTGTTAGTGCTTCTAGGAGTTCCCTAAGATTGTCATCCATGGTGAATAACTCTACTGTCATCACTAGTACCAATATTCATACTTAAGTCTGTCATTCTTCCTCATAATTTCAAAGTTGAAACAAATACTTCAAAAAGTAAACAACTAACAACACAGTAGTCAAATGAACACAATAACTTGCTTTGTTTCACATACACAAAAATAGAGTATAGTAGAACTTCAAGAACTACTATAGTTCACACAAAAACCTTCGCTTTGATACCAAGATGTTGTGAATCATGACCAAGAACAGATAAAGCCGATCGCTAGATAGGTCCAAGCTTGTAGAAAGCTTGAAAAGGGTTAATAGGGAAAGGTATGAAAGGGGGCAAAAATGACGAATGAAACAATAAGTAAAAACCTATAAATAGCTCCAAAGGATATGATGCACCAATGGAACTTGCAAGGACCTATGGTACAATTTGATATGATGAAATGGTCTAATGAGGTTACTCGCCACCTAACCTTGCTTAAGGGAAAGGATAAGAGTGATGTCGAGAGTAAATAAACAATGATTACATGAGGAAGAAAGTACTCAAGAGTATCGAAGGTAATTTAATCTTTTACAACTACAAGTATAAGGGTATTTATACCCGTAAGTTAGGGCAACTTGCCCCAAAGGAAAAGGAAAAAAAGGACATTTCCTAAAGAAACAATGTATACAATACAAAAGGGTAAAGATAAATATACAAGAAAAACAATCATTGGTGCTACAGATTCTACATATGATACTGTACACATAGCAATGTTGCATGGGCGAGGTTGTTAGGAGATACGGATAAAAAGTATGGACAGATGGGCTTGTCCAAGCAAAGATGGCTTAGTCAGTCCGGATTCTCTATCTCTCATCCTCTTGATAAGGATGATGTTGAGTGATTGGTCGGCTCGGTGCTAGAGAGTAATCATCAACTCTATATACTATAGAATAATGGGCAGTCATACGATACGGCATTAAAGGTAACTCGGCAAGGAAGAACTCAGCCTTGGCTTTAGCTTCGGTAGGGGTTGGTTGGAACAGAAAGATTCATCATACCAGCCCCTCTAGTCCTCGAGCTTGATTATGGGTCAGAGGTTCGGTAACCTAATTCCCATCAGACGACATTCAAGGAAGAAAACATGTATCATGTTATTCTTATTATTGAGTTGAGCGTTTAGAAGTTAATTTTAAACTAATTTTATTTCAGGGCATGGAATTCCCTTACAGCAGCTCATTTAAGTGGAACTAATAGCCTAGAGCGTAGCAGCCGTGTACCAAAGCAAGAAACATGCTGAGCTCCACATAAGCACTCTACGGTATCTAAGCAATAGTAGTCAGTTTAAACTAATTGATCCGAGGGCTAAGCCAACAAAGCTTGAACATAGAAGTTATAAAGCCAACAAAGAAGTAGTTGAATCTCGACAAACAATAGCAGCTTGTGATAGTAGCTATGATGAACAAAGAAGTGCAATAGTTGGCCAAGAGCTCCTCAACAACAACAATCGAATAGTCCCTATGTTGACCCATCTCTGCATGCACCGGTGAGATCTCAACAGCTACGTCACTTCAACATTAGCAATAGTTTGTGATAACCACACAACCAGCACCAGGCCGAAATAGAGTAAATTCCATAGTATAGAGCCTAACTTCACTTATCAACAATAATAGCAAACTCTACGCAATAAGACATGGATAATGGTCCTTTATCGAATAGTAGCCAAAGCTTCCTATTGAGCTCTACATGACATCCGAGCTACTATCCATGTAGCAACTGCAGTAAACAACAACAGCGTAGACTTCAATTCTTGGCAACAATCTATGAAAAGAGCTGATTTGAGAGACACCAAATAGCAAAGAAGAACAACTTAACCAAGATCCTTAATCCAAACTCTACACCAAGATTAGCAGTAGCTCATGATAGCAGAAAACTACGCAACAACAAATACAAGTAGCCATAGCACTTCAATTTAGTGCTCTAGCACACCATATCGATCAAGAGAAAAATAGTAGTACTTGGTAACTCTAAGCTAACCAAGCAACAATAGCCACAACACATTAAAATTGAAGTAGATGACATCAAAGAATGGGCAAATACTTGGGAGTTTCTCTATTTTTGTCTAAGCAGGCCACTATACATGTGTCATATTTTGAGGATAGGGCTTAGAATTCAATGCTATTTTTGGTTATGTATTCATCATGTATAGGACAATTGAGGTAATTAATGTACAAGAAGAGACCAGCCCATTTGTCAAATTCAGAATCCTATACGTGGAAGCTCCATGCATTTATATGATGGTTTCTAATTTAGGGGTAGGGCTATAACTTTTGGGGGCCTTTCTCTATTTGTATTGTTACCACTTAAGGGAGCTTATGACGAAGTAAATGAGGATAGTAGCTAATGAAGAGAAACATCCTTTATTTTCTTTTTTTTTTTTAGGACTTTGTCATCTTTTGGGGGCCACTATTTATTGTAGCAAAAGAAGCAAGCCCATATTGTTGAGGCAAAGGAAGGATAGATGAAAAAGGAAAAAAAATTCGAGAATAAGGGGGGTAGAAATGAAGATAGAGGGGGAGAAGAGAGTAGATGAAAATAGTAGCTTAGAGAAGAGAAATAGTAGTTTACGAGGGAGGAAAATAGGAGTAGGATTTAGAGATATAAAATAACAGCTAGAGTTTATTATTGGGTTAGTATAGTTAAGAACATAAATTTTATATTTGTTTTACTTTATTAATTTTAGTATGTTTTCTTTAATTTCAAGACTCTAAATCATTTTGCTTTAGCTCACTAAAAGACTATGCCGGGTTTCAAATGAATCGATTTGTCGATTTTGTATCAAGTTTCAGGATTGAATATACCGATCAATATGTTTTGTTTTCCTTGTTATTTCAATTTATATATCTTGATTCATTTAGGGCTTACGATGTGATATTGTACTTAATTTATTTAGGTTTTGTATTGATGGGTTTGATGAGTTGATGTGTTTTATGTATTATTCCATTATTAATATTGAGTATTTGGGTATTTTTTTTATTATGTTAATCATCTAGTTATTTAGTACTTAACTATTACTTTTTAGCTAAATAGAGTTATAGGATATTTGGAAGGATTTCAATAACTCGTGTTGAACATAGCTTAAATTTTTGAAAAAGCTTGTCATAGGGATATGCAGGTTTTAATTAAATTCATAAACTCACATACTTAATGTAGTTGGAAATATGGTTCGGGTTATAGGTATATGCTTAAACCATATTTCTAACTAGACTAGTAATTTCGGTGTAAGCAGATTATTATTTACTTGATAATTATAGATAAATTGCTTTAGTGGGTGAATTTATGCTATAATTAGAATTCTGCTATTATAGGAGGTGGGCAAGTTCTAGTGAATTTAGTTAAATCTTTTTTAGTCAATTTCGAATATTAATTTAAGACATCACATCAATTCAAATGAGAGTAGATTTGTAGATCCCAATTTGATCCCTTTTTATCTCCTAGACCTAAGACTCTCGTAGTGCAGCTAGAACATTTAGTTTAGTGTTCATCTTGTTATTTAGTTTTCACTCACTTTTAGTTTAATTATCGATAGCTTAGCTTAGAGAAAAACTAAAGTGATTTAGTACTTAGTACCTAGCTCCCTATGGATTACGACCTTAACTCACCGTTTATACTACTTTCACAACCCAATGCACTTATTGGTTCACACACTTAAATTTTTAGCAAGTCAACTACTTATTGAAGAGGACTCATTTTCCATCTCTTTGATCTATGCAAATTAAATGTTGTTTAATCTCAAACGAACCCTCTTTATTCCACCATCTGATTTGAGGACAAATGAAAAGCAGTTCCGAGCTAATCATAGGAATCATTTGGTTAGACTGATCACATGAGCTAGAGCCAAAGAACTATAAGCACTAGTCATAAGGATTGCCATAACAAATGGAACTTGAAGATCGAATTTTACTAATTCTTGTTGTCTACATACTTATAATAGTTTTAAGGTTGTTTTGATTTATTGTAATGAGACTATATCGTAACCAACCTGTAACCTAAGATTCAGTATAAGAATGAGCAGACCAACTATGCACTAAACCTCTACCGATTAGCCAGTTTTCTTCTAGATTAGGTCAATGGTAAGACAACAATCAACACGCAAAGACTTTACCAACTCAATGATTCACTTCGAAGTGAACTTGATGGTGGCTAACAATAACCTGTCTATTGATTCAATACTATCATCTATCATGCCTTGAAGTAGTAGAGCTGTAACAGTTCTGACAGGTAAACTATTCTAAGATAAAAACTAATCATATAACCACTATCTTAAACCTAATTTATACAAGATGTTTACTACTAACCCGCTTTGAAGTAAATAATTCATAAATTAAATAAATTATTTACTTAAGAAAGTATGAATATATATATATATATATATATATGCACACACACTAAGATTCAAATATTACAAATAATGTTTGTAAAGTTTCATTGTTCTATATTTTCTAAGTAATACATTATTAAAAAATGGAAGATTTTGAAATAAGAGTTAAGACCTTAAAAATATATTTGTTTTTTTTTAGATGTATTTTCTCACTCCCCAAAATCCAGCAATTGCTAACTTCAAGGTAAATCTAGGCCGCTTCTTAGCTAGCACCTGCAATAATATTTATAGGGATATGAGCAACAAACAGCTTAGTAAGTTAGGACGATGACTTAAAACTATACCTTAAACGCAATAAGGGTTTTCAACCAAATTAGTTAGATGCAATACATGTACAAGCAAATATCATCATACGACGTTGTTTAGCTTGTCGTAAGATTAGAGAAATTACACCCGCTCTATTTTAAGTTAAGGAGTTTCCATTTAATGCAACAACTCATGACCAAACTTAAGCTTGTGCAATAGAGACATCACTCCTCACCTATCACTTAATTTGACTAAGGATAAAAAAGGAACTAATTATGCTATTCAGTGCTATTCCTTTTGAAAGGGTCGATATTTGGCCTAAGAATCCTAATGTTTCTCCTAATAGGTTGTTATGCAAGTTTGATTTAGAATTTCAAGTCATATATTTAATTAGATCTAGTTTAAGGTGTTCAATTGTTTCAAACAAATCATACAAATACAAGCTAGAGTAGTAAATCGGAATTACAACATCAAGTTAAAAAACAAGCACATATAGGCATATGCACAATCAACTATCTAACAATCACATCCAAGCATAATCTTAAGCCTATAAGTACAACAAATTAGTACTTCAAAATACAGTAACATAATAATCCCAACTTAGCTAGACTCCTACTTGCTCACTCAAGGTACTATTCGCATAAGCCATCATCGATCATCCCTATAATACAAATGTTGTTTTAGTTTCCACATCAATGTCATAGATTGGTTTTATCTTATAACACTTATTGTTATCTTTAGTTTAAGGTTTTAGTGTGCTTAATTATTCAAGTTTTTAAATCTCTTACAATTATTCCTAATTTAAACTGGGTTTTGATTCAGTTTTGGAGTTGGTTTCTAAATCAGGTTCTAAGTCGGTTTCTAATTACGGGTTATATGGGAACCTTAAAAACTAATTCCAAACCATAACATATAATTATTCATGTTATAATCAGGTATCTTAAATATCGTATTTGATAGTACACCCTCGTTTTCATTTAACTACTAAATTTACTCTTAATGTGAGAAAAGTTTACATTTTTCACATAATTATATAAATTTATATTTAATATTAGATTTATTTTCTATTAATATTATTATAATATTATCACTTTTGGTATAATATTTTCTATTCATTAATGTCCTGTATTTCCATATTATACATTATTACATAATTCACCCTTAAATCACCAATTTAATATTTCTAACACTATATATATATATATCACCCTTTATCTTCAATAACATATCAAATGTCTAATCACATCCTAAATTAGAAATTATATCTAATTAATCCTAAATTACAAAATTAACTTAAAATATACCATTTACCTACATATTTAGTACATATTATACATAATACATATAACTAATGCCTCAAACTCCAATAAAGCTATAGAAAATATATTATAATCAGTAAATTATGGTTGTTATATGATGATCATGAAAAGTACTATTATAGTTTAATATATATTATTCTCCAGTATACCGATTTTAGGTCTGATTTTTGTTGAAAATTAGCTTAAATTAGGTAAATGACCAAATAAAATTATAAGATTCAAATTGAATATTTCCAAAATTAGAACTAAGCTTTAGAAGTCATTACAAATTAGATTTATTAAGGAATTTAATTAAAAACCTATTATTTCTTTTATATAAAAAACATGACAAGTTCAAAAAAATAATTTTAATGAATACTAAACATGTAGTTTATTAAAAATTATTTTTATGTAAATTAAATATAACATATAAGGTATATGTACACCAAAAATTAGCTCAAAGTAACATTATTTATTATTTTGGATAATTCATACAAAATTCATTGGAATCAAACCTATTCTTATAAGCACTTCTAATTTTAAAAAACTCGTTTGATATTTTGATTCTACATGCAAAAATACGTAGGAAAACCAAATTTCACAATTTTTTCATGAATATTTGATATTTTTACTAAATTAAACAAATTTGGAAGAAAAATTGAAGCTCACCAATTGGCAAGCTTCCAACCACCAATAGTGGCTCCACCATTATCTACAGCTCAAGATATAGGGTCTACTATCTATTGGTGGTAGCTGTTCCTCTTTAGGTGGTTGTTGGATGTAGGTTTCTTTTATAAGCCCTAAATACACACCATTTTGTCTAATTTTTCAAAAATTAGTTTTTCCTCTCTTCTCTCCTCTCCTTAATTTTTTTTTCTTTCTGATGCTAAATTGACCAAATGAGGTTTTGGAAGTAATTTGCCAAATTTATAGTTGGGTTTAGGATTTTTCTTCCAATTTTTCCTTGCTAAGTGTCCCTTATCTCCTACTTTTTCACTTTCTATTTGGCTTAATTTTATTAGTTTACTTTTTCTTATTCAATTCTAACTTGCCATGCCTCATTTCTGGAATTGTCTTCATTTTTCCATATTTTTCTTTAATTATTTAGTATTATTGTAGCATATTTTGGGTATTTGAAGTAATTTCATGTATTTTTACTTGCAAATAAATATTTATAAATATTTTTCAAGTTATTTTAGGATTTTTAGTATGTATATAATTTGTCTCTATCAATTCGTTAGTTATTGAAACACATCTTATGTGTTTCTAATAAATAACGGGAAATTTACATATAATTCAATATTATAACATTAAATTATTTTATTATTTGTTTTCCTAAATCCAAACCAATAGGTTCACCTTTATTAATATTCCTAACTTTGTCGTAAAATTTGGGCTTGATTGGATAATTTACTCGATCGCTCTAAATTTTACAATTTGAACCTTGAACACCAAATTACAAGGCTTACATCATTGGTTTGATGTGTTACAAACAGAATGCTTTGTAATTTCTTATCTAGATGCCTACACTACTTGAATAGCTCTTCCATATGCCTCCTTACCGATTCAATCAAATATCGATCGCATGATTAGTTAGTTGGCTTTAGTGGTAAGGTTTTAATACTAAACTTGAGCATGTCAAGTTATAGTATAACACAGAATTGAGTTTGAGTCATCGATCTTGTAGGGAACCATGAGACTTAAGAAACCCTAAATAATTAGCAAATTTCATTAAACTACTAATTATCTAACTTATCAAATTAAAACAATTAAATAATTACATTACAGTAAACGAAAATAAAACATGAGCAATGAAAAAAGAACAATAATATAAATGAACAACAAAATAAACAAAGAAGGTTAATTCTTAGTAATTATATTATTTACTACCTAATTTTACACAATTTCCAATCTTAATTGCACTTTTTGACCTTAGAGATTCTTACTATGAACTAATAGGGCTCATGTCTCTTAATTGATTCCTAACCTTGAGTATAATCTATCTAAATCGCTTCTACAATAAAGTATCTCAAAGTCACATTAAGACCTTGAATCCCTCTATTAGGGAGCCCTAATCTGGAGAAACTAATAAGTCGAATCTTCGTCAAATTAGTTACTTCTAATTACATTAGTCTATCTAACTACAAAATCTCATGAACTCTATATTAGACTCACAATGCAATCAGATTGCATTAATAGTTATTGGTAACCTAGTAGTTGGTAATATTGAATTAAAGACAATAAAAAACAATGCAATTAGATTGCAAAAAGCAATATCATAGATTGAATGTAAAAGTAAGTGTTACATTATAATTAGTGTTCAATAAAAGATTTACTAAGAGCAATAATAAACTACGACATGAAATTAGAAAATAACAGACGTAAGAAACTCCTGTTATAACTTTGCCTTATATAATTTTTCCTTAAGGAGCTCTCCTTAAATACTAGGCTTAAACATCTATTTATAAAACTTGAACCTAAGGTTACAATGGAACCTTCCTAAAGTTGGAGATTTTCCACTTCATGACATGTAAACCCCTAAATTTTTTGATCTAGTATCTAAAGTAGACTTAAATATGTTAGATATTCTAAGAGTTGATAAGTTTAGTAAAAGTGAAAACCCTAAAATAACTAATCAATTACGTATAAAATTTTTCTATCCTAAATGTATGTAAACACTAAAGATTTCATTTAAAAGTGATAAAAATCCTAAACTATAACTTTAAGGATAGAAAAACACTAAATCACCATAATTTACTCTTAAACCCTAATTAATAATATTACCTTAGTATTATACTAAATCATTAGTAAAAGATTAAAGATAACTTTCAATTATTCATAAATACATATAACACTAAAGTAATCCTTTAGAAACTAAAATATTGCACCATAGATCACATTTATCTTCTTAGTATATAACTAGGTTAGTATTACATAGAGTTAAGAGTTTAATTGATGTTTAGGTTGCATGTAGTAAACATTAATACCCTAAATGATACTTTTCATAATTATTATACTAAATAGCTTACCAAATGATATATATAGGATATAAATACCTAAAGGAAGATCTCATTATCTATTTTTACTAATCAATTCACTAAACTTCTTATTTTCTTTCATTTCCTTAATCTTTCTCCTAATTTTCCCTAATTACTTCATTATGTACACTAAATGGTATATAATTTTGGAAAGTTGACCAAGTCAACACATGTTGACCAAAGTCAAAAGGTTGACTAAGTCAACAAAATGTCATTTTCACTTTAGAATCATCTCTTCCTTTCTAATGATTTCTTTCCTTTTCTTTTAGATTTTTTTCCCTTTTCTTTTCACTTGTGTTGTCCACTTACCTATCCTTTAGGACCCCACTTGTTTTCATTTTCAAAGCATAAAATAACACAAAATCAAGTCCCTTTCTTCTTCTTCCTAAACCGTAATTCCTTTTCCCTTTCACCTTTTTTAATTTTCAAACTTTGCAACCATATTTCAAGGAGAAAACAAAGGTATGTTATTATGTATTGCTCCATATTATTTAATAGTTAGATGAATAGGTAGGTTAGTATAGGAAGTTTATGTGTTGTGTACATATATGTTGTTAAAGGAATAAAGTTCCAATCTTTATGCTTAGAAGTATAGGATAGCTTCAGTAAATGAAAGAAGAGTATGTGTACATATATCTAAGTATATGTATACAAGAGTATACTTAATAAATACATGTATAAAGATCTTTGTACATAAGTATCTATTATGTACATAATCTAAAATAAGGCATATACTAACTATATATACATATATCATGCTAAATATACCATTAAAATACAAAAAGATGAAATTTGAGAAACTTTCTGAAGAGGAATTCTATGCATATAAAAATACATATGTCACCATATGTATATGTGGGTATATGTACAAGTGTAAATATGGTATATGTATAAGTATATGTATGAGTATACTAGTATACATTCAAGTATAGTAAAGGTATAAGTATATACTTAACATATGTATAAGTGTACATAAGACACTTAAGCATGAGGTAAGGGCTTATGTAAGCAATGACGCAATTAAATGATGATATAAGTCATGACATAAGCAAATGATGACATAAGGCATAAGCTTATAAAATAATAACTTATAAGATTACATAAGAATATAAAATATGTATGTACATATATTTAGGATTGAAAATCTTTTAAACCTTAATATACTTCCTAAATTAAATTAAACTTAATTAAGTACATGAATTAGTAATGCCAATGTAAAATTCCCTAAGTGTAAGAATCTAATAGCTAATTAAATCATTAAGTCCTAAAATAGGATATAAATATAAGTAATAAGAATAATTAAGCTTCAATAGTTAAAATTTTTATAAATTTAGCCCATATCGTAAAACACGGGTTTTAATGTCCAAAATGAACATCATCGTATGACTGTATATTCGAAAATAATGAAAAACGACTATAAATTGATAAATATAAAAAATAGAACGAAAAAGTTATTTACGATTAGTGATAAAGTCTAATTAGATAAAAATTGACAGTAATCTAAGTAGAATTAGATAAATAGATATCTAGAATTACTAGTTAATTTAATTACTTACTATCGTTATTATATCGTAATGATCAAGTGATCCCGAGGTGAGCGAGGATCTCCCAATTGATTATTACGACTAGAGTGAGTCATCATGGCTGAGTGAGTATTTATCCTATGATCCCATGCTTGTATGTAATTGTAGATAGTGGACTTAAATGATATTGTTAATTGATTGTTGTATGAGGTGGGGAAATGCTTGTGTATGTTATTATGTGTTGAGTTGTGAATTTACCTTAAGTACGAATAATACTTTGTTTGTTGCATATTAGTATAGACAATGATTGTGTGTACTATTGGATGGTCACATCATAATTAGACTTAACTATACTGGGCTCATACGAAGAAACCAATACATGCATCAACATGCATTGCATAGACATAATTCCGGCCATCACATCACATAAAGGTAAGGAGAAGCCATTCAAGGGTTGTTATTATAAATTTATTGGTTCTGTACAGTGTACTCGTATAAAATGACCTTACCCTGGCCCGCGAGAATACTAGGTATTAGAGGCACCAACTGCCTGGTTAAGAGTCGAGTATAGAGGCCTCCGTTTAGGGGTGAGTGTAGACTGTAGGGGTCTACTCACGATTATACTAGAACTTGGGTTTTTATGAAAATAAAAGACTTGTTTGATTTAAGTATGAAATGTAGAGTTCTGTAGTAAAGTAAGTTCTAGTATAATATTCGGATTTGATTGGTACCGTGTATACTCCAACCTTGACTTCGAAGGGCATTAAATCTGAGTTACATATATGGACTAGTTAACTATACGTATTGTTTGGCATTCTATTTGACCATTCATTCATATGCGTAAATATAATGTATTTATAACTTGCTTGTAGTGTGGTTGAGGATTTTGCTCACTAAGCTTAGGTTTACACCCCTTTAGACTTTTACTGCAAGATAAGTTGTTCGTTGAGGCTAACCAGGAGATGCCACAGTTTAGCTTCGGGACTTAGGTAAGAGCGAGCCATCTAGTGTGTCAAGAGAACAAATTATGTAGACTTTTACCTATGTACTTCTATTTTCTTAGTAATATAGACTTAGATATACTAAATTACTGTATACTGTAAACTTTGTAGTTTAAATTTTATATAAATATGTTTGTGTGATGATATCATATGGATTTGTATGTTCTTGGGAAACTACTAGTTGTAGAGCTTTGTATATTGTGTGAAGGGTTTATGATTGGAAGGGTAACTAATCAGGGGTTCTTCGTATAGTATACAACATTTATCATGACTAGACCATCCTTAATTCGTGACATGACATGTTCACACCCTATGATCACGGCCATGATTTCTTTGCATAATCTTCTCCTTTATGTGCAAGTCTTCTAAATTGATGAAATTATTAGATGAAAGGTACACGATTAGGTAATACAACATGTGGTCTTCTTTAGACTTTAATTGGTGTTTGGACTTCACTTTCTTGAGTAACTTAGTCCATGCACTTTTTTGTTAAAGCTCCAAAACCTCATAAAATTACCTTAAATCTTATCAAAAGCTGCTTAAATATCTACAAGTGAAACAATAACAAATTAAGCTCTAAATGCTTATAAAATTAACACAAATAATACATGACATTATACAAAATTACCCTAAATTATATATTCTATATGAGTATTATCAAATTCCCTCACACTTAAGCTTTTGCTTGTCTTCAAGCAAAACAATCCAAATAAAACATCCTTAGGACAAGATTATCAATTCTTTTAAAAACATGGAGAATTGCTTCCTCAAACCAAAGAGCTTCACAATTTCCTTCAAAATCATCCTTTCATCTTTCATTAGTAATGCCCTTAGAGTACTTAGATAGTATCATTAAAGATCTACCAAATTTTAATAATCAATCCAAATAATCTTGAGTTAGCCTTTTCACTTAAACATAAACTAAACTAGAGATCAAAACAAACGTTAAAAGAACCAAGAAAAAGTTATAAGAATTTCACCACTTTAATATAAGTGGAGAGAGATTTTCCATATAATATTTTTGTTACAAAAAATCAAACTAGATACATGTTACATCAACTCATCCTCTGATTGTCTCCTTAGGATATATTTTCATTAGAAGGCTTTTCAATTCAATTCAATTCCTTTACCTAAGCATGAGTATGATGGCTGCGAGAAAGGAAATTACTCTTCTTACGGAATACGACCGATCCTTACCATCTTAGTTCTCATGTTTATAGTGGAAAAGAACCTTTCTCTTATGATGGATCAAGGCTAATGGATACCATCTTAACCAACTTTCTTACATTGGTAATGGCAAAAAGCCTTACTTTTCTGATGGACCAAGTTTGATCCTTACCAACTTATATATCCCTTTTTATTTTATTTTATTCTTTCTTTTGCCTCCAGCTATGTTTTTATTTTTCATGAGATTTTCAAAGGATAAATCTTATTTGTTCATCTAATTTGAAAAATTTTAGGAAAAAAGAAATAAATAACTATCCTCTTAAATTAATCTTGGAAATACAATTGATTAGTCCTTAATTTGTCAATATTTATCCTAATCCCAAGTCTAAGCATAAGCTTAAGTAACAGGGAACTCCGGATCATAAGGATTTAGCTGTATTTAGCAAAGTAAACTAAGGCCATAAGGAAACATGGATGAATTTAAGAAAAAAATTTGCTTCCTTATATATTATGGGATGCAAATTTCTAAAGTTATTCTCAACAAAAACTAAAAAGCTTAAGTGTATGGTATTTGATCAAAGTATACTCATTAATATATATAGTTAAGTATCTCCTATTCTTTTCCTCTACTCTTAAATTGAAGATTGTCCTAAATGTGCACCATCATAGAAGTACATAAGAAATAGAAAGGGATAGGAATAGTAAAAGGAATTGAGACTTCCTTAGTTTTTAGTTGCATTGACATTGAAAATTGTGTCTAGATCCATCTACAAGAATTCCACCCATGCTAATCAAGTCCAAAGTTTCCTGCAACATAAAGAGAAAACAAACTACAAAAGAAAAAGAAGTTAAACAAAAGAAAAAAGTAAAGTATTAAACTACAACTACTTCTAAATGAATAGTTTCTTTATACCTACAAAACTAGCAAAAGATTTAGATGAGGTGAATTAAGTAGCCAAAAGCAAAGGTTAGCCTTTAGTTATTATAGTCATCTAAATGGAAAGATTGAAGGAACTGAGTCTATAGCAAAATAAGAAGAAAGTAAATCAATCCTCATCATTAGAATCATTCTCCTCCTCATTGACCTCTTAAATATCTTCTTCATTTGAGTCTTGATGGTTGGGTAGGGGTAGTGGTGATGGTGGTATGGGGATCCTATGGTACTTCAAGAGCATCTCAATAGTTGACCTCATATACCTTACCTTTGACTTAAGCATCTTTTTCCTTTTAATCTGCTTACCCATCATCCTTTCAAGCTTTCCTAACACTGATGATGTAGAGGGGCTCATCTTTGGCTAGCTTTAGTAAAAGTACATCGGCTGCTTCCTCTTAGGTTTCCTCTTCCAAGGGTGCCTAAGGTGGTGGTCGAAGTTTCATCATTCGAGTGGGCTTAAGGCTCATGAAGGTAGGCTGGATGACCAACTCCATCAATGGGATATCATTAAACAAGTGAATGTTTTTCACTATCTAGGTAATAAAGTGCCCTATCAAAATGTACTCGACTCGCCCTTCTAAAGTTTGGCTTCTTAGAAAGAAAGCCGTGTAAACTCCTAAGTTAATCAGGTGTCACTCAACCAAGCTATGGAAACAAATGATGTCAACTAAATTGTTAACCCCCTACCGTTCTTCCTCCTAGTCACACTCCTGGCTAACATCCATTTAATGATTATCAAAGTGGGATCTCTCAAATTATAGGCCTTAAATTTCCTTGGGTTATACACCAATCCACCTATATTTAATCTTGTTTGTACTCGTGTATCACTTACTCCTAGTAGCAATTTGATCAATAGATTATGGAACTCAATTACGTAAACAAATGCTTCTAAATATATGCCTAGGACTTCCTACAATCTTTTGACTGGTGTGTATATCAATTGTCCATTGACTTAAAATCTCATAATGTTTTGGATCCCATTTCAATCCGATCATAATCTAAAGTGTCATAAGGAACTTTAATGTGAGCTCCTTATCTAATAGCTCATCAATCATCAAAAGCCTATCCCATCCTATAATCTCCATATATCTCCTTACCACAATATCATACTCAACTCTTTCTAGGTTTGCCCAACTTACAATGGAATTTTCCTTAAAGCTTTTCTTACTTAGTTTGCTTTATCGCTGTCTCTACCAAGCTTTAGTGAATATGAGCATGGGATGCCATGAGGAGCTTCTAATGCTATCCTTCCTTGTGACTTGCTTAACACGAGGCATGATTTGAAATAAGGAAATCAATTAAATCATACAACTATATTTGTAATGAAAATTTAACAATCATTCCTAAATAAGATTGTTGAGGAGAAATTTGTTCTTATCACAATTTGGACAATTATAGAATTTTAACATTGTAATACTAATTTTTTTACCCGATACAAAATCATGAACTAGCTTTCAATTATCAAGAACACAAAATTTTCATCTTAGTTCACAATCTCATAAAATTCAACTTAGAGCATGCTTTGGGAATTGATGTTCTTGTAATGGTGGTTTCAGGCACAAATCAAACAATCTAAAGATCTTTCATTACATAAATAATATGGGTTCATCATAAAGAGGCAAGAAAATTTCAACAATAACCCTTCTTCATCATCAATACTAATAAGAACTCTACATATTCTTCCTCTTCCCAACTTCATAATCACGCTTTTAGGAGAGATTTCTCAATGATAATGTCAAAACAATAATTTTCATCACACAAACATTTAAGAATCACTCATAAAACTAAAGATCATCATACATGCAAATTTCACGTTCTTTCATCAAACCCTAACTAAACAATGTAATTTTTCCCAAAATAACAAGTGAAATAACAAATCTAAGTATATAATGAATTTTATATACCTTTAGTTTGTTAATTTAGGAAGAAAACTACACCAAGTCACAAGGATAGGATATTGTGTAGTGAAAGAAAGTGAGAGAGTAGGTTGTTGTAAATAGAGAAATAAAGTTTAGAGTGAAAGAAGAAGGAAAGACCCATGATTTTAAATTATGGTATGTCCACGAATAAGAGCATGACCATATTCTTAAGCATGTTCCCTATCCTGATATGCATGCTTACCTTTGGCATAATTAAGGGAATGATCTTGGCCATGCTTCTCTCGGTCTCTAATTTCTTGTCTTTTCTTCCTTTTCATTTTTTAGGAGATCATAAGCATGTTTATAAGTGTGAACCTTGGCTGTAATCCTCTCTAATTCCTAAACCTAAATTTTATTGAATTTTCGTGTTCCTTTACTTAAAATCACTCTTTGAACTATCATAAACACTTTAAATTAAGTTGTCAAAGATCAAATTTCAATTGAAATATGAATTATTGAAAAGTCTAATTCCTTTTAAAGATAAAAATCACTTGTAAATTCAACAAATGACTACTCCATAAAGATAAAAAATTGTTCATGCAAAGGAAACAAATTAACAATAGCTAACATGTGAATGCTTGACTTGAGCTAAACAATGAAACTTAAATAGACGATTATTTAAAAGAAACTCAAAAAAACTTTGTTTACCTCCTAAAAAGCATTGTTGTTTACTTTCAATATTTCTCAGATCCTGTAGGTATAGGATTTGGTTTGATGTTTCTTGGTAGGCTCCCTTATTGCCTTTCCATAATAGTTCTAGCTAGCTATACCAACTGATTCTCCAAATTCCTAAGTGATGCCTTTATATTCCTGATTGTAGCTTTAGTGGCTTGAAATCGAGCATCTGAGCTATTAATATATACCTATTCAACACATCTTCCATGTTGGGGTTTCTATATAAAGCTTAGACATTCTTGTTCTATCACTGCTATTGGCCTCCCTATAAGAAATTAAGGTGATTTTTTCAACCTGGATTATAAGTATTACTAAAAAGGGTTATTTTACGATCTATTAGTAAGAAAGTTGACCTCTTCCATGTCAATTAATGTCTCATCTTGCACTATATTAACTAATTTCATCAATCCTTTGATCTTCTTACTTAGATTCTCAACTTGAATCGTCAGAGTGGTATCCAAATCAACTTCAAATTTTCTAGTTAATTTCACCTTAGCTCTCATATTATCCCATTGGGAATTGTTCATAGCCATGCCTACTATCAACTTTTGGGTCTCATCTAGTGTCTTAGCACTCAGTGTGCCTCTAGTTATAGTATCAATCATCTACTTAATGGGGTAATTGAGACAATTATAAGAGGTTTGAATCTACATTCACAAAGGTAAACCGTGATGCGGATAATACCTAAGCAAATCGTTAAAGCTTTCCCAAGTGTCATACAATGTTTCTCCATCAATCTGGGCATATGATGATATGTCATTCCTGAACTTAGCCATTCCAGTAGGTGGAAAGTATTTCCTTAGAAAAGTACTTCTCAACCAAATCATCCCATGTAGTGATTGATCTTCTAGGAAGTGAGTTAAGCTACTACTTAGCCTTATCTTTAACTGAGAATGGAAATAACTTAAGCTTAAGTGCATCATTTATGACCCCATTGATTTTGAAAGTATCATAGATTTGCAAACAACTTAAGATGTGGTTGTTTGAATCCTCATTAGCTAAACCATCATATTGGATAAACTATTGCACCATTTGAATCACATTTAGCTAAATTTGAAAATTGGTTGCCTGAATTATAGGTCTGGTAATACTAGACTCATCTCCATCTACTTTTGGCTTACTGTGCTCCATTATAGTCTTGTTGGCATCCTTTTTGTTTAAAGCCATGTCTTCGATTTCTTCTTCTTTTGAATTTTCCTCTTCTTCTTCCTTGAATTAGATTGGCGACCCTTGGTTTATCAATTCGACTATCTCATATACTCTCTTGCATAGAAGATGAGAAGTACTATAAATTTCAAGATCAAATTCAATGAGAATTGTTATGCTATTCCATATACTACTATAATTCAAAAGATAGAAGCACAAATGGAGTTGGTCTTGTTCGTTAGGCATGGTAGGCTTAGAAGAGGGTACTTCAATCATTTGTTAATGTTGTAGAGGTATTTTGCTTTGTTTAATATTGAGATGTACTCCTCAATCCTTTCTATATGAGCACTATAAAACTTTTTCTTATTTTCTTATCGATCTCTCTCGCCATTTCTTTATAGAGTTCTTTTTTGGCACAAATGGAGTTAGTCTCATCTATCTCATTTGTTGAGTCATTAATTAGCCTGTGCTTCAACTAAAAGGAGTTGTTTTAAATATCCAATTGTAGTAAGCCCCCTAAACTCTTCTTTGTTCCATTCTTCTTCTTCTTCTTCTGTTTTTTAAAAAAACTCCTAATGGTCTATTATGGGTCAACTGGAATGATGAAATTTTTCGTCCCTTTTCCTATGAGCTCATATAGTGGTTTCAGTTTGAAAATGGGAAGAAGAATCTAGGTTTTGCTCCTAAGTAGGTGATCACATCAATCGTGGAATCAATGAGGTTGCCCTTTTCTGGTCAACAGCGAAACCCAATTTTCATTTTCTCTTTTTGATGAATAATCGTACCATTGACACATCATTCCCATTACATTGGTTTATTTGATGTTGCACGTAGATTAATAATTGCATAAGGCATTAAGATGACATCAAATGTAATCCTATCTCACTTTCTTTCCTTGACAATCTAACTAGATTTCTTTTCTTTTCTTTCTTTCTTCTTCTTCGTTTTTTTTTTTTTTTTTTTTGATGGAAGTGTTGAGTATCAACCCTACACATCAAGTGAAGTGCTTTGAAATCACTAAATTATAGAAGCTATTCATTAAGTGTAAGTAGCCTTATACTCGATTGGATTACTTCAGGTAGTTTGTTATTGTTCCCCATATTCTTCTTTTTAATGGTTGTTTAATAACAATGCCTGAACAAATAAATGCTAGGTTCCAGTCTTGTCACTGCCTTGATACTTTCTTAATTACTTTGTCAATATAACTTTAATTGAAAGTTGTTGTCTAACTATGATTTGATCATGAAATAGGCCCCCTATAAATTCACACTTGATAGACATCTTCTCGTTCAACTTTTGATTACCCCTAAGAGATAAAAATTTGGTAAGCTATCATGTCCCGTTAGAGTAATTAATTACATACCTTTATGACAACATGGGGTAAGATCACTCTAACATTAGAGGATGTTGTTGTCCTTCTAAGCCTTCCTAATCTTGGATAAACTGACATCACCATAACTTCAATCACGAAAGTTGATCAAGCACTAATTAAACTATTGGAAGTGGACAAAAAAGAGGCTTTAGATACTTGTAGGCATGGTACGCCTAGTGTATAGATCAAGCACTTCTTTAGGCTAGATAAGGGTGATAAAATGGGGCCTCAATTTCAAATTGAGTAGGTTCCTATATTTTGATACAGCATAGTCATCATTTACCCTTTCCTGTTGATGTTCACTTTATAACCCTAACTTGATTTATCTTGTTTTACACTTTAGGTATGAGTTGGAAGCTTTCATTACTTGTAAGTCATCATTGTTCGTGTTCCTAGGGGGCCTTAGAAAAGGTGTTAGTCCTCAACTCTTCCACTTGGCTACTGGCATTGTGTGAGGGGAATGTTTTGCTTCGTAGGTTTGTCTACTTAAGTTCCTTGTATAGGTGTTTGGACCTTTTTCATGAAGCTTTGATACAGTTACAAGGGAGATATGTTATGATGTCATACGTAGACCTAATATTTCTCCATATGTTCTTTTGTGAGTATTATAGGAGATATTTTGGTCTACCTCTTACACATTCTAATGCTGTTAGGCCCCGAACTAGGGTATAGGTTAATAGAAAACTCCCAAGTACTTTAAAGAATGTTATTGATGCTTACCACAAGTTTAGTTTTCATTCGTACACAAAGGAATTTCCTGGATATGAATGGTACTCAGAAATCTACCCTATAGGTTCGAAGGACTTGGTAAACTTGATAGAGCTTCATGATGAGCTTTCTAATGTCAAGATAGAGTTCATCTTATGGAGTACACTTGGGGTCTTTCGTTGCTTGATGATTAGGTTGATGCTTCTTATTACTTCCTTAAGTGTAGTGTCATGAAATATTCACTTGATTGAGTTGCTTGACAACTGGGGTTTGATCAAGGAGTGCCTAATGATTTGGCCATTAATCAAAGTTTTGATGAGTGTTGCAAAGCATTCAGACTTGAGAGTTGAAAGAACCTTTATGAAAGGAATAGGCAATTATTCTTTCCTTCCATGAGTCATTCTAAGGTTACTTTGAGTGGTTGCCTTACACATTGGAAATATTGCTTGGATGGGTTTAAGAAGTATGTTTCGAAGATAGCTAAAGAGGATTTGCCTAAAATAGTCATCTAGAGATATGAATTTCACTTTTGACTTAAAGAAGACCCAAAATCATCTAATAGTGTGAAGTCATCTAATGATGCTCAGGGTAGATCACAAAATGAATGTTCACAATCTCCCCCATTGATCATCAAACAACCTAAGCGTAGCCGCATTTATGAGATAGTATTGTCAATACACTCTTGCTCCTTTTTTTTCTCATACACTACCATTTTCTTTAAGTTTACTCTTCTTAGTTTTCCTAATCTTGTATGTCACAGGAACAAAGGGATAAGGATAAGATCAACACTTCTACTAAACAGAAGGTGATGAAAATTCATCCTAATGGAGCTAGTGGTGGTGCTCCTAACTTCACTTCTTTAAGTTAATGTATTCCTCCTATCACTCAGCCTTTTCTAAGTTACTATAATATGGGAAAGGTGATTTGAGGTAAAGATTCACCTATTAGTATTGAGGTTGTAGACATAAGTGAAGATGATGTTGAGTTGGTCGATTATGGGGATTCTCCCGAATGTATAGATGATGGTAGAGAGGATTCTACGATAGAAAATGATGATAAACAAGAGGGGCAATTCAATGATGAAACAAACTTCATAAAGTAGGCTGATGAAGGAACCTATGGTAATATTAGAATCTCTGATTTGTTCAATATTATTGATGACTGTGAAGATAGTGAATTTTCACTCTTAGAAGAAAGTGTGATCTAGGCGTTCAATGCTTTGATGAGTGCAAGGTTTTGTAACGAAGAGACACATGCTGCGCCTAGTGCTTTTATGAATGCTACTTAGTTAGCAATGTCCTTGCCCTTTGTGGTGATGTAACTTCGCCTATTCTAAGAGAACCTACGGCATCACTTCCCTAGAGATTAGATCATTACAACATAGAGATGAAGGAGTCATAGTCAAGGCAGTAGCAAGCTTAGAAGATCCTGCCTCCTTTCATGGATTCACGATACCTTCTCACCTCCTAGTACCATTGGAGTGCTTATACAAGATGGAGGGGGATTTTTGGACAGGATCCATCCGTTTAGGTTCTAATGTGACTACTTTTATCTTGGGCCTACTTAGGTAAGCTGTAGGGCTATTCGATAAAGCTTGGCACTCGTTATCTATAAAAAATCTTGAACTTTTGATTAGTAGTGTTACTGCAGCATGCACCTTTAGGTTCTAGCACAATAAAATGGAAATTATTGCAGTTGAAGCTCAAAAGGTGTTGGGTAATTGAGACATTGAGGAAAGGTATGAGCTACTCAAAGCCGAACTTGCGAAGGTAGAACTTAAGAGAGAGGAGCACCTTACAGGCACAAATATTGATTCCACTATAGCATCTAGTATCGAGCATTGATAGTATTACTCTTATTCTCTTTGCACATTTTTTTTTCTCATATGGAGTATAAGGACTTATTGAGCTTAGTATGTGCTATTTCACTTCTCACTTATTTGAGATCTGTGTCTTTATGTAGAACATCGTGAATTAACATGAGTTATTTATTGATTTAGCAAGCTTTTAAAAGTTCACATCTTTATACACTTAGAAAATATTGCTTTTTCTTAGTAGCACTTTATAAGATAGATTACTTCATGGCTTGATAAATTTTTGAGAAAACCCTACACATTGGAAGTGTATTTCCATTTGCAAGTAAGGATTCAAATATATGATCCAATAATATGGAGATATTGATTGAAATAAGGAAAATTAGTTCCATTAGACAATCATGTCATGTGTTAAGAAGGTATTACCCACAGTACTAATTTAGCATGCTCCATAAATGAATACTCAAATGGTGTGAGCCATTGTCTTATTTGACAAAGCATCATATAGTATGCTTAGGAGTTAAAGCTTCAACCAATCAACAACTCATAGGATGAATGTATATTGTGCACTTAGGAGATAAGTCTCTTACCAAGTAGTAATATTATAAACATTAATACTTTGTTATTGTTTTCTTCTAATGTTTAGTGTACAAAAGAGATAATAGTGTAAATAGATATGCAAAACAAGCTCATACAACTCAAGCAACAAGTTTCATTCATTTAACATTACTATAGTTTCCTTTTTACAAATGGAACTTTTTGATATATTGAAAGTTAACAAGAGTAGTAATAGCATCTATCTTGGGATTCCTAAGTTTGCAATATTCACTTTCGTACACTTCCTTAACTATGAAAAGTCCTTCTTATTTTGGTGTAAACTTAGGCACTAGAGTACCTCGATGCACATGCTTTGTTGCATGAAGTATAATGTCGCCTTGTTGAAATGTTCTCTATCTCACTAGACGGTTGCATGCTATAGATTCTGTAAATTTAACCTTCTAAATATGGTGTCGGACTCGAGTATCATAGATATTTCTTTAAGTCAATAAGACCACATAAAATGAAAACCGACTAAAATCTTAAACTCAAAACTTAAAACTAATTTGAAAGGCCCTATTATATGATTTGGAAACCCTAATCATGCAAGAAAATCTTAATCCCTACATACGCGTACTTTTAAAAATGTAAACCTAAACTTAATAGAAACTGTAAATATCAAATCATAAAAATTTTTAAAACTCTATAAAATTATCTTAATGCTTGAAAAGCCATAAATCAATAAAATTATCAATAATTTTGTGAAATTATATAAAATTGATAACGAACAAATCAAGGGTTATTTCAAGTAATAATAAACAACAAAAGTAAGCAAGTTAAAGGAATAAATTAATAAATTTACAAAAATTACTTTACTTATGTATATAAGTAACCCCACAATATGTATATATATATATATATATATATATATATATGTTGCATAATAAAGCGATGTTCCTAAATAATTAAGCCAATTGAACCTTAAGCTCCTAAGTGTAAGTTAATTACTCCCGAGTTGGTGAAAAATCCTAAAACATACTTAAACTCACTCGAACCCTACAACCCTAGGATAATCAAGGACTTATTACCCCAAATAAATAATTAAAAATATAATTTCAATAAATTTTATTCAACTCTCGAAAACTCTAAAATTTCTTAAGAGACAAATCACAACTTACAAATTAATTTGAGAACCAAACCCTAAAAGAATTTCATATGAGACAATTCCCTTATTTTCACTTATAAGCCATATTACGCATCGATAAGTTATAAACTTTACTTTTTAGTGGACTTGTGATTCAACTAAGAGTACTTCCCAAATGTTTCCAAGGATAAACTAAGCTAAGAATTCAAGTTTACATTTAAAAATGAATTTAATTTTCCAATTCAAAAGCCTATTATCAATAAAACTCAACTACGAGAACCATGGACTTTAAGACACTTAAAACCTTAAACCCTAAAACAATTAAGGACTTATAACCATAAGCAACTAATTAATAATTTAATTTGAATAATTTTATTCAAACCCTAGAAATTTTCATAACTTTATAAGAATTAAATCATAACATACAAATCAATTTAAGAAATAAACTCCAAAAGAATTTCATATAAAACAATCTTCTTATCTTCTTGCACAAAACCTGTGCAAATGAATAAGTAAACCAACCAATCACCCTAAATAACTTATCAATTGAAAGTTGGAATCATTTATCAATTGATAACTTATCAAAAACTAGTGATAAGATACTTTCCTTATCACCCCTTCACTTACACTACATATGGATAAGTTATCACATTATTTTATGTGTTCAACTTTTAATTAAGTGACAAGACAACTCAATGCCTAAGGGAGGCCATGCCTTGTCAACTTTCAATTACTCAATTGTCTTACACATGTACTATTCACCCCTTAATACTTACATTATCTAGTCTTGTTAAAAAGTTGGCATTTATACATATTAAAAGACAACCAATTAAAGCTTCTTGAACATACTTCTCCTCCCATTCAAAAATCTGCCACTCTCTCCCTCTTTCACTCTCATTTTCACTTCCTTTTCTCTCACTTTAAATACAAATCAAAAGAAGAAACCTAACCCCACATTTCCGCCACCCTTTTTACTTCATAACTCATGGTACAAAAGCTTGATTTTGTTGCCTCCTTTTATCAATTTCAAAAACCACTTTTAGGAACTTTAGAATATCTTCAAAAACCCACTTCAAAGATCAAGACCCTAGCTTTCAAAAGAACTTACAAGAAGAAGAAGGAAGACAACAAGCTAAGAGGATACTTAGTTGCACCACTACCTTGTTTTCGTTTTAAGGACAAGTAAGTTATTTCTTTGTGTTAGTGGTTTAATATTACATGTTAGGAGAACATATTTTCATGAAGATATTAGCATGATCATAAGATGATAAAATAGCTAGACCACCTTAAGAAGTAAGCTTGTGAACCTCTTTACATGAAAGTTGAAATATGAGCATGTTAAGTTAGTATTGTGTAAAGATATATGTTTAACACTTAGAATGAAAGATTTTAAGTTAAGAAAATCATGAAATGTGTACATGAACGAGGAGACATCATGCCAGATGTGGAGTGTATGTGAGTCATTTAGATGTTATTTTCATTTCTATTAAGTTAAAGATGCTTAAACCTAGCCTTAAGTAAAGGAAAATCCATTACATGAAGCTTTTATGAAGAAACCAACCTTGTGAGATATGAACTATGATATGTAAGTTGTGATAAGTATGAGATCTACTATTTTCATGTAAAGTATGAGCTAAATAATCATCCCATGGAAGAGAATTTAAGTTAAGATTTGAATATAAGTAACCTAGGTTCATGATCTAACCCTTAAACTTAAGGAAATGATAAAATAAGTTAAAAACCTAAGCGAACCCCTTGGATTCATCATGACCAGATCTGGAACATAAGTAAAAGCCACTTAAAAATATGATAAAACCAAGTGAATAAAGTGAAATGATCAACCAAAGCAAGTATAGCAAGTATACAAAGCCTAAAACTCAAAACCGAGCCTAAAACTCTTAAAATGAGCCTATAACTCTAAGTTGAGCCTTCATTAAAATTCTAACTAGTACTTTAAAATATTAAGAAAAGTGTTTTGAAGCCTATAAGAAGTCCACCTAAGACTCCATAAGCCCAACAAAGTCACTAACTTTAGTTAGTTCGAACAAAAAATAAGCTCATTTGACAACTTAAGCCCATATTGAAGCTCAAGGACTTATTGTTATCACTAAGAGTGTAAACCAAAGTTGAAAATCTAACTTTAAGGAGTATTTTAAGTTTAGAATAAAGTCTTAAGCCTAAGTCTAAAGAAATTCTCAAGTTATCAAAAAGCCCATTAACCAAATCAAGCCTAAAAGCACTCCAAAGCATGAGGATCGCTACTGTTTTTACCTATGGGAAGTTTTGCGTACCTCATCACGAAAATATAACCTCACCACATTAAATTACACTCGAAAACGATGAAAATTGACTATAAGATTACAAAAATCGGACTTAAAGCAAAAAAATTATATGCGATTAAATTTTAAGTAAAAACCGAGAAAAATATAAAGCCGAGTCAAAAGTATAACTAAAAGGGTTTTAGTTTAGTTTTCTAAATTCTATTTCAAATCCTTATAGTATTATATTTGCAATGTCTAGGAGACCTGGCTTTTGGAAGACAACCTATCCCGAATTATTTTGATTGATTCACATGGCTGAATGAGTAAATTCCCGATGACTCTTTACTTAATTTTACTTGTAGAATAGATACACCTAAGCTTATATATATAAATTTGGATGCTTGTGAGATATGAGAAATGCATGTATATGAATTTGTAAATGAATGCTACGACTTGTTAATTATATAATAATGGGAATTGTTTGTGATAATTTATGCGTGGGATTGTATGGAATGAAATTGTCTGATCACCTTGAAAATCATGTTAATCACTTATACAATTAAGAAATTAAATGGATCATACATTCCCTATAATTGTATTCGGATAACATTGACTACCACTTCATGTAGAAATTGAGAAGGGACTCACAAGAGGATGGGGCTCCTACAGGATTGGGTACTAGCTATGTTATTATTTTTATTGAGTCTTTATCATAAACTGACAGGCTTACTAGGCACCGAGAAACGCCAACCATCGGCAAAGGGCTGTATCTTGTGGCTTCTACTTAGGCTGTGTGTTTATGGACCATGGGGGCCACTACACCGCTAGATTTGGGATTTTGAAAATATGATTTGTTGTTTGGAAAGAAAGTATATTATATATAATCTACATATATATATATATATACATATACATATATGGTTTTGTTTTTGACTTAAGCACAATAGTGCAAATGAATTAAAACCCAAGGTCTAGAACCTGGATTTCAGTTTGGGTCAGTTAATTATCTCCAAACCTCGACTCTAAGGGACGTAATTCTAAGTTGTATGCAATTCCTAAGCTACTGCATGCATTGTTTAGCATACTAATTGTTCATGTATTCATATGATTGTGCATCAAATAAATTTCTACCATACGGTATTAATGAGGGTATTTATCTCACTAAGCGTAAGCTTATACCCCAATAGTTCTTTTCCTTGTAGGTTGATCAATAGTTGGGACAGGGATAGGAATTGAGTGCAAAGTGTTACCATTGAATCAGTATGATGAAAAGCTTATGTAGTTAATTCGGAATGCTCCGGAAAACGATTAATATCTCAATTAAGTTTAGTATCTTTAGTAAGTTTAGAATTTTCTAAAATTGTCTATCTTATTTCACTATTTTGGTAGGGGATATCGATTCTCTATGGTTCTGAAGAATTGTGGAAAAATGGATATCCATAATTATTTATATTATATAATGAGCCAATGAACTAAAATTGAAGACACTAGCGAATAACTATTTAAAGTCTTGCAATCTCTGACTTGCAAGGCGATTTTCTTATCATGGGTGCACATGTGATATGAAAATTCTAGGCAATACTACTAGGCCCCTCCTAGGATTGCTATATATGCCACTCTAAGTCTATGTTGATAATTGATGAGATTGTGTTTGGTGATATCACACCTTTTATCTAATGCTTCCAAATTCATCACTCGTAATGTGTCAAGTTTGAGCTCGGCATTGATAACCAATCTAACCGATGGGATCAAGGCTTCTAGAGGAACTATTATCTCAGCCACATATACCAAAGAAAAAGCAATTGCTTGTGTTGGCCTTCGTTTAGATACCTTATAGGCCTAAAGCACTATCAGTAGCTTATCATACCATTCCTTATGATTATCATGAACTATACAACTAATTATCTTCAACAAGCTCTTATTAGTGGCCTCAACTTGTCCATTTCCTTTCAAGTAGTAAGGTGTAGACTTTACATAATCGCTATTATAGGAAGCCAATAATTGGTGGACATGCAAATTGATGAAAGGAGTACCATTATTAGATAAAATATGCTTTAGGATTCCGAACCTATATGTGATATTCTCCTTCATGAAACCTATAATTACTGCTCTTGTTACCTTTTTTAAAGGAGCTACCTTTATCCACTTTGTAAAGCATTCTGTTCATGCTATAATCTAAATGCATCTTCTCGATGGTAGATGTATAGGTCTAATAAGATCAAACACCTACTTGTGAAAAGGCCAAGGAGTTGTGGTGTAATGCAGTGTGACCATAGGAGCATGAATGGCATTACCATGCTATTGACAAACAATACACTTCTTGGTGAAGTTGAAAGTGTCTACTTCCATTGTTGGCCAACAGTATACTCTATCAAACAGATAATAATAGAGCTTCCTTCCTCCTTGATGTTCTCCGTACTCTCTAGCATGCACCTCAATAAATTTGTATTTTAGGAGGAGTAATGCACTTTAGGGGTTTTCCCATAAATGATATTCTGTAAAGCTCATCTTCATGCATAACATATTTCTTAGCCTTTTGCTTTATAAGTTTGGCATCTGTATTATTCGTCAATAGTACATTATTTCTCAAGTAATCAATATATAGGTGCCTCCATTCTCTAGCATTAGATATAAAATTACACTTACTTTGGTCGGGGAGCTTAGAACATTTAGGGCAATATACTTGTACTTAAAGTGCATCTTTAGCCATTGATGGCTAATAATAGCCTGCACATTGAATATGATGATACAATAGTAGCCCTTCCTCTTACACTAGATCTAGTGATATTAATCTAACTTGAGATGAGCTTCCTTAAAGACAACACACAAAAATAGAACACCTTTCAGACCTTTATAATATAACATCCCATTAATTTTGACAAAATTCTTCAAGGTTGAAACAAAAGCTATACTAGGGTATGTTAATTGTTCCATAAGTAAGATGTGCCAATTGTCTTGCATGTCTTCATCCTCATCAACAAAATTCAAAGCCATACATGGTATAGATTTCTTGACTACCCAGACATTCACATTATCACTAGCATCTTGGATTTTAATTTTGGATGCTAGTATGGCCAATGCATCAGCATATCTATTCATTGATCGACTCGTATGCTCATACCGCATAGAGTTAAATTTTCTAACCATAGCCTACATTGTAGCCTTATAAGGCGTAAGTGTAAGTTCCTTCAAGCCAAACTCACTCGTAGCATGTTTAATGATTAAATTTGAATTGCCTCAAACACATAAATGACATGCTTTAACTTCTCGTGCAGACAATAAGCCAAGTGATAATGCCTCATACTTTGCTTCATTATTGGTGCATTGAAAATCAAATTTAAATGCCAAGGGTATTTCTTAACCCTCAAGTGATGCCAATATGATTCCTACTCCCCAGCCTTGATTTCCTATAGGACCATCAAATTGAAGCATCCATTCACCATTCACCTCGACCATCAAAGAATCTTCATGAAACTCAATTGTTATTATATCTATAGTCAAGTCATCTTGGACATTTAGGAAGTATGCTAACAGATCAGCCAAGGCTTATGACTTGATGGTCTTAGGGGATTGCACCAAAATGTCAAATTCTATAAGAAGGAGTAACCTTTTGATATAAGAGACCTTTACCATAAAAGTTTTTACTTCCTTTAAAGTGGTAGGGGATGGCATCGATCTTATAGTTTTCACTTTTACAGGATTAGTATCAATTCCTTTTCAATGGACGATAAACCCTAAGAACTTCCCTAAAGACACTCCATAGATACATTTGAGAGAATTCATGTGAAGGTTATATAGCCAACATCGTTCAAAAACCTTTTGTAGATAAATCATGTGATTGGGTATCCTTCTAGACTTGATGACTATATCATCAACATAATCTTCCATGAAGTCATGGATCATGCCATGGAATATAGTGGTAATTGCCCTTTGATAAGTGAAACCTACATTCTTAAGTCCAAATGGCATGATGGTATAATAAAAATTTCTAACTAGTGTTCAAAGGACAGTACACTCCACGTCTTTTATTGCCATCTTAATTTGATTATAACTACTAAATCTATCCATAAATGAAAATAAGTCATGTCTTGCAATCGCATCTATCAAAGTATCAACATTTGGTAAAGGAAAGTCATCTTTAAAACAAGCCTTGTTCAAATCCTGGAAGTCTACACATACTCTTATCTGTTTATTCTTCTTTCTTATAGGAACAATGTTAGCGAGCTAAATAGGATGTTGAATGGGCCTTATGAATCTAGCCCGTAATTACTTCTCAACCTCTTGCTTGATTTGCACTTCAATTTTAGAGCGGAAGACCCTTAGTCCTTACTTCACAGGTGTAAATCCTAGAGCAATATTCAATCTATGTAATATGAGGTTGCGATCTAATCTTGGCATCTCTTTGTAGGTCCATGCAAAGATGTCTCTATATTCCTTCAATAACTTAATAGTATGAACTTTTATTTCTTGTGGAAGGCTCTTGCTTATAAAGATTAGCTGCCACGACTCTCCTAGTCATACTAGATCCAATTCTTTTATTTCCTTAGCTTGTGGCTTTATTTGGTCTTGTAGCTATTGTGGGACAGGTTAGACTTCTTGCATTAGTATGGGATCTAAAGAAGAGAAATATACCTCCTTAGACCCCTCAAATGGTCATAAGTAGAACACCTTTCTTCCATCTTCTCGAATGAAGCTTTCAATTCTCTTAACCTACTTGTTCTTCTTCTTTCCCTCATGACATCCATGCATCCTCCTTTTCTTTTGCTAGCCATCTTGAACTTCTTCCCATGTAGGTATATGGACACTGAATGGCTTAGCTATCGCAGTTTCACCTTACTCAGAAAATTCATCAAAGTAGGTTGACTCAGTAAAGTATGATTCATGTTGCTTGAAAGGATTCTTAGTAGATGGAATGAACACATCTTTACTTTCCAATGACCCTTGATACATTGATACAATATCGATAAGACTAAGTTGTGATTGTGTAGCCACTTCCTATCAATGAGTAGATGGTATTGAACTGACACATCAATCACATGAAAGGTAATAGTACCATGGATGGGGCCAACCTTAAGATCAACATTAACATACCCAACAAAATTCGTCAGGGCATGGCTAAATCCATTTATTAAGATGAGCTGTTTAACCAATCATTGGATGTCAATTCCAAAAAATCTTAAAAGTACTCATTGGCATTATATTCAACGAAGAACCATTATCAATGAATGTTCTCTTGACCAGGGACTCATAAAGCACACCTTCAACATATAAGGGGTGACTGTGGTTGGAATTCTTCACAAACATGTTTGCATCGATAAATAGAATCACATTCTCGTCTGTCATGGACATCTTCTTTACAGTTTGCGCTACACTACACTTTACGCATTAACTCTTAGAGATTTATGTGAGTACAATTACTATCGCAAGCCAAGCTTTCTCATTGAATCCCAAGAGATTAAAGAAATTTCTAAAGTTAGATGCCTCTAACAACGCTGCAACGATAAGTAGATATTTGTCATCTTGAGCTTCGATCGACTTTCCTTTATCTTCATGACTTCCAGTAGCATAGGCATCAATCACTTTAATTGTGATGGGATAAAGGGTAATGGCACTGATAGCACCCCTTTAGTTAATGTGTACAAGAAGTGGATCATTTTTAGCATTATTGTTATTGATGATCAACTCACCACGTGCAACTCAATTATTGAATATTTTCTTCAAAGTAAAACAATCTTTAGTTGGGTGACCAATACTTTAATGAAATCTACAATACTTGGGATCATTCTTTTCTTCATTTGTGAGGAGGCACTCGATCTTCAAGAGCTTGATATTTCCATCATGGAGCCATTGGTCAAGCATTTGATGGACTTTGGCTATAGGATATGGATATATCAAAGATGGCCTAGAGTTAGTAAGCTTATCATTTCTTTGTTTCTTTGCTCCCATTGGTGACTCGCCTTGAGCTACATTTACAAATAAAGCACACTTGATGAATCTCCTAATTTCACTTCTTTGTCAAACCATTTAGTTGTTGGTCCTTTACGTGTTCTCAACTAACGTAGCAAAGGAAGTCAACGAAAGATTTTCAAGGTAGACCATGTACTCAAGAAACATTCTTCAAATACGGATCTTGACCGATTCCCTCTCATCACAAATGTCTTGTATATCTAGTAAGCACTCCTTAAAGCACTTAATATAGTCCATAAGATCTTCTTTAGACTTCTAATGAATCATTCCCATGTCAATAAGGGTGACTCTCTCTTTGGTGGAGAAAAACTTCTCCAGGAACATCTTACAGATGTTACCCTACAAATCCACTAACCTTAGAGGGAGATTAACATACTATGTGTATGCCTTCTCAGTGAGCAACTTAGAAAATTCTTTTAGTTTCAAATCATAATCTAGACCATATACTTCTAGCATCTTAATGAATTTTAGGAAATGTTCCTTGGCACTTCCTTTCTTGCCATTAAATAACATGAACTTCAGATTGACATAATCCTTAAGTTATGGGTTTGTAGTAATGCGTTAGTGATATGGGAGCTTCAATTTCGATATCCTAAACATAGATTTCACTTATATCTCCTTCAAATACATGTCTAAATCTTATTTGGTTACAAATGAACCTCTCTAAGTAGATGCTTCCTCCTTTAGTGACATAGCAGGAGCAAAGTGCATGGGTACGAGATTCACAAGTGTAGATTTTGCAAACATAGGATTCATCGGTGTTAATTGCACAAAGTCAACAATTGTGACATGTAGTATAGCATGTGAAGATGATAAGCCTCTAATATAAACTCTCTAGTTCCTTACTTCAAGTAATGAATCTTGTGTAGCTGTAGGTTCCGTAATAGGAAGTTATTCCTTAACTCTAAGAGTGATATGCTCATTGACAACAAGAGGGTTAAATAGGGTGTGTTGTTTTACCACATTAGAAGGATTTGAGGAAGTTGCTCCTTATTACACAGTAATAAAGGTAATCAAAGTAGGTGTGCATTGCACAAACATCATCATGAGTTCACTTAGATTCTAATTAGTCTCTTGCAGCTCATATGTTAATTGCGCATTGTCAAGGATACTTTCCTATGTACCATCTCCTTGATTAGTGTCTCTAGTTAGAGGTAGATTTTGATCATTAGTCATAGTAGTAGCATTTTGCTCTTGATTAATTCCATCAATAGGAATGGGTTGTCTTTACCTTGGAGGTACCATGATGTGAGTATCAAGTCTTCCCTCCCTAGTGAAGTTACCAGAAAATGTAGGGGTATAGGTATAGATGCAAAGGTCATGTGTGTGTTGCTTGAGAAGTCGTGCTACATGTGACAACGAAGATGACTTGAGTAACTCACATGGGATGATTGGGAGAGAAGTGTAAGAAGGAGGAATAAGCAATCTCGATGAGGCTTTAACATATATAGTGATAGGTAAAGGAGTCCAATGGCATCAAACTTCAAGATTAATGAATAATAAGGTAAAGTTCTTCGGGTGTTTAGGTGTTTAAGTATTTAATCTTTGAGACAAGGTTTCAATAAAGTAACAGCGTTAATAGAGGTTTTTTTCTCTTGTCTAAGTGAGGATGTGAATAGGGTACTTTTAAGAAATGGTAGTTGATCCCATCCGTCAAATCATAATGGTAATCAATGGTTAAGATTGAATCGATTTCATTAATGAATCTCAAGTGGGTTATTTTTATGGGTTTAGGCCTAGAGAAAGGCTTTATTTATTATTTTAATATGAGCTAAAACATGAAAGGTTAGATTAGATGGACTAATCTAATGAGCCCTACTCTATGCCCACCATGCAAAAACTCCCTTGATCATCTCAGTTATTTGGAGCCAACTCTTTGGGCCCTATCACCTTAGGCCAAAGGTTCAAACCCAATTAATTAATGGGCTTAAAGCCCAAACTTAAATTCAACCCTCTACAATAAACAAACAAGTTTAACTAGATTGTAGGAAATATAATCCTTAGTAAATCTATTATTTACTACTTAGTTCTATACAACTTCTAATCTCAATTACACTTTTCGACCATAGAGATTCTTAATATGAATTAACTAGATTGGCATCTCTTTCTTAATTCCTAACCTTGAATATACTCTATTTAAATTGCTTCTTCAATAAAGTATCTCAAAGTCGCATTAAGACTTTAAATCCTTCTATTAGGTTGCCCTAATTCAAACAAACTGATAAGTTGAATCTCAGTCAAATTAGTTACTTATAGTAGCATTAATCTATCTAACTACAAGATCTCGTGAACTCTATAGTAGACTCACATAATAATCTAGTAGTCGTCAATATTGAATTAAAGACAATACAAAACAATGCAATCAGATCATGAAAAGCAATATCATAGATCAAATGTAAAAGTAAGGGTTACATTATATTTAAGGTTCAATAAAAAGATCTACAAAGAGCAATAATAAATTATGACATGAAATTAAAAATAAAAGACATGAGAAACTGCTATTATAACTTTTACACTATTTTTGCTCATGTGGTTCTCCCTAAACACTAACCCTAACCATTTAGTTACAAAACTTAGACCTAAGGTTACAAAGGGACCTTCTAAAAATAAGAGTTTTTCTACTTCATGGCAAGTTCATGCCCTAGAATTATGGCTATAATCTTTAGGCATGATCTTCTTCTTCACATACAACCTTATAAACTGATGAAATTTTTAGACGAAAGGTATAAGACCAAGAAACATAGCCATGTTCATATACATGATTCTCTCTAAACTTTAATTCTTATCTTGACTTTACTCACTTGAGTAGCTTGATCAATGTACTTCTTCTTTAAAGCTCCAAAACGTCATAAAATTGCCCAAAAACTTATCGAAAGCTTCTTAAATACCTACAAATGGAATAATAACCAATTAAGCTCTAAATCCTTATAATACTAACGCAAATAATATATAAAAGTGTACAAAACTAACCCAAAACATATATGCTATATGAGTGTTATCATTTATTAGTCACTTGATTTCAATTACAAGTTTACCATCTATTTAGGAGGAAAGACCCTATAAATGTACTTTGTCATCATCATTCACCTTAATAGAATATCCTTTGTAAGAACTTTTCTCTAAAAGATACTCTTATCAATTAATTGATTGTGATGAGTAAATCTTAGTTGTTTTAATGTAAGTCATATCATTAGATTAATCAACTGAGTGAAAATCCTTTCAATAAGTCATATTTGCAAGTGTTTTTGTGTAAACCTTATCCCTAACAATCTAAAACCTAATTCATCAAATTAAGGCAAGTTGATTTCATATGATATCCTAATCCCTTAGTTAAGCATATCATCAAGCATCATCTTGCCAAGTTTCTAAGCTTCTCAATTTCTTATGTCCAAGTTACTCCATAGCTAAGCTATAACTCTATCTATAAGGATGCAGCTTCACTTGCCAACTTGCATAGCCTTAACATTTGATAGAAGCCTAGTCGACCAAAAGTACCATGCATCAACTGAGCATCGATTAGGGGCTAACTTAAGCAAACCCTGATGGAAGCTTACCTCCATCTATGTCGATAGTAACACATAAGCTAAGCTACTATGACTTCAATTGCATAACAAATTGATTTGAGCTTAATATCATAATGCTTGAAGTCGTGGCCAATTATGAATGGCCTTTACAAGTGTTAAACTAAGTAAACACTTAAAAATGATGGCTTCATGGAAGGGATAATTCCACTAATTTATTCCTCTTATCTTTTGAAAGTTGATGTCTAAGAGCTCATTAAGTCTTATTGAAGGGCCCATTCCCTTTTGGAAAAAAAGCGATTAATCTAAATGCCTAGAATGCAATAGAACTAACGGTCCTCATATACAACTTCAATTGAGTGGAATAGCTCTAATAAAGGCCTCAAGAGCTTACTCACAAAGCAACTCTCATTATATAATTTTTGGTAATGTAAGTTGGGGGAAGGAGGGGAAGAGGGGTATGGGTATGAATGAAAGGTTCATGTACGTATCACGTATATCATTGTACTATACATGATTAGGGAAATGACTTGACTAACTCGAATGAGTTGATCAGAAGAGAAGTGTAAGGAGGTATAGGCGATCTTGGTAAGGCTCTAATACATACAGTGATAGGTAGAGGAGTATGGTGGCATCAAACTCTACAATTGATAAATAACAGGGTAAAGTTCTTAACGTGTTTAAGTGTTTGATCTTTAAGATAAGATTTCAGCAAAGTAACGGCATTAATGAGTGTTTTTCTTCTTTTCTAAATGAGGATGTCAATGAGGTATTTATAAGAAGTGGTAGTTGATCCTCCGTCGGATCATGATGGTAATCAATGGTTAAGATTGATGCCTTTTATTAATGGATCTTAAGTGAGCTATTTCATAGGTTTAGGCCTAGATAAAGGCTTTATTTATTATTTTAGTGTAACCCAAATGAAGAAAGGTTAGATCAGACAGATTGATCTAACAGGCTTTACTTTAAGCCCACCATGCCAAATCTCTCTTGATTATCTTAGATATTTAGACTTAACTTGACTCTTTAGCCCTCATTACCTTAGCTCAAAGAGTTAAACCTAATTAATTAATAGGCTTAAATTCCAAACTTAAATTTAGCCCTTTACATTTTGCCCCATGACCAAAGTCATTTAGATAAAGTCAAAGGGTTTTGGGCATTGAATGAGTCTTTCATATGACTCAGGCATGTACATGCTATTGAACAGCTACATTACCAACAAATTGATTTGAGAATTGTCTTAGTATACAAGTTTGTAGCACCTCTTAATCGTACCTCATGCCTTAGTTGGATTATGTTGTACATTGCCTCTAAGATAACACTCAAAGATAAATCTTTTGTAAGTTGTCTGTCTTTAAGTTGATTTATCTCTTCAATTTAATTCACATGAGTTATTGACTCTTATTGAGTTGAACTTGTATGCAAAGTTCACAATAGGGAGTTCATTGGTTTGACTCCATGTAGCAATATTATCTTGATTTTCTTCTCATTTAAGAGCATTCTTCTTGTAAGGTCTTTCACATATAATGTAAACACTTTATGTTAACCAAGTCTTATTAGTTATGCAATGAACACGGCAATCCCTTGTAGGATTTCTAGGGCAACGCCTTAGAAGCTAAATGAATTTTCAAATCTCTATTTAGAAAATTACTTCGAAAATACTTTAAGAAAACTTCCTTATAGATGATGCTAAGTTCTTTTCACTAGTTCATAACATGATATTGAGTAATAGGCCTAACTCATGACATCTACATCTTCTTATAAATCTTAATGGCCTGACCTTGATGGTGTTTGGTTACTCAAACCACTTTACTTCTTTCTCTTATTTTATGAGACATAAAATTGTAGGCATAACATTGACAGTTTCTATACGTAGGCCCTTAAATCTACTAAATCTAATGCCTACTTATCAACAACGTATTTTGCATTCTCCCTAATACTATTGCAAGCAATCCTTTTTACTCTTTTTCTTTCTTTAGAAGACATATCAAACCTAAACCCTATCTTCTTCTTTGGAGCTATCACTTCGATGCCCTTTCTAATCTAGATGGTACTCTAATAGGTTATGGGGAAAGCTCAGTCTGCAGTTTTATGAGAATGTTATGTTTGCTATTTTTTGCTACGTGAGTTTAGCCATCTGCTGTAGCATCTACTATTCGTTGCGATCGTAGAGCATTCTAGTGGTCAACAAGGTTGAAAACAAGATGCAGTAGAGAGCTACTATTCTTCTAGATTATTGTCCAGATTTAAGCCTGGCTTAACAATTGAAGTAACTCAAATTAGTTTTGTTTGAGCAACCAGGTCTTGCCTAGAAGTTGAACTTAGCGAAAAAAAGGACTTAGTTTATTTCATAAACTTGGCTGTAGCCATGATCAACCTTAATGCTTAGGTTCACTTAAAGGTCGAGGTGCTTAGATCCAGCAAATATCCAACTCACTGTTGTATGGCAATACTTAGTCATGATCAATTGAGAGCTCAATGTGGATTCTTGCTACAGTTTCAGTTCGATATAATTTTAGTGATATGGTATAGGTGGTCAGATCTACTGCTTGTTGAACTCTACAACTACTACTTGATTTGTTCAATTGCAGCTAGAAAAATAAAATTGCAATAGCTACTGCTCATGTGTCTCAAGATGATGGCTGCTTGAATGTATGCAAGAATAGTTTGGTTCCATCAATTTAAATGATAAATGTTGTTGCCAAAATGAAGCCCATGTATATGCTTAAGAAAGTGACAGTAAAAGTAGGCTCTCTTGATTGTTCCCATCCAACTCTTGCATAAACAAAATAGATGAAAATATACTCTAGTTAGCTTATCTGGCTTTATCTATCTACTTAGGCTAATCATTAATTCCATTTTACATAAAACACATAAGTCTCATTCAAATTGCTCTTAGTATACATGAGACTTCTAAATATTACTAAGATTTATTTTAGGCATAGCGTAGATAAGTAAGGATGCTTCTTGAAAAAAAAAAAAAAAGCACTTTTACGTACTCAAAGTTTGAGTAAAACTTTGCTATAAAGACAAAAGAGACACCATTATTATTGTTGAGCTTAGTTTTTCACCTTCCCAGTTCTTTTATAAAATAGGCCTTCTTTAAACTAACCAGTATTAAACCTTACACATTTAATATCAGCCCTCGATTAGGGTTTAAAGAAAACCGTTTTTTTTTTTTCCAATTTGAGGTTACTTCGGAGTTGCCACCCTATTGGAGTCGCCACCCTATCGGAGTTATAACCAATTGAATGGATTGGTTATAAGTTAGCCACTAAGTTTATGATTTTAACCAATTTGTAAAATGGTTTTTGGAAATTAGAGATTTAGGTTTGAAAGTTAGGAATTTTAAACCCTTATGAATACTATTGACTTTCCAAAATTAGAATTAAACTTTAAAAATTACCTTTTAATTTTGAAAGATAAAACTCAATTTAATTACTCTAATTAGTCAAACAAAACAATCTAAACTAAAGGAAAACATAAATTAGGTTTTTTCATTTTTTACCATCACCTCATAGGTGCCTACGTACTTATTATTTAGGATCAGATGTATATAGTTTTTTTATAAAAATTTTAGTCGGTTAGGTTAATTTTGGTTTTTAAAACAATCGGGTTTACATTTTTATCCATTTTGATTTATTTAAGAAAATTTCCTAAAGGGCCCTAAATTGGTTATTATTATTTAGAAAACCTAAAGTGTCCTAATTTGGAAAGGATCCGTTTTATTTTTATTTTTTTATTTTTTTGGAAAATCAATCTTTCTATGTGACAAAATAATTTTATTCACTATCCTGTCTATTTTATTTTGATTTCATTATGTCATTTTATTTATTTACTACTCATTATATTTTATCTATTTTTTATTAAAATAGTAAAAGTAAAATAAAACAAAATTACTCTTTTCTTTTCTTCTTTTTCTCTCTTTTTTTGTTATACTTGACTACATTTACATGCACATAAATGGGTACATAAGTGAATAATTAAATAAATAAATAAAATAATAATAATAAAGATAAATAAATAAATGAAGTAAAAGAAAAGAAAGAAAAGGAAAAAAGAAAAAAGAAAAAGGAAATTAAAAAAAAAAAAAGAAAAAGGATTTGATTGGATGTTGGATAGGACGCGAGTCGGTTCGGATTGGAGTAGATCTCAGATTCGAGTCGAATCCAGGTTGGGTTGCCTAATGGATTTAGGTTGCAGTTGGGATAAAGGAAGTAGCAGCTACGAAGGAGAGGCTCCAGGTGTTTTCAACCACCTAGACAATAAGGAAAAGGGGTTTTGGTGAGTATTTTATTAGGTTTATAGGGGGTAGGCGAAGTGCCACGACTAAAGGGGCTTGGGTTGGTGGTTTTCGAAAGTTAACTGTAGGTAGAGGTAGTAGTTCGACCATGTGGGGTTCGCTGGGTGTGATTGGTCGGTTAGGGTAGGCTTTTTGGAGCTTAGGGAGTTCAATCGTAGGTTTAATTTGGGTCGAGGGTGGCTGAAGATGGTGGTTCGAAGAGAGAGAGGGGCGGCGGTTAAGGTTTGATGGAGGGTGGTTCAAGGAAGCTGCTATGGGCTATGGCGACAGTTGAAACTAGTCAAGTTGGAGAACCTGAGCTAAAGGGAGTTCAGTTGTGGTGGTAGTTAGGCTCAAGTTGGAGTGGAGAGAGAGAATCAAAGAGGGACAGTATGGGTTGGAGAGAGAAATGGCCACGAAAGAGAGAGAGAGAGCTTAGGAGTTGCTCATGATCGGTTGTGTGTACTTGTTGATGGTTTATGAGCTCCAATTTATAATCGAATTCAACCCAGAAACTAAAGAAGGCTTGAATCGGATTTGAATGCAAATTCTAGAAAATAAGTTTTTACAATTTTTGGAGCTCAAATTAAATGCTCCTTTGATTGCATTTGGATGCGTTAATGGGTTCGATTCATAATAGGCTATGTAGAGGATGAATTTGCACCATTAATTGTTGTATTTCAATAAGGAAAAAGCATGAAATCAAAGGCCAAAGAGAGGGGGTCAAGCTGTTCTTAAGAAGGAAAAATGAGGAAAATCGGGGGGAAAATAATGAAAAGTGCTAATGTACCGCTGATGTGGTGCCACATTAGCCGTGCCAACCACTCCCGACCTGTTACGTGTTATCACATGGTACATGGCAATTGATGTGGAATGCCATGTAGATGCCACGTGGCACCACGTTAGCAAGGCGGCCTAACCTGATGCTGCCACATGTTAGGACACGTAGTACAATCAGATCTTGATACGTGATAGTGTGCTAATTAACAAAAAAAGAAAAAAAGCCTTCCTGCCTTCGTTAAGATTCAAACCTAAGACCTTGTATTCAAACTCTATGCCCAGTTCATATGCTTAACCGTTAAACCGTTGGCCCATGCCTTGTCCATATATACAATCAAATTGCACATATAGACTTGGTTAGCTTAGGCTAGATTTAAAACTAAGCCCAAGTTTAACGACCTAACTTCTAAACCAAATTAAAAAATAAAAACCTATCATAATAAAAAGTTATTTTCTAAAATCTTTTATTTTTTTCAATTTTTTAATTTTTTGTGATTTTTCAATTTTCTAAACTTTTTATCTTTTCGGGTTTCTTTATAAAATTTCTTATTTTTTGTGCTTTTTCTTAATTTTAAATTTTTCGTATTTTTCTATAATTCTTATTTTTTTCTAAATTTCTTAATTTTTGGGTTTTCTTTAATTTCCTTTTTTTTTGTATTTTTTTTCTAATTTAGGACCCTATAACCTAATCTAAAAGATAGAAAAAGGCGGCAAAAATTAGGTGTTTACAACCGTCCCTCTTTATTGTAAGGTTTGAGTAAAACTTTGCTACAAAGAGAAAGCAAATACTATTTTTTCCCTTAAGAAAACTTTAAAACAACTATAACTATCCTAACATTGTTTTAGATGAAGGAAAGAAACTTGGTCATGCCTCACTAGGCTCACTAAACTTGACTAGAGTGTCTTTAAGAGATAAGCAATCTTATGCTGAGATCGATCTAAAACCAGGTCATGCCTCATAAGGCTCACTAAGCTAGGCTGGATTATCTCTAAGGGACAACCAATCTTATGTTGGGATTGATCTAAAACTAGGTCGTGACTCATAAGGTTCATTAATCTAGGCAAGAGTGTCTCTTAAGGACTAGGAACCCTAAACTAGGATTGATTTAAAACCTAATCATACCTCACAAGGCTCACTAACCTAAGTGGGAGTGTCTTTCGGGGACAAGCAACCATAAATTAGGATTGATCTAACTTAGGTGGGAGTGTCTCTAGGGGACTAGCAACCCTAAACTGATGTTAATGCTGTGCTAAAAGGAAATGATGAGGAGGAATGCCTTATGGAACTTGGTGAACAGAGGGGAAATATCTTATGGGCTCACTTGAGAGAAACTTAATGAGGAAAAGTGCCTTATGGATTTGTTAAGAGAATACTGGGAAGGATGAACCAAGTTAAGATCGTATCTTCGAAGGTTGGCTAAATACTAAATGCAGAAAGTGAATGCCTTATGGGTTGGTTCAAAAGATTTTTGGAAGTAAAAAAACCTAGTCTAAATGCAAGTGCAAGATTAAAAAATCAGTGTGCTAACATTGTGTGGAAATCCTTACCTGGTCTTTATCGATAGTGCCCAAAACCGTCAAACCTTTTTGAAAAGCCCCATCAAAAATTACTGATTCATGTTTTAGTCCCTTGTTATCAACCTAGATGCTCTTGATGCAAAATGTTTAAAACTTCACTGACTCTTTTGGAAATTAACCCAATAAAAAAAGCTACCTACTGTTTTTGTCTCTTTAGAACTTTTAAGAACCAGAAGCCTTACTCTCATCTGCTATGATAGTTTACTCGGGTTTTGCATTCCCCTGAAAAAACAAATAATAAAACTCTCCATTGAGGGGGATCAATCAGTAGCAAAGTATTTTAAAGAATTTTATTAATTACCAATGTTCTAGATCTCATTCCTTAACTCTTTTGTGTTTGCAGAGTATGAGTTTGATTAAATGGATTAAAGGGAATTAAACCTTTCTATGGAGAGGGTGATTATTCCAACGATGACAATGGCCAAGGATACCAAATTTGCTTGTAGATAATGAAAATTAGACCACAATGGCACTAAAAATGATTGGCATTTTCGTGTTTTGAGTAAAATTTCCACAAACTTCATATGGATAGTACAATTTTACAATGTCGGTATTTATAAGTCTCAAATCCAGACCAGCCATTTGGGACAAAATCAAAGCTCCTCCTAATAATACTTGCTTCACGACATAAGGACCTTCGTAATTGGGAGCAAATTTCCCTCTAGAATCTTATACATTGGAGAGAGCTTTTCACTACACCAAATCTCCTTTTTTAAAGTTCTAGGGTTGTACCCTTTTATTGAAGCCTCGAGCCATCTTTTGTTGATAACATTGATTATGACATAGGGCTGTCAGTCTCCTTTCATCGATCAGATTCAACTGCTCGATGTGTTTTCTCACCCAATCAGCTTTATCCAACTAAGTTTCTAATAGTACCCTAAATGACAAGATCTTAACTTCTACTAGTAACACCATTTTAGTTCCATATACCAAAGAGTACAATGTTACCCTAATCGACGTTCTAATGGAAGTCCAATAGGCCATGAGTGAGAATGATAACATCTTATACTAGTCCTTATATGTAACAGCCATTTTTTCAATGATTCTTTTGAGGTTTTCGTTGGCTGCTTCAACAACTCCATTCATTTAGGGTCGATAAGGAGTAGAGTTCCTATGAATGATCCGGAACTATCGATACAATTCTGACATAAGCTTGTTGTTGAGATTGGTGCCATTGTTAGTGATAATTGTTTCCAGAGTCCCATATAGGGCCATAATATCTCTCTTGATGAACTTAACTATAACCCCTTTAGTAACGTTTGAGTAACATGAAGCCTCAACCCATTTGCTGAAGTAGTCAATGGCGACTACTATGAAGCGATGCCCATTGGACACTTTTAGAGTGATTGGGCCGATGATATCTATGCCCCACATTGAAGAAGGCCATGGTGCTGAGAGGGCGTATAATTCCTAAGGTAGGGCCTTTATCTTATTTGCATAAAATTGGCATATGTGACAATGCCTAACGTATGTAATGTAATCACTCTCCATTGTTGACTAATAATACCCTAGCCTCATAATTTTCTTCGCTAGCATGTATCCATTCATGTGAGGGCCACATACTCCTTCATACACTACTTTCATTAACTTCTCAGCCTCTTTGTCATCTACACACCTTAAGAGTATATCGTCAAATGAGCGTCAATATAAGGTGGACTCACTTACTAAAAATTGAGTGACTAATCTCCTAATCATCTTTCTATCTTTTTTCTCGACCTCTTTAAGGTATGTACCTTGTTACAAGAATGTCTTAACATCATGTTACCAAGGTTTTTGGTCATTCATACCCTCAATTGTTAGGCAAAAGGCAAGCTTGTCTTCAATTTCAATAATAAGAGGCTAAATCTTAACTCCACCAGATATTTGGATCATAAATGCTATTATGGCTAAGGCATCAACAAATTGATTCTGAGTCTTTGGTACGTGATTGAAAGTGATTTCTTTGAAATTCTCCACCAATTCAGTCAAGTATCAGTGATAAGACACCAATTTAGGATCTTTACTCTTGTACTCTCCCCAAGCTTAGCCAATAATGAGTGAAGAGTCCCCATACATTTCTAATTCTTGAATGTCTTTATCTAAGGCCATCTTGAGTCCCATGATGCATGCTTCATAGTCAATGATATTATTAGTGTATGGGAAAATAAGCCTTATGGCCACAAGGTATTGAGTAACTTTAGGGGATATTAGTAGTGCCCTAATTCTACACTTAGATACATTGGCTATACCATCAAAGAACATTTTCCATTTTGGTGGCTCATCATCTTCTCCTTTATTAGAGTTTCCCTTAACCGCTAAAACATCCTTATTAGGGAAATTAATTGGTACTTCTTGGGGAGTGCTATCGGGGGGATTTTCTACCAATTGATCTGCTAGAGCTTGCCGCTTGACCGAATTCTGGTTCATGTACGTAATGTCAAACTCTGATAGCAACATTTGCCACTTTGAGATTTTGCTAATTAGGGCCGGTTTGTCTACTAAGTACTTCAGGAGATCGTATTGAGTTAGCAATTCAACTTAGTAGTTGAGCGTATACTGTTTAAGCCAATGCATTACCTAAATCAAAGCACAGCAGGTTCTTTCAATTTCTGAATATCTCTACTCCCCTTCAATGAATTTTTTGCTCAAGTAGTATACAACCCGTTCTTTTCCTTCCTCATCTTTCTAGCTGAGCATGCACCCCATAAACTCTGGTAATATTGTCAAATATAGGAATAGCAGCTCCCCAAGTTTTGGAGCTACTAGTATTGGAGGGCTCATGAGGTATTCTTTGATTGATGTAAAGGCTTGATCACATTCTTCATCCCAATTTATCTTGGCATTCTTTTTTAGCAACTTAAATAAGGGATGGCACTTATCAGTGAGTTAGGATATGAACCAAGCTATATAGTTTAAATGGCCCAAAAAACTTTTGATTTCTTTAAGTGTGCATGGCAGGGGCAAGTCAACTATTGCTTTGACCTTATCAAGGTCTACTTTAATGCCCCTTCGTTTGATTATAAAACCCAATAATTTCCTTAAAGTCACTCCAAAAGTACATTTCTCTAGGTTAAGCTTCAGTTGGAATTTTCTCAACCTATCAAACAATCTTCTCAGAATTTCCACATGATTTTCTCTTTCCTTAGACTTAGCAATCAAATCATCAACATATACTTCAATCTCTTTGCGCATCATGTCATGAAAGATTGCTACCATAGCCCTTTGATAAGTTGCTCCGGCTTTTTTGAGTCTGAAAGGCATCACTTTGTAGCAAAATGTGCCTCAAGTTATGATGATCATTGTCTTGGCTTTATATTCTTTGGCCATTCGAATTTAGTTATACCCGAAAAATCCCTCCATGAAAGAGAAAATATGGTTTCCAGCTATGTTATCGACCAAGACATTGATATGGGGCAAAGGGAAATTATCTTTAAGGGTTGCTTGATTAAGGTCTCGAAAGTCTACACATACTCTAACTTTTCTATTCTTCTTTGTTACGGGCATGATGTTAGCCACCTACTTGAGATAATCAAATATCTCGATAAAACCGACCTCTAGTAATTTTTTGACTTCTCTCTTAATTTTCAATAGAACATCCAGTTGGAATCTTCTTAACTTTTGTTTCTTAGGTTTGATATCCTCTCGTATGGGTAAACGATGGACTATAATCGACATATCTAATTCAGGCATGTCTTCATAAGACCATGCGAATACGTCTTGGTATTTGAATAGTAATGTGGTCATCTCTGCCTTTTGATCTTCTTTCAAATTTCCCCCAATCTTCAATACCTAAGGGTTGTCATTGGTCTTAGCATTAATTATCTCATTTGGCTCATCAATGGAAATTCTACTCATTTCATGTTTTTGCTAGGTTTCTTATACGTCATTATGGTCATTGACATCAGTATCGACGACTAACCCAACAGGGCCAAAAGTGATATCAATATTTTCATCACCTATCTGTGCGAGGTATCCATGGCGTTTATTCGAATCATCAGATATGGAGAAAAAGAAAAGTATGTAAAAGGGAGAGTGAAAGTGAGGCAAGAGTAAAGGGAAAAGAGACTTGATTTTATTTAAAGGAACTTTCTTTCGAGCACAATTGTTTGAAGAACAAAGGTAATTTATTACAAAATTCTATAAAATATTGGATCGTAATTCATCCTTTATCCTAGGGAAGACTTATTGCTCTTTATAGGGATGGAGAACCAATTATTTAAGTGTTGGGACTTGTCGGAGGGGCCAATCCCTTTATTTATGCTATAGGTGCCCTCTTTGATAGGCTTTGAGTTCTGTACTTTGGCCTAGATGAAAGTTTTTGACAATAAAGGGAAGGTCAATGGAGTGTGATATAACCTATCACCTTTTTTACCCCTAGTTTACATTCTTTGCAACTCTTCCATCGAGGTCGGAATGTATCCTATGCCATAGGTCCCAAACTGGCCTTCTTTGAATTTTAGCCTCTCTTCAATTTGTTGATTGGTGATCATGCACAACTCATCAAACATATGGAGTTTAAAGTCCTCTTGTTCTTCTGTACTAATATAGGGTATGGCCATCTCTTTATAGATTTCATAATTTTAGTCACCCAGAATTGTGATGACCCGGCCGTTGGAGATTAACTTAACTTTCTAGTGAAGAGTTGATAGTATGGCCCCTACTGAATGTATCCAAGGCCTTCCTAATAACAGATTGAAGGTCCTTGGAATGTCCAAAACCTGGAATGGGATGTTGAATGTCTATGGGCCGATATTAACTGGTAAGTCGATCTCCCCTATTATCTTTCTCCTAGATGTGTCAAAAGATCTTACTGTTGTTGAACTCGATTTAATAGCAATTGTATCGACACCTAATAGATCTAGGGTGGCTAAAGGACAGACATTCAAAGATGATCCATTGTCGATGAGGACTCTTGTTGTGATGATGTGATTTGTCCTCACTATTATGAAAAGAGGCTTTGTGTATTGGTTACCTTCTTCTCTCAGTTCCTCAATGGAGAAGGAAACTTGATCCATAGTAAGGATGGAATTGGTGGTAGAGCCAATCCTTTCAGTTGAGATTTTCACAAGGGACCTTGACTTCCTTTAGCGTTCTGAACAAAGCTTCTCAATGTAGGTCCGATGCCATCCACAGACTCGTCAGGGATATTTCTATTAGAGTCTTAGCAAGCTGATCTACTATTTTATACTCATTAGACTTGATCATCTTAGTGAAGGCAATCAATCCTTCCTTATGCTTAGCTTGTTCAATGCTTGGCATTTCCAACATGACCTTCTTTTTCAAGTCTTCCTTCAGATTATAGATTCTACCAAAGCAAGTAATCCCTCCTACAAGTGAGCTTGACTACCTTTGGTTTATCACCTAGTAGTTAAAGGAGGCAGCTTTATAATGCGAAGGCTACAGGCACATAAAAGGTGTACCTTTTAGTTTATGGAACTTCCTTTTGTAGAATCTATAAACCTTAGGTTCCTAATTAGGGTCGATCATGTTATTGGCAGGTTTTGAGTGGTCAAATATCATATTGATGTTGGGCCCATGGTTTGGCAAAGGGTTATTATTGACGTTTGGAGTAAGAGCCTCCACAAAATCCAGTTGTACTGTACCTTCATTAATCAAGTCTTAGATTTTGTTTTTCAACCTCCAGTACGAGTTAGTTGAATGGCCCACCTACCTTAGATGATACCGGCATCTTACATTGGGATCGAAAAACCTCAGCTTATACCTTTCAATGGGAGCCTCAAAATGGAGCAAATTATCTCTCCTTAACTTTTTAAGTACCTGACTAAGTGGAACAAGTATTCTGGTGAACTATCTCAGGGTTCTGCTAGCCTATGGTTGGCTTCTATACTGTTGTTGAGTCGATGGGGGATTTATCTTGAAAGAAACCTGAGAGGTAGGCCTTGCATTCGAGTTAACCATGCTGATAGTAGCTTCTCTAGGCTTATTGGTGGTAGGTTTAGCAAAGGGTGGTCTTTTATTTGTTGTCTCTTATAACTTACCGAAGGAAACAACACTTTCAATTTGATACCCTATTGCCACTGCTTCTACAAAGCTAGAAGAGGCTTGTCCGATTAAGTGAGCAAAATAGGGCCTCTCAAGAGTATTAATAAAAGTTGCAGTCAACTCTTTCTCAATCACAAGGGTAGATACCCTTGTAGCTAAGGACCTCTACCTTTGAGCATATTCTTTGAAGAATTCATTGTGCCTCTTCCTTAAGGCAACCAAATCCATCATTGTTGGTGCCACTTCAACATTAAATCTATATTGCTTGTAGAATGCTTTAGCCAGCATCTCCCATGTATTCACCTGATTTAGTTCCAACTGAGCATACTAAGTCAAGGTAAGGCTAGTCAGGCCATCTTGAAAGGTCTGAACCATGAGCTAGTCATACTCTACATACTTACCCATCTTGTGTACATACAGCTGGGTGTGTAACTTGGGGCATCCAATGCTATTGTAATTTTCAAATTGAAGTACTTTGAACTTTTTCGGAAAGCTTCCATAATCATAAGCAGAGAAGTCTATTATGCCAGCATGCTTGAATCCATCATACCCCTCAAGCATTTTCATTTTTTTTTTGGTAATTTTTTGAGTTAGCTACTTCTCAAGCTCTTTCAATCTGTCTTTGTTAGCTTTAAGCTTTAGGTTGATTAGGAATGAGTAAGTATTCGGCTCAAAAGTTGGGTTGGCTTTTGGAAATACGCCTTCTATTTCAAAGGATTCAAAACCTTGATTGACCTTAAGGTAGGCTTCTTTGAGGGGCGAGGCTTTAATATTCTGTCCATATCGGGCTTTGGAACTTTCTTCATTTGACGAAGCCATAAACCTAAGCAAAGAGATGCTATCAGCTAGAAAACTCAGTTGATCGCAATCTTCCCCATTGTTTGTTCCAAAGACTAGAACCTCAACTTAGTGGGATCGATAACCTCGGCGTTAACGTTACCATTGTTGGTGTTGGTGTTGTCATTTCCTTAGTTAGCCATTCTAATTTGAGACTGAGTTTTGATAAGGCTTCTCTAGAAGGTTTGATGTTTGGGAGCTATCTTAGCGAACTGGATAAAACCACTTCTCAAGAAGTACACAGAAATTTTTATTTTTGAAAAAAATGCAAATGAATGAAATGCAAATGAGCTACACAGATGCAAAGGAGAGAATCAACGAATAATTAATAAAATGGCAAGTTATTTATTATCTTTAAATTCCTAGAGTCTTATTACATGAAAGAAAGGAAAAGGTACAAATTCATCTATACTAATTTTCTTATTTTTTCTATAGGCCAGATGACATTTTCTTCTTCTTTTGGTCACACTTAATTGCTTCTTCAAACTCTTGAATCTTCTTCTAAGCCATCTTCAGCTGGTGTTCCAAGGTGTGCGACCTTTGTTTAGACTCTTGGCATAGGTTTGCCTATCTATCTTTTTCATCATAGAGGATCTCTATACGAGCTTTCATTTGGTCCATATAGGTTACCATTTCAAAGTTAGGGTGTAAAAGGGATGGATGAAGGACTTCTAGTGCTCGATATCGCATTGCACCTGCCTTATGAAGTTGATTCTATAAATATTCTTTGGTAACTCGATGTTTGTCTACTTCTCCTATGAACTCACTTAGATCAATGTTTAGGGTTATGGTCTAGGTGTCCCATCAAGCTTTGATCTTGCGAAGTTTAGATGCCTTTTTTGTAAAGTGAGGCTCTTCGAAATTAAGAGTAGATGGCTCTAATAAAGGTTTGTGAACTATGTCCTGGATCCCTCCAAATTGTCTCACCATGCTATTTAGGTAGTAGCCTATGTACTAACTCATTCTAATTAGTGGCATAGCATGGTAATTTTTGCAAATTAGTATGACCTTAGTGTAATTGCTCCACCTAGCAGTCCACAATATGTCTTCTACTCAAAATTCTCATAGAACCTCTATCTAGAGAAGGGTAGGGATATCTTCTAGTAATTTGGTCTTATCGACGAAAGAATCGATAAGATCAATCTTATTAGCGAACGCTCCCCTTATTAAGTCCAACCTAAAGCATTTGATGTGACTAACAAGCCAAACTATTAATAGTGCCATGCTTAACCTAAGATCTCCACAACCCCTTTTCTTAAGGAAATTAAGGTTCCTTATCTGCTCAACAAGTAAGGCAGGAATGTAAGACTTCCCTTCCTAGAATTGAGCCACTAACTCTATCACTTACTTGGAAACAAGATAGTAGTGAATAGTGCTAATACATAGGCCTTGATTCGATTTTCTTTCCAATTTCTAAGAAATAGAGCTTGTTTGTTGGAGTTGGGTTCGTTCTGGAACTAATAGACTAGATCTTATATCTTGATGGCTTGTTTATTGCAATCATCTAGGGCCTCATTTATCTTAGTCTTATGGATCCTTAAGAATTTTGAAAAATGTAGGTTGGGCCAAAGCTAAGCTCTGGGACGTATATTTCATCTAAAGGAGGAGCTTAGAGCAATTGGGTGTACTCTTCTAGAGTTGAGATGATTAGATGTAGTCCAAATTGAAAAGCCACTTCTTTGGGCTCCCAAAAATGGACTAAGGCTCTTATCAGCACGATGTTAACATCCACTTTAGCTAATGAGTTTATGAGCCTAATCTTGTTGGTAATGAACTATTGTTCTCCCAGGTTGAAGGTTTGAAACCATTGGTTGAGTATGGACTTTAGGTTTGTAGGTTGGTGGACATGAATCTCATTAGCAAAGACCTTGGCATTAGAAGAGCTGCCCATTTTTGAAATATTATAAGGAAAGCATAAATTACAAAAGAAAGACTAATTACATGAAAAGAAATTACAAAAACAACTCCTTACACACTTGAATTTTAAGAAAAATATAGGGAAAGAAATCTCTAGGTTTCATTATTTTTTCTTCTTTCTTTTCATAACATTGCTGCTTTGTTAGTTATTCATTGATCCCATGAATTGTATACAAAAAGTGTAAGTTCTAAAAGTCCTCAAACTTTGTGGCCTCACGCGTTTATGAATAAACAATTCCTTGGTTATATCAAAGTTTAAATAGGGCATCCTAATTGCTCCTAACGGTGGTTGCCCCACAACACCCAAAACTTACACAATGGCTCTCCATCTTAAGGTCTTAAAATGGCTCGGGTTCGACCATATCTATCATGAATTCATGATATAGTAAAATAAATTCCCCCCCCTAAAAAAATACATAAAACTAAACTTGCTAAAAAAAGCATTAGTACAATTATAAAAAAAACGAGTAAATAAATTGCATTTAAGGTGATTTTAGAGATTAATCTTAATTTTGGAAAATCAAATGGCTAACCCTCTTGATGTCCTCAATGGAGTCACCAATCTATCGAGCTTAATTTTTCACTTTCATGGCTCTTTTATAGAACAGGCCTTCTTTAAATCAACCAGTATTAAACCTTACCCATTTAATACTAGCCCTTGACTAGGGATTAAAGAAAATTGTTTTTTTTTTTTTTCAATTTGAGGTTACTTCGGAGTTGCCACCCAACTAAAGTGAAGAAAATAGTGAAGTTATAACCAATTGGGTGGATTGGTTATAACTTTGCTATTAGTCTTATGATTTAAACCAATTTCTAAAATGGTTTTTGGAAACTAGAGATTTAGGTCCAAAGGTTAGGAATTTTAAACCCTTATGAGTATCATTGACTTTGTAAAATTAAAATTAAACTTTAAAAATCACCTTTTAATTTTGAAAGATAAAACTCAATTTAATTACTCTAATTGAATAAACAAAACAATCTAAACTAAAGGAAAAGGGAAATTAGGTTTTTTTGTTTTTTACCATCACCCTATAGGTGCTTACGTACCCGCTATTCGAGATCAAATGTACATAGTTCTTTTATAAAAATTTTAGTAGGTTGGGTTAATTTTCTTTTTTAAAACAACCAGGTTTATGTTTCTATCCATTTCGATTTATTTAAGAAAATTTCCCTAAAGGGCCCTAAATTGGTTTTTATTCTTTGGAAAACCTAAAGTGTCCTAATTTTGGAAAGGAAACATTTTATTTTTTTGGAAAATCAATCTTTCTATGTGACAAAATAATTTTATTCACTATCCTATCTATTTTATTTTGATTTCATTATGTCATTTTATTTATTTACTACTCATTATATTTTATATTTTTTCTATTAAACTAGTAAAAGCAAAATAAAACAAAATTACTCTTTTCTTTTTTTTTCTTTTTTCTTTTCTTTTCTTTTCTTCTTTTTCTCTCTCATTTTTTATACTTGACTACATTTACATGCACATAAATGGGTACATAAGTGAATAATTAAATAAATAAATAATAATAATAATAATAATAAAGATAAATAAATAAATAAATAAAGGAAAAAAAAAAGAAAGAAAAGGAAAAAAAAAAAGGAAATAAAAAAAAGAAAAGAAAAAGGATTGGACTGGATGCTGGATAGGATACGGGTCGAGGATGCGATCGGTTCGGATCAGAGTAGATCTCGGATTCAGGTTAGATCTAAGTCGGGTCGCCCAATGGATTCTGGTCGTAGTTGGGATAGAGGAAGTAGTAGTTATGGAGGAGAGGCTCTAGGCATTTTCGACCACCTAGACGATGGGGAAAAGGGGTTTTGGTGAGTATTTTATTGGGTTTATGGGGGGTAGGTGAAGTGCCATAACTAAAGGGGCTTAGGTTAGTGGTTTTCGAAAGTTGGCCATAGGTAGCGGTAGTGGTTCGGTTGTGTGGGGTTTGCTGGGTGTGATTGGTTGGTTGAGGTAGGCATTTTGGAGACTAGAGAGTTTGATCGCAGATTTAGTTTAGGTCAAGGGTGGTTGAAGATGGTGGTTCGAGGAGAGAGAGGCCCGATGATTAGGGTTTGATGGAGGGTGGCTTAGGGAAGCCGTTAAGGGCTACGACAACAGTTGAGATTGGTTAAGTTAGAGAGCTTAAGCTAAGGGGAGTTCGACCGTAGTAATGGTTAGGCTTGGGTTGGAGTAAAGAGAGAGAATCGAAGAGGGAAAGTGTGGGTTAGATAGAGAAACGGCCGCGAGAGAGAGAGAGAGAGAGCTTGGGAGTTACTCATGATTGGTTGTGTATGCTTATTGATGGTCTATGAGTTCCAATTTATAGTCGAATTCATCCTAAAAACTAAGGAAAGCTTGAATCGAATTTGAATGTAAATTCCAGAAAATAAGTTTTTTTCCTGATTTTTGGAGCTCAAATTGAATGCTCCTTTGACTGTGTTTGGACATGTTAATGGGTTCAATTCATAGCAGGCTATGTAGAAGATGAATTCGCACTGTTAATTGGTGTGTTTCAGTAAGGAAAAAGCATGAAATCAAAGGCCAAAGTAAGGGGGTCAAGCTGTTCTTGAGAAGGAAAAAGGAGGAAAATCATGGGGAAAATGAGGGAAAAGAGGGATAGTGCTAACGTGGCGCTGGCATGGCTCTATATTAGCCATACCAATCACTCCCGACCTATCACCTATCATCATATGATACATGGCAACTGATGTGGTATGCCATGTCAACAAGGCCGCCCAACCCAACGCTACCACATATCAGGATACGTAGCACATTCAAATCCTGACACGTGGCAATATGCTAGTTAACAAAAAAGAAAAAAGGCTTCCTTGCCTTTGTCAAGATTTGAACCTAAGACCTTACATGCTCAGTTCATGTGCTTAATCGTTAAGCCATTGACCTATACCGTATCTTTTTGTGCAATTAAATTGCACTTATGAACATGGTCAGCCTGGGCTAGAATTAAATCTAAGTATAAGTTTAACGACCTAACTTCTAAACCAAATTAAAAAATAAAAACCTACCCCGATATAAAGTTATTTTCTAAAATCTTTTATTTTTCCAATTTTTCTAATTTTTTGTGATCTTTCAATTTCCTAAATTTTTATTTTCTAAAATTTTTATCTTTTAGGGTTTCTTTCTAAAATTTCTTATTTTTTGTGCTTTTTCTTAATTTTGAATTTTCTGTATTTTTCCATAATTCTTAATTTTTCTAAATTTCTTAATTTTGGGGTTTTCTTTAATTTCCTATTTTTTCGTATTTTTTCCTAATTTAGAACCCTATAACCTAATCTGAAAAATAAAAAGGAGGACAAAAATTAAGTGTCTACAATTACCTTAGGGATGGCTCTATCTTAAGAAGCAGTACAACTAACTAGCTATCCTAAGCTTAGTCCATTAGGGATTTAGTAACAAAAAGCTTGAAAAGAAAAGTGGTGAGGATAACACCCCTATAAGCTAGCAAGAACCTTAAAAGTACTAAATGAATGGTAATGCCCTATAAGTTGGCTATCCTAAATGAATGGGTAAAGCACTCCTTGATATAGCTAAAACCCTAAAAGATATCAAAAGGAAGGTAGTGCCCTATAAGCTGGCTAACCTAAGTGAACGAGCAAAGCACTCCTTGAGCTGGCTAAGTCCTTAAATTATAACTTGCTAGTACCCTTCTAAGCTAACTAACCTCGGTAATTAGGTAAAGTGTTCTTCGAACTAGCCAAGACCCTAAACGATGAACTACCGACCATCAATCTTATTACTCGCACACAACTTCGAGGTCTCTAATCCCTCATGCAACGAATCTTCTCTCAGTAACTTACTAATGATGAGGAACTTTATACCGAAGGAAGGTAGTTGAACTCCTTGAGCTCCTCACATTGTTACACATTAATTTATTCTCTTGGTTATGTCAATGCCGATCATTCCCTTACCAAAGACCCTGTGCCAAGTAATCCAGTGGACTGCCGCTAAGTGACGAGAGACTTATTTACCAAACGAGTGGTTTTCTTTCGGCCTGTTGCCATTTCTCTTGTTTCGGCTCCCTTTATTACCACAACATCTTGATCCCTCTTGCCTGCTATGTTTAGATAATCTTTGTACGTGACCAATGTTGCGCTACCACCTGTCTACCTCATCTAACATTATACTTCTTTTCCATTTTTGTCTTTTGTCCATTTTGCTCTTTTTCTTATGTACTAGGAATCCCCTTTTTTGTATATACTTTCTTAAAATTTCCTTAATTGTAATATTGTCCTAGGAACTTACTATAAATAGTCTCCTTCCCTTATAAGCCACATATAACTCAACTAAAATAGACATTGAATATTTTGTTCTTATGAGACAACCCTCTCCAAGTCTATTTTTCATACACTCTTATCTAATCTTGCCAAGTAGCTTAGGGTTAGTAGCGGGTGGACCTCGACATTAACTTGTGCGTCATATTAAGTACGGTGTTAAGTTGTGTTATGTTTGCTGGTGTTTCATATCCTCCGAGCAACTGTACGTCAATTACTCCAGTTCATCCATAGACCAATTATCACTATTTTCTTCGATATTTTGAAGGACTCATTTAGTTCAAATCTACTTCGGTAAGTCCTAGTGATAACTAAGCTCCTAGGCACACCATATAATCCTAGTATTAAAGCTTGAGGTTAAGACAGAAAGTTGTATAATAATAGTCAGTTGGCTACTCGAGATACTTGTACGTGTTGAAGGCATACATGTAAAGTGTATCTACTAAAGTTTTGTGTTAAGAATGCCGAATCTAAGTGTCCAAGGAGAGATTAACAATGCCGAGAGTTATGTTCATGGTTATGGTTGAGTTACTCAACAAACATCACATACTACTGATAAGCAGATACAAGATCTTATTGCTATCATGGCCAACCCAGCTGTCTCAGTAAATAGAGTCTTAGATACTGGACCATGTGAGATAGTTGTTGAGCTAGGTCAAGAGATGAGAGATAAGCCGAGAAGGTAGATAAACGAGCGAGCTCTAAAAGCCTTTCTAGTGAAACAAGCACTACCTCTATGTGTCGATAGAGTCAGGAGAAGAAGGTTGGAGTTGAATGAAGTGGAAGAGTATGAAGAAAAAGAAGACCAGTATGTTGGGATTGATAAGCGTGAGTTTAGGGCGCCAAGAGTTACCGAACATCTTAAGGTATAGATTTCGAGCTTTAACGAGTCTAATAGTGCTAATGATTAACTGGATTGGGAAGAGAAGATCGAAAAGATATTTGACTTCTATGATTATGAAGATGCTATCTGCATTCGAGTGGTAGGTTTAGAGTTTTCTAGGTATGCAGCAATGTGGTGGAAGAAACTATAAAATGTTTGCTTAAGGGCCCGACACAAATTTTGAACATGGAATGAGATGAAGAGAGTTTTGAGGAGTAGGTTCGTTTTGAAACACTACGAACAAGATACTTTTTGATGACTCCAAGACTTGAGGCAAGGTAACAGATCCGTAGATGACTATGTTTGAGAATTTTAGTTGCTTATGATACAATGCGATGTCAACAAACCTAAGACATGAACTATAGTACAGTTCATCTCAGGACTATGGGCTAAGATTGGTAACATCATGGAACTACAAAACCTCACAACTCTAAATGAAACCATTTGTGTAGCCTAGAGAGTTGAACAGCAATGACGAAACTAGGTTAATTAGATGTCGGGTAGTCGAACAATGCTGCTAAATAGGAATGGCCTACTAAGCTAACCAGGGAATGATAAAGCATCAAATAGTTCTAAGGTAGAATGCCAAGGATAGATGCCAAGTTTCCCAGAAGAAGGCTGAGGTAAGAGCATCACCAAGGAGCCTAAGATCCGAAGAGATCTAAGTTAGAGTTCAAGACAGAAAACCAGAGAAATCAAATGTTTTAAAGGCCTTGGCTATGGATACATGGCTAGTCAATGTCCAAACCGTCGAGTTATGACCATAAAAGGAGATAAGCTCTAGTTTGAAGTAGAAAGTGCGAGTAAAGGAGAGGAAGAAGTGGTAACTAATCAGATGTTGGAAAAATTTCAAGAAGACCTCGATGCCGAGATACCTCTTGAGGGCGGGGTCGAATATTGCTTTGTTGTTTGATGATCTCCTAGTGCTTTTGTAGCAAATGAGAATGAGCAAAGAGAGAACCTCTTCCATACAAATTGCTAGGTGAATGGCAAGCTATGCGCCATGATCATTGATGGAGGGAGCTATACCAACGTCATTACGCAAGGGGTAGTTAAGGCCATTAAGTTGCCAACCCTTCTAAACCCCAAGCTATACAAGATTCACTAGCTGAATAAGAAAGGAAGACTATACATTGCCGAGCAAGTTAGAGTGCCAATTACCATTAATGATAGGTATAGAGACGAAGTACTGTATGATGTCCTTCCTATGTGTGCTTCTAACATATTACTCGACTGATCGTGGCTATTTGATTTGAGGGTGTTATACGATGGGTATAGAAACACTTACATGTTTTAGAACGATGGGAAGAAAATTATATTGACACCTATGAGTCTTAAGGAAGTGCAAGAATCTCAAGAAAAGGTTGCTAGATCTCTACAATGGAAGTCCTTGGTGATTTTCCAAGCTCAATTTACATGTGATGTCAAAGCCAAGGACTCTGTGCTCCTTTTAGTCAAGAGATTCTTAGAGGTTAAAGAAGCCAATAACTTACTTACCGAAGTATAGTAGTTAGTTTAAGACTTTGCCGACCTATTCCCTACCGAGATGCCTAAAGGTTTACCTCCCTTGAGAGGTATTAAGCATTGCATTAACCTCCAACCAGGGGCTGTCTTATCAAACCGGCCCACTTATAAGCTTAATCTAGAGCAAGCAACTAAATTGAAGAAAAAAGCAGATGAGTTGATTGATCACAAATATATCTATAAGAGCATGAGTCCTTGTGTTGTGCCCCCTGTGCTTGTGCTGAAAAAGGATGGAACATGGCGAATGTGCATTGACAACCAAGCTATTAATAAGATTACTATCAAATACTAATACCCGATCCCATGGCTTGATGATATGCTTAACGAGTTACATGGCACTTGTATCTTTTCTAAGACTAACCTTAAGAGTGGCTACCACCAAATACGAATGAGACTTGGAGATGAATAGAAGGTGGCCTTCAAGATAAGGGATGGTCTGTTCGAATGGTTAGTGATGTCATTTGGTCTAACTAATGTGCTGAGTACATTTATGTGACTAATGAATCATGTGCTCAGATCATTGATCAGCAAATGTGTTATGGTTTATTTTAATGATATTCTAGTCTATAGTGCCAACCTCCCTGTTCATGTCAAACATTTGAGATTAATGTTTAACATACTCCACATCGAGAAATTATTCAGCAACCTGAAGAAACGTACGTTTTGTCAAGGCAAAGTTGTATTCTCAAATATGTAGTTTTAGGTTGGGGAGTTCAAGTTGATGAGGAAAAAATCAGAGCTATTAATGAGTGGCCTATGCCAACTAGTGTTGCCGAAGTGAAGAGCTTCCATAGACTGGCCTCTTTCTATCGAAGATTTATTTGGAACTTTAGTTTCATAACTGTGCCATTGATTGAATTGACCAAGAAGAACGTTGAGTTTAGATGGATAGAAAATGCTTAGAGGAGTTTTGAAGATGTAAAGTCTAAGCTAACGTCTACTCCAGTACTCACCCTACCAAATTTTGAGAAGGTTTTCGAGGTTGAATGTGATGCATCTGGTGTCAGCATTGGTGTAACCTTATGCAAGAATGCCGACCCATTGCCTACTTTAGCGAAAAACTTCGAGATGCTACTCTAAATTACTCAACCTACAATAGGGAGTTCTATGCCCTTGTCTGAACACTCCAAAACTGGTAGCATTATTTGTTATCGAGAGAATTCATCATCTATGTAGATCATGAATCTTTTAAGAATCTTCACAAGCAATAGAAGCTTTCTCGATGTCATGCCAAGTAAGTTAAGTTCTTGGAGACCTTTTGATATGTCATCAAGTATAAGAAGGGAAGCACCAACATAGTGACCGATGCACTTTCTCGTCGTCATACCTTCATCACAATGTTATAAGCTAAGGTGCTTAGATTTGGCACTTTACTTGATCAGTATGAGCATGACCTACATTTTAGACCTTTAGTAGTGAGGTGTAGTGCTAGAGGAGCTATGGAAGGATTCTACTTGAGTGAGGGGTTCTTGATGAAGGGCAAGTAGATTTACGTGTCGAGTGGTTCTGCAAGGGAGCTACTCATTTGAGAAGTTCATGCTGAGGGTTTAGCCGACCATTTTAAGGAAAAGAGGATGATTGAGATATTAAAGGAGCATTTTTACTGGCTTAAGATGATGAAGGATGTACATCGAATACTTAAAAGGTACGAGGTATGTAAATATGCAAAGGGGAGGAGAGAGCCCTATGAAGAATACACACCCCTACTAATTTTAGAGCGGCTGTAGACCGATCTAACCATAGATTTCATGCTCGATCTTCTCCACACACCGATAAAACATAACTCAATCTTGGTGGTGGTTAATCAATTCAATAAGATGGGCTACTTCATTCCCTACCATAGAACTAACGATGTTTATTTCATCACTAACCTCTTTTTGCAAGAAATTATGCGAGTACGTAGAATGCCGAAGAGTATTATGTCTGATCGTGATTCCAAATTTACGAGCTTCTTTTAGAAGATGCTATGAAGAAAGCTTAGCACTAAACTCCTGTTCAGTACCTCTTGTCACCCCTAAATAAACGGCCAAACTGAAGTAGTGAATAGAATCGTCAGTAACCTTCTACACGTTACTGTTGTAAAGAACTCTCGTAACTAGGATTTATGTTTGCCCATCATTGAATTTGCTAACAATTGCTTAACTTACAGCTCAACTAGAACTTCACTATTTGAGGTTGTTTATGGACTTAACCCGAACTTACCCTTAGATTTAATTAATAGTCTGACTATACAAAGGGAAAGTTAACTTGACCTGCAACGTACCAAGGAATTCCAAAGGTTACATCAGAAGATTACTAAGCAATTAGCTAAAATTGTAGCCCGACAGAAGGAAGTGGGAAACAGCAAAAGGAGATGAGTTGTTTATACACCTAGGGACCTTATTTAGGTTCATCTTAGCAAGAAACGCTTCCTTAGCAAAAGAAAAAACAAACTATCTCCTAGAGTGGATGGACCCTATAGGATCCTAAGGTGCATTAATGATAATGCTTATGAGATTGAGCTACCCGAAGGTTTCAGCATGTCTACCACATTCAACATAACTAATTTGACTCTCTATATGCCCAATGATGACAAGGACCAAGATTTGAGGGCAAATCTTCAACAACCCCAAGGAATTGATGAATTGTTGACCATTGGTCCCATTATTTGTGCACAACTCCGAGACCTCCAATCCCTTACCTAATGAATCCTCTCATAGTAACTTACTGGTGACGAGAAACTTTATACAAAAGGAAGTTAGCTAAACTCCTTGAGCTCCCCGCATTGTTACACATTGATCTATACTCTCGGTTGTGTCGATGTTGACCATTACCTTACAAAGGACCCTATACTAAGTAATCTGACTTACTACTATCGAGAAGTTCTTTCCAAGTGACGAAAGACTCACTTACTAGCCAAATTGTTTTCTCTCGGCCTCTTACCATTTCTCTCATTACCCCCTTCTCGTCTCGGCCCCCTTTATTGCCGTAACATCTTGATTCCTCTCGCTTACTGTATTCAAAGAATCTTTGTACAAGACCAATTTCACACTATCACTTGTCTACCTAATCTAACATTGTACTTCTTTCCCATTTTTGTCTTTTGTCCATTTTGCCCTTTTTCATATGTACTAAGAATCTCCCTTTTTGTATGTACTTTCTTGTAATTTTGTTATTTGTAATGTTGCCCAAGGGACTTACTTTAAATAGTCCCTTTCCCTTGTAAGCTACAGATAACTTGACCAAAATAGACAATAAATATTTTGTTCTTGTGAGACAATCCTCTCTAAGTCCATTTTTCATGCACTCTTATCTAGTCTTGCCGAGTAATTCAAGATTAGTAACAGGTGGACCTTGACATCAACTTATGTATCATATTAAGTGCGGTATCAAGTCGTGTTGTGTTTACTAGTGTGTCATATCCTCTAAGCAGTTGCACGTCAGTTACTCCAATTCATCCGTAGACTAATTCTTACCATTTTTTTCGATATTTCGAAGGACTCATTTAGTTCAAATCTACTACAATCGGTCCTAGTAATAACTAAGCTCCTAGATACACCACTAAATGATAACCTAGTCGTGCCCTTCTTAGCTGACTAACCTAGGCAAATAGGTAAAGCATTCTTCGAGGTAGCTAAGACCCTATATGAAAACCTAGTTGCACTCCTATAGGCTAACCATCCTAGGTAAGACCGTCTCTAAGGGACTAGTAACCCTAACTGAAAAGTCGATTTGAGACCTAGTCGTACTCCTTTGAGCTAACTGACTTAGGTGGGAGCATCTCTAAGGGACTAGCAACCATAACTGAAAAGTCAACATAAAACCTAGCCGCACTCCTTTGAGCTAACTGACTTAGGTAAGAGCATCTCTAAGAGATTAGTAACCCTAAGTTAAAAGTCAATATGAAACCTAGTTATGCTCCTTTAAGCTAACTGACTTTGGCCAAAGCATCTGTAAGGGACTAGCAACCCTAATTGAAAGCTCGACATGAAACCTAATCGTACTCCTCTACTAACATAGATGAGAGCATCTCTATGGGACTAACAACCCTAATTGAAAAGTTGACATGAAACCTAATTCTACTCCTTTGAGGAAATTGACATAAGTAGGAGTGTCTCTAAGGGATTAGCAACCCTAAGTGAAAGGTCGACATGAAACCTAGCGTGCTCCTCTAAGATAACTTTCATAAGCGGGAGCTTCTCTAAGGGACTAGTAACCTTAACTGAAAATTTAACATAAAACTTAGCCATACTCCTCTAAGCTGACTAACCTAAATAAATCGTCAAAGCGCTCCTTGAGCTAATTAAGACTGTAAAATATACTAAAATGAAGGTAGCGTCCTATGAGCTAGCTAACCTTAAAAGAGAACCTAAAAGAAAATGTGGATCAGAATAGCACTTTATAAGCTAGCTAAAACCCTAAAAGAAAATGTAAATCATGTTAACGCTCTATGAGTTTACTATACCCTTAAAAGAGAAATATGAATCAAGATAGTACTCTATGAGCTAGCTAGAACCTAAAAGAAAATATGGGTTAAAATAGCACTTTATGGGCTAACTAGACCCCAAAAGAGAATGAGAATCAAGACAGTGCTCTATGAGCTAGGGCCCTAAGAGAATGTAAATTGGGGCAATGCTCTATGAGATAGCTAAATCCTTAAAGAGAAATATGAATTGGGATAACGCTTTATGAGCTCGCTAAATTCCTAAAGAAAATGTGAATTGGGATATCACTTTATGAGCTAGCTAGATCCCAAAAGAAAATGGATAAGAGGTAAGCACCCTATAGGCTCACTAAAACCCTATATGACAATTAAAGAAGTAAAATTAAGGGACATAACCAATTCAAAAAACCTCTTGACTTGAGAATTTTACACATGAAGACTTTAGTGAAAACCATTTACAAAAAAGGCATTAGAGATAAGATTCTTTATTTTGAAAAGGAGTTAATGGACATCAAAAACTACATTAGGAGAATGGAAGTAGATGAAATGAACTGAAGATTTGGCTATACGATGCCAATGTAGATTTGAAAATGAATGGAAATACTTGTGACAAGCCCTTACTTTCTCTCTCTCTTTTTCCTTTCTTCTCATCTTTTATTTCTTTTTTTTTTATTCTCTCCTTTTTTCCCTTCTTTTTTTTCTTAAATTCTACTAACAAATGCAAATTCTTATCTAAGAAACAAGTGCTATATCCATCCCCTTCCTTAGTAACCATATGGGGCATCTCATATCCATCTTAGTTTCTAGCCCTGATACTAAGCTTCTTGGATAGGCCTTATGACTTTAAACATTCGTTTTCTAAGAAAAAGGTAACTCACAATTAGCCTAGTTGAAGAGGACTTGCTTGCACACTCTCGATCTAGATTTTTCTCTTAACTACTATTCCACAAATTATAGTCTAGTTTGCAACTGATACACTTTGATCAATGTGTTAGGTCTTTTAGGTTTAGTATTATGAATCGAACTTTTGGTCAAATGGTTTCAAAAGGGAATAATGAGAGGGCCTATTTTGAAAGAAATACTTTTATCTAACTTTGGTGTATAAGTCAAGAATCCTTAGGAAAGAACTAGATGTATGTTAGCCTCAATTTCAAAAATAATTTTTTTTAAAGATAAATTATCCCTCAAGATTAGAAGAGTTTTTATCAAGTATGGGAGGCATTGTGGATAGGGAGGTCTTGTATGATTTTAGATGGATAGGAAGGTTCTATATTTGTGATTTAGAGTATGATTTGTAAAATGAATATGGGGTTTTTTGTTTGTGGTTGAGAATGTGATTTTAAAATAAATATGGGGTTTTGTGTTTTTGGTTGGGAATGTAATATAGGACCATGTGTTTTTAGAGCAATTTAGGCTTTTAGGCCTTCTTTGGTTAGGGCTTTTCTTTTCTTTCTTCTATTTTTTCTTTTCTCTTTTTTCTCTCTTTCACTTTTTTTTTTTTTTCACTTTCCCCTTTTATCTCTTTTATCAAAGCCTTGAATCTAGGGGTTTTAAGTGTATGGGCTTGGGTAAGGTATGTATGGTCTTGAGGTATTTAGCTCTTCTTCTGAGGAAACAATTTATCGAAAACAAAAGTTGTCCTTAAATTGTTATCCCTAAGATAAGCACAAATTAATTTTATCTTTCTCTTTTAATCAATAGCCCTAACCTCCGAATTGCCCTACTATGGAGTGGTTCTTGCTAGGGTTTACATTTAAAAGCACTCTAAATTGGTTCAATAGGGTAAACAAAGGATAATTTTGTTTGGGATTTTAAAATAAATGCCTAACTTCATTTCGGCCTGTGTATCAAATTCAAAATGGACCTCCTTTAAAGAATGAGTCCAAAATATCCTCACCATGATGTCTCTCATCTCTCAAAGTATTTAAGGGTTAATATGTGGGATTTAGTTTACCTCTTTTCATTCTAAACCTTTTAAAATGAGTTACCAATTCCTTACATAGGGATTAATTGACCTTAGGGTGGAGACTAACCTTATTCCCCAATTTCTTGAAATATGCCCCGATTGTAAAACAATAACTTTCACTTGATTTAAGTTTAAAATGAAATTTCAAAGACCAAATACCTCATACCTTTCATGTTCTTGTTTCAATTGCCTTATACTTATAGGTCTTAACACCCCTTAACTTCCATATGTCTTTTGAGGTAGAAGGGATTATGAATTGCCCCTCTTTTTCTATACTAAGGATCAAGCTTAGGATAGTGTTTCATGGCTTCGTGTTTTGACTTGGTTCATGGTTAAACTTGATGGACTAGGAGTTTTGAGTTGGTTTAGCTACCTTAATGGGCTAGGGGTTCATGTTTTGTTGGTTGCACTAATGAGCCATGAGGCTTGTGTTGATCCCGAGTCTCATAAAGATTTGTAACCATTAGCAACTTCTTCTTTATCTTTTTTTTTTTAAGAGAGAGAGAGAGAGAGAGAGAGAAAGAGAGAAAGATAACGCTTTTATGTCACAAGGACTGAGTTATCAAATTATAAATGGGGGATTGCTTTCTTCTATATACAAGCTTAGAGAATTTACTTTTATATAGAGCAATACTACTGATAGTCTATTTATGAAAAGAAACAAAGAAAAGGGAGCCTAACATTATGCTCGATTATTATTCAATGGAACCAAAGATCATTTGTAAATCTTATTTATTCTAAATGAAGAAGCCTATTTACAAGGTATTAATCTATATAGAAGAATGAATATCCTTAGCTTGCAAAGTGCTTGGAGAAATGGCAACTGTCTAAAATTTGTACAAGATTTATTCTTGTTTTTTTTTTTTTTTCTTTTCACTTTTGATCACTCATGAACAAGTTTTTAAGAGAAGTGTAGTATTTTACAAGGTAGCAAAACGTGATTATTTGTGAATCTAACTTTTAGAGATTAGGACATTATTATCAAGCATGAATATTTATAGATGAATAAAGATAAGGACAAAAAATGTAAAATGAAAACATACAGATGCAAAGAATTAGTGATTAAATAGTAATGTGGCAATATTAGATGTTTAGGATTGTAATTATATCGAAATTCCATTATAATAAATTTTCAAGAAAGATGTCACATGGAAATATAATTTATAAGGAATTTTTACATCTACAAAGATGTAATTTACAAAATAAAATAATGAATAAGTCCTATACAAAGAACTGATATACATGGAAAATTACATAAATAATATGGGAATTCCAACATAATATCGACCCTTGATTAACATGTCCCATTATTATTTATTCATCATTCTACAAAGATGTAATTTACAAAATAAAATAATGAACAAGTCTTATACAAAGAACTAATATACATGGAAAATTACATAAATAATATGGGAATTACGATATAATATTGACCATCGATTAACATGTCCCATTATGATTTATTCATCACTCAGGATTCATGTATTCAATTAGGGTGGGTTCTAAAGGTCCATAAGTTTTGTGACCAACCATGTTTTTTAAAGTAACAGTTCTGAGGTCACATCTAAACTTGAGTAGAATAACCTGATCGGCCCTAGAAGGTAGTTACCCTATAATATCCAAAGCTTAAAACAATGCCCCCTTTCTTAAGGTCTTAAGATGGCCCAATATGCCCCATAGGTAAGCTTCAATAAAAAGGGCTAATACAATAATTTATATTTTACAATCAAAAGAAAAAAGACAATTTTCATGAATAATATACTAGGTTATTTTTTGAAAAATATCCTAATTTTGGAAAACTTAAGTGGTTAGCCCTCTTAATTTCTCTAGTGGAGTCACCAAACTGTCAAGCTTGAATTTTTTTGTTTTTTATTTTTTATTCTAATTTCATTTCCTTTAACTTAATTTAAATTAAACCCTATACCTATTTAATTTAAACCCCTAACTAAAGTTAAAGGAAACCCGATTTCTTTATTTTGAAAAATTTTGGAGTTACCACAAGATAAAATTAGGAAAGGTAATTAAATTATAATCAATTAGGCAAATCAATTTTAATTTAGCCACTAGTCTACATTTTGAAAACTTTTTTTAAAAAAAAATTCAAGAAACCAAATTTCTTAAGTTTAAGAGCTACCTTATTAAACCCTTATAGGTACCACTATTAATTTCTCAAAATTAGATTTAGTTTTCAAATTTTACCCCTTTTTAAAAACATAAGCCTAATCACCAGTAAATAAATTTAATTTTATTTATCTTACAAAAAAATGGGCAATTCGAGTTATAATTTACAAAAAAAAAATGAAAAACTAAAGTTTTTACAAATTTTACATCACCTCGGAGGTATTTACATACTCACTAGTCTGGATCAAACATTCGTAGTTTATTCCAAAAACTTTAGTATATCAATTTTTTTTAATTTTTGAAATTTGACCAAGTTTACGTTTTTAATCCAATTAGATTATTCAAAAAAAAAAATTCTAAAAAGGCTCTTATGTATTTTTATCTTATAGAAAACTCTCTAACATGCCATAGTTTTCAAAATAAAAAAAGGTTTGTTATTAACGAATATAAATGTAAGCTTAGAAAATTGATGCACCTTACTCCTATCGAATTAAGAGGCAATGATAGCTTTTGCATAAGAATATTCATGGTAGGACTATATTCAAAGACTCAATGCAAAATGAAAGAGTTTCAACTAAGGATTTATGATGAAGTTGTTGAGAAGGTAAAAATAACAGAATATGCGAAAAAGGAGTTCTTATAATGGCAAGAGAAGGAAGACGAAGGAATCACTAAATCAAGTATGTAGCTAGTAGAAGATGTTGATGAGGGCTATAAAGACCAAGCAAGATGTTAGGACTATAAGCAAGTGAACCAATTTCAAAGAAGCAATGTCGAGTAACTTATTGGAAATGTGGCCAAGAACATCACCCGAAATATTGCACACAATTAAAGAGCTAGTATTCATATTATAGAAAAATCAAACATAAAGTAAAATCATGTTTCAAAAGGAAGAATGCAGTAGTGTGTCACAATTATGGGAAGCTTGGACATGACTTTTCTAAGTGTTACAAAAATGAGAGGCTCAAGAGAAACAGAGCAACTTCTAAAGGAACCTTAAGAATAAGTGTAATCATTATGGGAAGATTGTGATTTATGAAGATTTCATGGACTTGTTCTAATGTTTAAAAATTAGTAACGTTGTTGAGAATTGTATGTCGAGTAGGGTTAAAGAAGTTTATGGTTTTGTATGTAAATGCTAATAGGGTGATGATAAAAGTAGAAACTTTAGGATAAAGATCCATATATAAATTTATCATTAAATATGTTCGATTAATATAAGATCCCATTTACTCAAAGATCCTCATAATATGCTCATCCCTAGATTGTGAGTTAGGACTTATTGTACAAATTGGAAGATAATGTAAGAATACTACAATGTAAAGAACCCTTATGGTCAAGTTTCGAGGACGAAAATTTTTGTAAGGAGAGGATAATGTAAATTCTACAAATTTCAAGTTTTGAAGTTAGAGTCAAATTTGAAGAACCGATAGGTATTCCCTAAGCTCAATCAAACTAAAAAAATTAAAACCAATAAAAATTTAAATTGGAACCTTAAAACGAACTCAAAAACCCAAGATGTAAAATTTGAAAAACCCTAATCACATATAAAGACCTTAGACTCAAGTACACATGATCATAAATTAAAAACCCAAATTGAATAAGAACCTTAAAGCCCTAGAGTCACAAGACCTTAAATTAAACTTTAGATGCAAGTCAAACCCTAAACAAAATATTTAACTCAAATTACGTAAATTGCATAAACTCAATAATGAAAAATGGGAGATAATAGGATTACTAGATTCCATCTAATGATACATTTCCTCAATAGTAAAGCTAAATTCGTAAGCATAACTTCAAAACCCTAAAACCTTAAAGAATGAAAAGCCTTAAATAGCTTGCAAATTCTAATTTAGTACAAAAGATTTTAATTTAGTTAATAAATTCTAGTTATATAGCCAAATTATACATCAATTATTAATAATTTGCTAAATAGCTAGAAAAACCCTACATGCCTTCCAAAATCATAATCGATTAACAATAATTAATTCCATCCCTTAGAAATCCTAAATTAATTAGATAAAATGATCTAATAGGCTTAATTAACTTTAATTAAATATGAGATACCCTAGATTATGTCCAATTAAGATCATATATACTAGTAATTATGGTCAATAAGCTTAGTTCTTAGGAAAAAAACACCATATACAAATAAGCATAAGACTTTCTAAGCACCTTACAACTTACTCTCCTATCTTTGATATTCACTCCTTAAGTTTATTGTTTAATGCATCGGAGTGGTTGCGCTCGACATCCCCAACATCTCTTAAAGTCCAACATTTGTTATTTTGCAGTCCTATTCATTTACCTAATGTTCACCAACAACATAAATGATGATTTTTTAAAATCTATGCACTAACTATTTATTCAAATAGAGAGAATTATAATAGAGAGAATCAACGTTTGGAGATAAGTTCAAATATAAAATCAACGTTTTAAAAAGTTTCAATAAGGAATTAACGTTTCATAAAGTGATTCAAATAAAGGATCAACGTTTTATAAAGTAGTTCAAATAATTTTATAAATTAGCTATTATGGATCTCTTAATTAAACTATTTTGTGAAACGTTGGTTCCTTATTTAAACTTTTCGAAATATTAATCCCTTATTTGAACTATTTTAAAACGTTGATCTCCTATTTAAATTTATCCTTAAATATTGATCCCTTTTATTACAATTTTTTCTATTCAAATATATCATCTATTAATATCATTAAACACTTTAGCCTACATTTCATCTAATCAAGGTCATTCAGTTATCAACACATGTATTTTAATCTTTGTGAGTCATGAAAAAGTAAAGGAAAAATTGAAGCGATGACCTTATCTGAAGGTACCATGATTCCATGCCAAATGTAGCTAACTTTATGGTGCGCACGTGACAGAAACTCCGAAGCACTATGAAATTGGAAACGTGGAATATCCATGAGGCCAAATCCTGTTGTGATGATTAGGTGCCAAGTTTTTAACTGCACACTTTTTTAAAATCAAATCGCAATACGTGCAGCAAATGCTTAATTAATGGTAAGAAGCCACGCACCACCACTACTTTCGTACAATCAAGCCTCGAGAAAAAAAAAGAAGTCAAAAAGACAGCACGGCCTTGTCGCATTTGGTCTCCCTAACTATCTATTTGACTTTCAAAGTGAAAAGATGTGTTTATAACTTTTGAAGCTATGTACATAAATCATTATTAAAATCTCTAAATTATCGCTATTCATAATATTTTTAACAGCAGTTTTAGAATCCTGTCAACGTGTTTAATTTTCAATGAACGGCTTGAGAAGGTAAAGCCACTTTATAAGATTTGTACATGCACTTGAATAATAATTTAGCAGATGTATATAAAAGTATGCAAAAAGTAATACTCTTCTTCACTTTTAAATAAAGAGAAAGTAGGAAGGAAACACAAATGGAAATTGTATAAGCGAAAAATTGGCACTTTTCTTGATGTATGGGAAAGTGGAAAAAAAAATTAAAGATAGGCAGTTGATTTCTTTAGCCCTTTTGAAAAGTAATTCTAAAGAATCACAAGCATTTTATGTCTTACATGAGATATGCACAATATATGCTGTGTAAATCAAATCTTCCCTTGTCAAGCGAAGATAACAAGTGTTTAGGAAGCAAAAGTTAACAAAGCTTGTTCATTTATTTATATATATATATATATATATATTGTCAATTAAAAAAATGAAATTGGTTAATTATACTTATCTTCCCTATAGACTTTTGAAATTATTTATGAATACCACTTGCTGTATTTATTGTTTCCACCGACTAGTGGCATATAGGCGCAGGTCCTATTTTTTGCTACAGTTGCCACTGACGTGGTCATTATTCTGTCGTGTGGCAGATTACAAATAAATAAATGATAATTAGGGATAAATGAATACAAAGTATACTCTATTCGTATCTTATACTTTTAAGTATAGGTTTTAAAACTTTGTTACATATATCCTATCCTATGACATTCTAAAGTAATCATATATCTTATATCTTATAGATTATATAGGGTTCAAGGTATTATGTAAAATCTATAAATTTTTTTTTTATTTTCCTTATAAATTTTAGTATAGCTATTTTCTTTTTTCAAAACATAAAATAAACCTGACTCTTTTTGTTTTTTTCAAAAGCAATTACTCAATTTAACCAATCTTTCAAATAAAAATAATAAATAAAATTTATTGAGGTTTATTTTCGATCAATTTCTTTTTTCTTAAATGATTCTTTAACCATTATTATTATTATTATTATCTTTGTATAAGAGAGATGAATCATCTCAGTTAATCTATTTAATTTGCAAAAAAATAGAAATATTGGGCTAAAATTTTTTGCCTGCTTACATGTGAGTAATTTTAACGCATCTCGCTTGACCATGGGTAAATACTAGTCAACTTATTAGGTAAGTTAGCACACCAACCCTCATTAATTGAATTTAAAAAAAAAAAAAAAACAGAAAACAAATACACCTACTCTTCTCAGTCAAACTAAAAAGTCCAAAAAACAGAAGAAATCCTAAAGAAATAACTCCCTTATCCGCCACTTATTCAAATTTTCACTTATCTCTCTATCTCGTCCAAATTCCAAATTCCGTTGCTCGTTTTGGTGTAGGCAAACACAAAAAGAAGTAGCATTAGGTTGTGGTTGGATCTATTAATATCCTCATTGATTGAATTGGGTAAGGAAATTAGTGAATAGATGCCGCTGACTTCTCTTAATTTCCGATTTTCGAGTTTGAAAAGTGGATATGGTAAAGGCTTATGATAAGGTAGAACGAATTTTGTGAAATCCGTTATGGAAAGGATGGGATTCTCGAAATGGATTGGTTGGAAAATGAGTTGCATTACTTATAATGTGATGGTCAATGGAAAGAGAATTGATAGTATTAAGCTTATTAAAGGAATAAAATAAGGTGATCCCATCTTTCCTTACATTTTTCTCCTAGTAGCTGATACTTTATCCAAAATGATCATTAAATTGAATTCAAGTGGATTATTGGAAGGTATTAAGGTGAGACGAGGTAATCCTGAATTAACTCATCTGTTTTTTTGCTGATTATGCACTTTGTTTTTTTATTTCTCATGAAAGCAGACAGTAAGAATATTCAGATGATGAAATATATTCTGGATAGATATTGTGAGGTGCCTGGGCAGTTGGTTATCTTCAATAAGTCTTCAATGTTTCTTAGCAAAAACACCTCCCAGGATGTGAGAAGAATTTGTTGTGATATTTTAGATGTGGATCTATCTAAACCGCGGGGGAAATATCTAGGTTTACCATCAGCATGGGGGAGGTCTAAATATCAGATTTTATTGGATGTACAGAAGGACAAAATTGCTAACATACTCCAAGGTTGGAAAAGAAGTCTTTTATCTCCAGGGGGGCAAAGAAGCACTTATTAAGGCTGTTGCTTCAATGAGTATATTTTGTTTCCCGAAGAAGTGATGTAAGGAAGCAACAAGTCTAATTACTAGTTTTTGGTGAGGAGGAGGAGAAAATGGCAGAAAGATTCGCCGGAAGAGTTGTCAAAACTTAATAAAAGCTAAGGAATATGGTGGATTGGGTTTTAGAGATCTTGAAATTTTTAATAAAGCTTTCCTTGGATACCTACGCTCCAGCAATTCTCTTTTAAGTCCCAGAGAAGGAACCTTAGAGGATTTAAATGTTAGTGACATTGTTGATAAAGTGAATGGAGAGTGTGACTTGACAGCTATTGAACATTTTTTGACACAAGAGGAGAAGGAGGCTATTGTACAGATCCCATTGCCTCTACAGCAAAAAGAGGATGAGTTAGTGTGGATGAAAGCGAAAAATGGGAACTATTCAGTTAAATCAAATTATCATAGAACACATCAGCTATGTTATTCAACAGAACCAGTTTTCTCAACTCTTCTGTTGTGCTTGATAAGTGTTTTTGGAAGTTCTTGTGGAACTTAAAATGTTCTCTCTCTACAACAAAGAGAGGAAGAGGAAGAAACTATGAAACATTTATTTCTGTGTTGCAATTGGGTAAGGATCGTTTGGTTTGATTGCCGCTTGTTTCATGTGGATAATTGTTCATCTTTGTGCTATCACAGATGGCTTTGCAATATCAGAGAACTTTGCCAATCTCAGGGCCAGTGTAAGGAGACAATTCTCAACTTGTTTTCAACAATTTGTATTACAATGTGGCAAATTTGGACGTACAGAAATGAGTGTATTTTTAATGGAGTCAAATCTCAATCCAAAGAAAGTTATTGCGGCAATTACGAAGGAAGTACGGGAATATATGGATGCAGCAACTGGATGTGAACAGCATAATCAGCCAACGCCGGTCTCTTACATTTTTACTACTGCTGTTAATTGACGTGACCTGTAGATTGTTTAAGCAGTAGAAACTTCAATAGCAGCGACAGGAAGTTCTGTCCTTTCAAGTGGTTTGGTAAATGAACAAGCAGCAGCAGCTTCTACAGCGACGCCAGGGAGTGGTGGTAGTCGATCAGCTATAGTTCCAAGGGAGATGGATCCAAGTTCATGTTGCGCTAATGAAAGTAGGTATGAGAGCGAGAGCTTATTTGCTGGTTTATCTTATTTGGTGTTGGAGAAAGAGCTATCAACCGAAGGAATCAGGGAGTGGATGTTAATCAAAGCAAAGTTAGTGTTCAGGTAGCTAATTCTAATAGGGTGACAGTAGAAGAAGGACAACTACTGCATAATTTGACCAACCGATTAACAATTTGGAGACATTCTAATCACGGTTGGATCAAGATAAATGTTGATGGTGCCTTTGACAATGGCACTAGAAAAGTAGGAGCTAGTTTCCTAGGAAGAGATTCTGATGGTTGGGTGCTGCAAGCTACTTCCCTATCTCTATAACGTTCATCTTGTTTGATAGCGAAAACTTTGGACGAATTTTTATTTGTACAATTTTAATTATTATGGACGAATTTTTATTGAAGCATTATACTAAATATTTTTCATGTAAATAAAATATTCATTTTATAATAATTACATTACAAAGATATTTAACGGAATAAGTAAATCGTTTTAAAAAATAAAAGAGGTAAACACCATGATTAACGTAGGATCTACAAAATTTTATTAAAATTGGAATAAAATATTCATAATATTATATAATTCAATGATTATGAATGTGAATATAGGATTAGAAAATTAACTATGGGAAAATAAAGATATAACATGAAAAATTAAACAAAACATAAATTCAAACTAAAATATTCTTCTTTTGTAAGATCTCCTTATACTCTAAGAAAACCAGATTTTGCTTTAGTAACAATATTAAATCTTTTATCAAGTATTAAATAAGGAAATTATTACATTATAGAATTCAAGTAATAGATATACCTTTTAACTTGCAAGTGGTGCTAGAAATAAAAATTAAGAACTCAAATTCCCTTTTTCGAACTTTATTAAATGATAGATTTAGCAAAGGTGAAAAGAGTAGAAAGGAAACAATCATAAAGTAAAGACTAAAGACGAAAGATAGAAGGAAAAAGATTGATAAACATTTAGTTTAAGGTTTTTAATAGGCTGAGCTTTGTTTTATTTTAATGATATGGTATCCTTTATATATTAATTTTATTTAATTATTATATAGTAGAGACTTTGGAACTCGTACCATGTATACTTCAAAGTATAGCTTCTAGAGTAATTATAGATATTTTGACTTTTTTACCTATATTTTATCCTATGAAAACATGTTTTAAAAAATTATTACTTGAAGCTTATCTTATAATCTTAATTATTCACTTAAAATCTACCCAATCGAATACGATCCAAGTAAATATCCTATCTAACAAGATCTAAATAGATACCCTATATGATAGGGTTATCTACTCACCCTAAATGATATGAAGCAACAAATTTCATGTATACTCTATATTATAACCTAATAATGACATCTTTATGTTGGATGTATTTTTATTCATTATTTATGATAAACCTATCTATTTATATATAGGGACAATGGAAGATAAAAAGATCTACTAAAGGCCAAATACTTGCCCTCTTATTAAGTCTGCATTAGATTTGCCCATAAAATATTATCAATATTTTTCTTTTTTCTTTTATTTTGCCAGACGTTTCTCTTTTTTTTTTCCTCTTTTATTTCTTTTTGGTGGTAATAAAAGCCCATCCTTTTTACACAATACAGCTGTGTTCCTAGCATATCAAAGCTAGAAAAACGACGAGCTGTATAATTGATAGAGAAAAAGAAAATAAGAAAAGAAATTGCATAGAGAAATGATTTATGTATTTAACATATATATCCTGAAACTTTGAGGTTGATTTTCGTGGCTATGTTTCATTGTCAATTATGTCAATTAGAAAATTTATTTGCATATTACAAGGAATTGACCAATCACGTGACTTCGGTCCTCCCATTCGAAACAGATATTTGGTCGGCAATCAGACTTATTTCGCATAATAAATGAAATTTTAATTAAAGTATACGCGTTGTTACAGTTATTTCACTTGATGATGACTTAAATAGCCGTTGGTTTCTTAAATATTTATTTTTTGTTCAGGTCAATGAAATTAACACACAATATATTTAGGTGAATAAAAGATAAATACTAATAAAATTTTAATAACTCTTATCATTAATATGTAAAAATATCATTCCTTGTTATTTAAAACCGGAACATATTAATAACGATATATCCTTTTTTATGGAAAACATTGCAGTCAAAGCTTTATTTGAACGGTATATTGTCATGTCATGCAATATGGACCAAGAACCGTGGGGTGCTTCAACAGTGGTTTTTATAATTGCAAAAGTGATATAAATCCATTATTATAATTAATTACATGTAATAAGAAAAAGGCATAAGCTTTTTCTTTTTACCCCCTCCATACGCATTATTGTTTCAAAGTATTTGCTAGTAGGAATTAAACTCTACACGTAGTACGTCTACAAAACAAAACACTATAAGGGAATGCTAGATATGCCTTTCTTTTTATCCCCCCATAGGCATTATTGTCTCTAAGTATTTGTTAGTAGTAATTAGACTCTATACGTAGCAAGTTTGCAAAACAAAGCACTATGAGAGAATGTTAGAGTATTATTTAGTATAACCACTTCGATACTTAAGTTAGCAGTAAATTTTTAGAGAATAGAAAGTATTTTAGAGTAATAGGTAAGCTTAGTACGCAGAGTATAAAGAGCTTTACAGTTAAATAGTAGACTGATATTTATAATGAAGTGATGCCGATAGTTGGAGGACAATTAGTGGAGAGATATTTTCTCTTGCAAGTATGAGAGGGTAGGATCGTGGCGTTCAACGTATCCCATTTATCTCGAAGGTGATTATTGACTTAATATCTTATTCTTATTTTGTGTATTTTAGCCGTTGAAGGGCATCTTGGGCCCTATCAAGTCGAGCTTAAGGCTTAAGCCTAAGGCAATAGGCATTAAGAGATGAGGTGCATTAGATCTAGACGAGCTTGAAAGGCTCATGTCTAAATAATCCTATCAACACTTGCCCACCCAGCAACCTCCCTCCCCCACCACAATCTCGGTTGCACAGTCTCATTGCTAGGGCAAAGGCAAGGAGAGAGAGTATAAGGGCTACTTAGGTGCATCGTTAATCTAACTAAAAGGGAACTTGAGCTGATGCTACCCCTACCGATGTAGGAAAGGAGACGGTGATATTTGTGGTAGTGAATACTCAGGTCGAAGATGCCTATTGTAGGAAGAGCTGAGGTGTCAGCAACTATCCTAAAGCGAAGTGCTGATGAACCGAATAGGATGGAGGGTGTTAGAGAAGGATACCTTCGCATCTCATTAGGCAAGTGATTGGAGGTTTTGAGCAAGTCTGGCTGAATAGCACTTGTCATAGATTGAGTAAGCACGATTACGCTGTACCTTTATTATGCTAACTAGGTGGAAGTTAGAGAGACCCCAAGGAAACTTCTTGTGAAGGAAACTTCTTATGAAAGAAACTTCTTCAAATTCCAATTCTAGTATACCCATTTTCTATGCATTTAATGCCACATGACAGGTGTCCTTTTATAGCACACTAGCATATAGCTACATGCATTTTGCCTTTTAAAATTGGCCATCCTATCAAAAATCACTCTACGTATCTGTTCTGGAACATTCTAAGAGATTTGTGCTTATACAAATCCCAATAATCACTTGTACGGTTTCATAGACGCTTAGCCTATAAATAGTACAGTCATAATGAGAGATCACTTTTTTGCAATCTCTCTAATTTACTATTATGAATTCTACTTTCTTACATTGCATCAAATTTTCTTCAAAAGCTTCTCTAAGCTTAATTATTCTTTAAACTTTATGACCATGTCAAGAAACATAAGGGAGACTGGTTCAACCTCATCACTACATGTCTCTAACTCCGAATTTATGAGGAGTGATCCCCTCTTAACAGGAGAGGACAAGATCTCATCACTTGAACAACTGGACAACTTCACTACAATGGCGGTGGAGGCGCTAGATAAGGCTAAGCTTATTGACACCATCTCGAATGATGTATATTATTATGCCCCTCTGCCCCCTCTTAGGGATTTGTTCGATGCGCTTGAGACAAGTAAAGGGCCTAGCAACCGAGTAAGCAAGAGCAAACCTATTACCCTCAGTTGAGTCTTAGATAACTTCATGATTAAGGCAATCCTTAGGTGGCATATATAATTACCAAACAGGGAGGAGCGTGTGGCCTTACCATTGTAGAGGCACTTTATAGTTTTTGAGAAGTGTTTAGGGTTCGGGCAGTACCTCCCCCTAAGTAGCTTTAAGAAAGAGCTCTTTAATTTCCACCAATGCAGTCCGGTATAAGTCATTCCCAATGGGTAGAGGGTGTTAAAGGCTTTTCAGGCATTATATGAGTATCTGGTGATAAGGGCCACTCTCAAGCTTTTTAACCACTTTTATATGTAGAAGAACATAGGTGGGGGTGGCTATACCTACAGCCCTGTCTAAGAAAGAAAATGTTCTATAGCCTTATAGATTTTGTAAAGGGCTAGTAAGACGACTATGTGGTGTTTGAATTACCTGAGAAGGCTAATTTTTGGATGTGATAGATTAAGCTGGTCTAGACCGAGGCTTAGAAAGAGCTTAGCCCCAAAGACGTAGAAGCCATGTAAGAGATTTAAGCCATCATGGCCCTAAGGCATGGCCAAGAGATTAATGCCATAAAGATAGTGGGGAGATACTTTTAACATCCAATCTCCGAGCTTTTCCATAGCATGAAGAATGCTATGGTGAAAAAGTGGGCTGAAGGTAGAGATTCATTCTATTTGCAAGCGCCTTCGTCTATTATGCTAATGTAGGGATTCTTTGTCCGACATCTCTATAAAAAGGGTAGTCTTTCCTTGTATGTATTGATCATGGTGGAGTCAACAAATGGTAGTAATAGTTTCTATTGTTCATCTCACTTTTTTTATTTTCCTTACTGTTACAATCTATTTTTGCAGGTGAAAATTTGGCCGTAATAGTAACCCATCCCATTATGGACGAGCTGATGAGTTGCTGGTAGGTGAGAACTAAGACTTCCTATCTAAAGGGCAAAGCAGTATAGGTGAAGTTAGGGGCTAAGGAGACTAGCAGGGCTCGACCAATAGCTATTCCTGAAGGGATACCTATTGCTGCCTTAGTACAGCCATTGGTTATAGAGCCAATTGCTCCTATACTTCCTACCCCTACCCCTATTTATATTACCAAACCTATTATTCTGGGGGAGGAGCCTGTCGGCAAGGAGGATTCAAAGGTACAAATGATGAGCCCTTCTGCAGTAGCGGGGCAGAAGAGGAAAGTGCCTAAGACTTTGAAGGAAGCAACGCCTAGAGCTAAGAAATAGAAGTCGCTAGTGAAGGTTATTGTGAGTTGGGGAAATGGAATGAGTGGCTAATGACACATCTTTACCAATGTATTAATGACCTAGGGGATGAATTTTTTGAAGTCCTTAAAAATTTTAGGTTGCTAGGGATCGAGCTGGACTCGTTCCAAGAAGTGCCATACATCTACCAGGATGAAGAGTTCTTGAGACAAGCTCTTAAGGTGGAAATGAAGAAGGCTAAGGGAAAGCTTTTAAGGCTAAAGTGAGAGGTCTATGCTAATGATCTCACACTACGGCATTAGACACTCAGCTACTAGGCTTCTCTGGGGTCCTATACCCCCGATGATTGGGTTATCCTTGAGGGGCTGTCTAGGGAAGGTAAGGACGACCCTATGGAGATGGCGAGCCACTTAAGTACACTTATGCGGTAGGTAAGTCTATGTTATTTCTACATTGACATGCTTCACTTCTCATTGTATTAATGATGTCTTGTGTTTCTCTATAGTATTACGATCAGGTGTTGTTTCAACTAAATTTATATGATACCGCCTCGAAAGAGGTAAAGGCCCTTTAGAAGGTATTAGGCAAGGCTGTTAAAGACTTATAAGAGGTAGAGTCTAATAGTTATTTGGAGAAACTTTTCAAAGCTAACCGACACCTACACCATTCTCATGTATAAGTAGTTGACCTCCAAGGGCAATTGAGGGATGCAAAGTGCGAGCAAGAGGCTACTAAACGTGCTGCCAAGAAGGCTGACAACTTAAGAGCTCGGCTTGAAGATGAGCAAAGGACTAAGGCTCTCCTCTCTCAAAGATTGGATAAGGAGAGAGAGGCTAAGGCCCAAATTTATAAGGAAAACACCAAGCTGAAGGCATCAATCAAGCTAACATTAAAGGCTTCAAAGTGCAAAGGTATCAAAGCCACTTCACTAAAGTTGACCAGTCTAAAGGTAGGGCTAGAATGACAACTCTAGGAACTACAGTAGAGAGTTTTGGAAATGGAGGAGATTATCTCTAAGATGGAGAGTAGGGAGATCCTCAACAATGCCACTGCAAAGAAGGTTGTCATTGACTATTAGACAACGGATGAGTGGTTAGAGGAGTTAGAAGACCTGTCCGTTGATTATGCTAGCTATATGAAGAGACAGGTGCTCTCCCACCATCTATGCCTTAACTTGAGCTTCCTAGATTTCTTAGACTCCATGATGTGCCTAGAAGCTTAGTTATCACTAGGGCTTACAATAGCAAATTTGAGCTAATGGGTCCTTCAAGATATAGAAGAAGATAGGTTGAATTGGTTTAAGAACTAACTAGAGTAGCTAACATGAAGCTACTCGAAGAATATAACACACCAATGACCACTACACGACTTGACACTTCACTTAATATGATGCATAAGTTTATGTCAAGGTCCCTATCACTAATCCTAAGCTACTTGACAAGATTAGATAAGAGTGTATGGGAAAATAGACTTGGAGAGGGTTGTCTTATAAGAACAGTCTATTTAATGTATAAGTCTAAGATAAGGCAATCCCGACTTACAAAGAGAAGTGACTATTTATAGTAAGTTTCTAGAGCAACATTACAAATAAAGAAATTATAAAAATGTATATAAAAAAGGAAAATCCTAATACATACGAAAAGGGTAAAGGGGGTAAAAGACAAAAAGGGAAAAATGATATAATGTCAGATGAAATGGATAGGTGGCAGCGCATACTAGCTCCATGCCAAGATTCTCTAAGCATAGCAGATGGGAGGAGTTAAGGCGTAAAGAGGTAAAGGCCAAGACATGAAAGAGATGCCAAGAGAGTTAGTAGGAGGCCGAGAGAGAAATACTCAACTAAGAGCTAGACACATTTACTCTGCAAAAGACTTTCGGTAGTTGAAAGTCCGGTTATTTGACATAGAGCTCTTAGCTAGAGGAAGGTCAGCATTAGTAGATAACGAACAGAGCATAGTATAACTACTTGAAGCTCCTAAGGAATTTGGCCATCCTCCTTCAACATACTATTTCCAGTCGTCAACGGGTTGACAAGAAAGAATCCTTTGAGTGAGGGACTAAAGGCCTTTGAGGCGTGCACGAGTGATTGGGCTAGTACTCGGTACGCCATCACTCCCTTATCATCAAGGAGAAGAGGGAGGCCGAAGCATAAGAGAAGGAGACCACTTAGACGACCAGCAAAGTTCTAAGCACCTCTTCTGCTACTAAGGATAAGTAGATTGCTCATACATCTACTCCTCCCCTAATAGCTTGGTAGGAGGTCACCTTGGAGGGTGCCACTCATAAAGATTAGGATTAGGGTGATCCTTCTACCAACCCTCATTAATAACCTCTAGCCTTTGCTCTAGTACAAGGCCAGCCTCGTCAAAAGGCATCATCGAATCAGTGCTCCAAGTAAATCAAAGCTTTAAACTTTTTTGAGTTATTAGAGTTAGGTGATCCAAGGCGATAGTATATATATATTTTTTATATGTATGCCAAGTTAGGACGCTAGCCTTAACTATAATTTTGCAATCAATAAATGAGATTTTCTACTTACCTCCTCTTATATACTCACTTTTTTCTTATTTTACCTTTGAATATATTCATATAGGAATTCATTTGTACAAAGGGTATATCCCCTTGTCGAGGTTAAGGATTGGGTCTACAGTATCCCAACTTGCCTAATAGTAAGGGTTACTCTCCAAGGGGTGTTTCCCCTTACTGAGATTACTCGAAAGGGGTCAAGTTGGTGGTATTTCGACTTACCCAATAAGTGAGAGTTCATCTTTGTAAAGGGTGTTTTCCTTTACCAATGTTACCCCAAGTGGGGGGGTGGTGGGTAATGTCAAGTTGGTAGCATTTCGACCTACTCGAAAGGTAGGATTTCCTCTTTATAAGGGATATTTCCCTTTGCTAACGTTACCTAAGGAGGGTCAAGTCGGTGGCATTTCAACCTGCTCGAAAAGTAAGAGTTCCTCTTTGCAAGGGGTGTTCCCTTTGCCAAGCTTACCCAATAGTGGTTAGGTTGATGGCATTTTGACCTACTCGAAAAGTGGGAGTTTCTCTTTGTAAGGGGTATTTCCCCTTGTCAAGGTTACCTATGAAGGGTCAGGTTAGTGGCATTTTGACTTGCCCAAAAAGTAGGAGTTCCTCTATGCAAGGGGCGTTTCCCCTTACCAAGGTTACCTGAAAGAGTCAAGTCGATGGTGTTTCAACCTGCTTAATGAATAGTTCGTTCACCCATTCAAGGGCTAAAATGGCAACAGAACGAGGGAGAGAGGTGGACAACTAATTATGAAGCAAATTGTTCATTTCATTATCCTAGAAAGATGTACATAACAATATGTTAATCAAAATAAAGCCAAAGATTATTGGCATTCCATATGCGTAGGATGAACTTGCCATCTAATCTTTCCAATGCCCAATCTTTCCCTAACTTTGACCAAGTCTTCCCAATTAGGGGCCGACTTGCCTTGCCCTTCTTGCAAACCCATGGCTTCTAGCTTTTGGCATACTAAGTTGCTAACCTTGAACTCCATGTGTCTAACCTTTTGATCATAGTATCGGGCGACTTGATATTAGTATGTAGTTACCTAAGCCATAATAATGTCTTTGATTTGCACAATGGTATTGACGTTGGCTTGCAATAGTGGCTCATTAAGGGCGGCATTGAAACTTCGAGTCCAAATGTTAAGAAGCTCAAGTTCAATGGGTAGGACTGCTTCCGACCCGAATGCTAAGCGAAAGGGGGTCTCACCTATAGAAGTGCAATGTTAACAAAAGATTCAACACTTCTCTCTGTGATCTTTGCCATCGCTTTGGCTTCCACCCACTTCGTAAAGTAGTCGATAGAAACAATTATTAACTGCTGTCTTCCTAAAGCTTTTGGGAAGGCATCGAGAATATCAATACCCCAATGTGCAAACAGCCATTGGCTAATCAAGGGTTAGAGGCTAGTGTTAGGTGCATGATTGACTGGCATGTGCTTCTACCACTACGAGCACTTTTAGGTTATGGCTTTCGTGTCCTGTCTCATGGTAGGCCAATAATACCTGAGTTGTAATGCTTGGAGTTAAAGAGCTTAGGACTGAATATGATTGTTGTACACTCCAGCAAGCAACTCTTCTATGACACACAGCCCTTCACCTTCTCGAAGGCATTGAAGCAAGGGAAAGCTAACTCTCCTGCAATATAAGATGCTATCGACCAATGTATAGTTGGTGGCATGATACTAGACCTTCTTTGCTTCCCTCTTATCATCTGAAAGTATGCCCTACTCTAAATAACCCTAGATAGAATCCATCCAGCTTGGCTCTGGTGTTGCTGTAGTTAATTCCAAAACTTTAGCCGAACCTAGAGTTATGTTCTTTTTTAGTAGGTATTTTATAAAGATTTTCCTATCCTTCACCTTGAGCTTCTGTATCCCAATAGAGGCGAGCTTAGATAGCCAATCTAATGTTGAATTCTTAAGTCAAGGGATCTTCATGATGTTATACAAAGGGAATTCAATTAGAAGGCTTTTCACCTTCTCAAGGTACCTAGCCATTGTGTTGTCTTTAGCCTCATATTCACCTCAACCTTATTGGATGACAAGCATAAAGTTTGAGAAGATCCGTAAATGTTCAATACTAATCTCTTTAGCTAACTTAAGACTGGTGATAAGGGCTTCGTATTTAGATTCATTGTTGTTGGAATCAAACCCGAACTTAAGGGCATAGTAGACTATAACTTTGTGCAAGCTGGTAAGAATAAGACCCATACCTCTACCTCCCGAGGTAGATGACCTGTCGATGTAGAGAGTCTACACCGATTTATCATTGCTTAGTGGTGCTTTCTCCTCTCCTATATATTCTACCATGAAATTAGCTAGCACTTCTACCTTATAGGTTATTTGTAGTTGATAATAGATTTCGTAAGCACTCAATTCCATCGCATACTTCATCATCCGTCTAAATGCATCAAGCTTCTACAACATGTTGCGCAGCAGTTGATCTATGAGTATGATTATCTAGTACGCTTGGAAGTAGGGCCTTAGCTATCATGCTATGATAATGACAACCTGAGTGAACTTTTCTACCTGGTTGTACTTAACCTCAAGCCTATAAAGTATACGGCTGACGTAGTATACAAGCTTGTGTTCTCTTCCCTCTACTCTGACCAACATAGAGGAGAGCAATCAATGGCTTACGGCTAGGTGCAAAAATAGGTCCTCCCTGTAAACAAGCTTAAGGAGGACTGATGGGTGTGCAAAGAAGTCCTGGAGTTACTGAAAAGCAATGATGCACTCTGAAGTCCATGGAAAACCCTTCAGATTTTTCAAGATTTTGAAGAACTCGGTGCATCTATCTATACTTATCAAGATGAACCTGCTCAATACAGCTACCATGCTAGTGAGCTTCTATATGTCTCAGATTAAGGTTAGATGCTTCATTCCCCTAATGGTAATAATCTTCTCAAGATTGGTCTCGATGCCTCTTTAAGTGACTAAGAAGCTAAGGAATTTGCTGGATTCAACCTTGAAGATGTACTTCTAAGGGTTCAGCTTCATGTCGTATGTATGCATCTGGTCGAAGGCTTCTTGTAGGTCCCTGAGATGATCGTTTGGCTTTTGGCTCTTGACAATCATATCATTGACATATACTTCCATATTGCACACAATCTGAGGCTTAAACAATTTCGTTACCATCCATTGGTATGTAGCCCTAATGTTTTTCAGATTGAATGGCATTACAGTATAGCAGTACATATCATAATCAGTGACGAATGAGGTATAGACTTTGTCCTTCGTGTCCATTTTGATTTGGTTATACCTTAAGAAGGCATTCATAAAGCTTAATAGATCATGTCCCAAAGTAGAATTGACAAGTTGATCAATCTTTAAGAGAGGGAAATAGTCTTTAGGGCAAGCTTTATTAAGGTTGGTATAATTAACACATATTCGCTACTCCCCATTCTTTTTCTTGATTAGCACCACGTTTGTTAACCAGGTTAGGTATTTTTCCTCCCTCACAAAGCCTACCTTAAGCAACTTCTATACTTCTTCCTCAATTGCAGCTTACCTCCTTAAAGCGAAATGCCTCTTTTTCTGCTTGACAGGTCGTGCTGTAGTGTCAATATTAAGGCTATGGATTATCATGTCAAGTGAGATTCTAGGCAAGTCAGATACCGACCAAGCAAACTTGTTTGAATTTGCCTATAGGAGAGTGATGATTTCGTCCTTCACTTTAGGTGAGGTCTCAATCCTGACTCTTGTGGTTTGCTCAGGTGAGGGTTTAATCTAGACTTCTTCTGTTTTTTCCTTCAGCTCACCCCTCTTAGTAGGCTTCTCTTACGAGCCGATCTCTAGAGTGAAGATGCCATTTCCTTTAGCGACCTTAACATATAGCTCTCGTGAGAGCCTTTAATCACACCTGCATACTCCAACTCCAGTCGGGGTTAGAAATTTGGCCTTTAGATGAAGAGAAGAGAGAATGTGATCACCTTGAATTCATTTAGGCTTGGTCTTCCCAAGAGCACATTATAAGGGGAGGGGCAGTCAATCACGACGAATTCTACGGGTCGTCGCATTACGTGGTCGTCATCGTTAGGTTCCAGATCTAACATGATGATGCCCTTAGCTTGAATAGTACTTCTGATGAAGCCAATTAGATTATAGTAGTATAGCTTCATTTTCACTAACAGGTTCTTCCTCTTCCTCTCGTAAGTATGGAGGAAAAGTATGTTGATGGAACTGTTAGTATCCACCACAATCTTTAAGACCTCAAAATTTGAGATCCTCGCCCCTATTATAAGGACATCTTGATGGGGTATATCAACACCTTTAAGGTCTTCATCAGAAAAGGAGATGGAAATGTCCAACTTCTATCTCTTCTCCCTTACAACCATTACCTCTTATAGGGCATCAACTAAGCTGCTAGTGCTTGACTGGCTCCTAGGGCATGCCCCGCCCCCCATAATTACACTAATGATGTCGTTGGGGGTACGGTCGTTGTAGTGGTCATTGCTCTGCTCGATGTGGGCATATTCGATCTATCACCTCCAAGGTGCCTTGATACGAACCATGCCAAGGATAGACAAGGTCGACCATTGAGGTGGGTCCAATTCTATCAAAGGAATGAAAATAGAGTGGGTTTAGTAAGGGTTTTAACGAATCCATAAGCCACCTAATCGAATGTAATGCACCAACTAAATTCTACACGGCCTATGATTCGTCGAATGTGATGCATCAGTTCGAGTGATAGAATTGCCTACCACAATCCTTACTAAAGGGATTTATAAGAGGTGGTAAGAGAGAGCTTTCTAAGAGAAAAGACTTAAAGAGGGTTTTTCATTAATTTTCTATATATCCATATTGTTACAAATGTTGCTATTTATAATAAGTTCTAAACCCTAGTGGTAAAATTGTAAATAATGTACAAGTGCTTAAACCTTGAAGAATTGTGCCTATAAATAAAATAAAGACAAACATGTATAAAAATATAAAACTGTACATTTTTACAAGGGGAAGTAGGCATGCGATCAGTCGACATGCCTTGGAAGTAGTTCCATATTACTTGGCTGAGACACTAGAAAGGTTAGCCCATAATTGTTTAACTTTGAAGTTAGTTAACACTAGTCTCTCTATGCCTTACTGAGTAGATCTAACTCTCAACAACATGATATCTTGGCATATCAGCAAGCTTAAAGCTAAATAACTGGTCAATCATGGGTGAAGATCAGTTGTTGTCTCGGCCTTTTGCTTCTTAGTACTCTATCTGCGAGAAATAGGGTCATTCGACTTAGTAGATAGAGTAAGTCGGTAAGTAGATGAGCTCGGCCTTAGCAGTTGGGTTAGGTCAGTACTCGAATCTTATTAGTGCAGAAGTGGATGAGGTGATCATTAGGGTTACTTGTACCATCATATTGGTCTAAGGATAGAAGTTTGCTATTAGAAGGCAATACTTCGTCTTAGACACTCCTGGTAAAAGAGGTCTTATTGCTAGTGACCAGCCTGGTGTGGCCTTGCTCCCTTACTGCTTAGAGAGCCTCCTTACCATTACGCGGAGCTTGTTAAGGTCAACATCGTCTACCAGGTAAGCTCAACGCACTACTGATTGAGTCGGTACTCCCTCTTAGTCTACTACTTGCTTGTTACCAGCTAAAGCTCAATCATGGGTGGTCGTAGACCTTATTGGTTATTACTACAATAAGGGATCAAGTTGCCAATCCCTACCATTCTATTGCTATTGCTGGTGGTTGTTCTACCCAGTGTGGGCATCTGAAGCTTCAGGGGGGTAGGTTTGTGTGCTATACCTCTCTGCTTCTTTGAGGCGAGCGTAAAGTAACCTATTTTAAGCGGCATACTCCTTAGCCATGGATTCCGTGCACTTTAGGTGCTCCTCTAACGTCACCATTAGGAGGGGTTGATTGCCCATAGGTTAGTTGTTCACTAACTAGCAATTCTCTTACTCGTCATGATGAGACATGATATTTGAGAATTGTGCTCGAAAGTGTGTTTAGTGTGTTTAAGGTTTTTATTTATTTATTTATTTTTTGTGTGGGAATTTAATTTCCTACAAACGGCGTCAAATGTCACTCTATGTATTTATAGGTAGTGATTGGACTCTGCACGTAGTAGGCCTACAAAACAAAACACTGTAAAGGAAGGCCAAATGTTATCTGACATAGCTACTCTGATACTTAAGTCAACTGTGAATTCTTAGAGAATATGCTTTAGAGTAATAAGCAAGCTTAGTGTAAAGAGTGTAGAGAACTTTACCGTTAGGCAATGAACTGATATTAATAATGAAGTGGCATTGGTAATTAGAGAATAATTAGTAGGGAGAGTAGGGCCGTAGCTTCCTACATCTCCTACTTATACTGAAGGTAGCTATTAGTTTAGTATCTTATCTTTATCTTTTGCATTCTAGTCATTAAATGGTGTCTTAGGCCTTATTAAGTTGGGCTTAGGGCTTAAGCCCAAGGCAATAGACCTTAAGAGACAAAGCGCGTCAGATCTAGATGGACCTAAGAGACCCATGTCTAAAGAGCTTGTCAACAAGCATGAGTTCATTTAGTTTTCTTTTTTGCTTCATTTTCTTCCGAGATAAAAATATGAACTAACAATATAAATCATTTGTTGCTAGAATAACATTGTTTTTCTTCTGTTTTCATGGATAATGAATGGTGTTTTATTTGTCAAGTCGACCATTATTTCTAGGTCTTCTTAGGATTAGCTATTTTCTTAAAAGTTTTAGGAAAATTACAAATAACTTTTCTAAATTTTGACTTAAGAGCGAATTGACCCCTTAAACTTTTAAAGTATGGTTTTTAACCTCTTAAACTTTGATAAATTGGTAATATAAAAGGCAATTATTTTTAGTTAAAAAATTACACTATGATTAAAGTTTAAGAGATTTTAAAGTACATTTTGATAAGTTTAGAAGGTATTTGCGCAATAAAATCAAAATTTAAGGGAGTTATTCTCAACCTATGAAAGTTGTTTATCAATTTATTAAAGTTTAAGTCAAAAACTACAGTTCAAAAGTTCAAAGGGGTCAATCCGCATCTAAGTCAAAGTTTAAGGGATTATTTGTATTTTCCCCCAAAAAAAATTTTTTTTAGGACTTTACTTTGTTCTTCCTTTAGAAAATGAGAGGTTATTATAGATAGTAAACTCTTTAATTCATTTTAGTATTATGAATGAGTTAAAGTAAAGATGCTATAGAGGTTATTAAACTCAAAGGAAATTTTACAAATTTGAGGACGAATGTTTTTGAGAGAGGGAATGATGCTAATTAAGAAGAAGTAGATATAATATTATTAATATTTTTTATTTTAGGATTTGGTTAGATAAGTATATTTTATTCAAAATGTGAAATATTTTATTTTCTAAATTTATTAAGATTTAGTTTCATAGATATTAAATAAAATTATTTTTTTAATTGGTGTAATGCCTTTTCTTTTCATTGATGGTGTGAGGCCATCAAAATCTTATCATATGGTGTAACACCATATAATTCACCAATGATGTAAGGCTATTATCTTAATATAGTATTGTGAGGTTGCTAGATATATCTTTCATAATAAATTTTTTTTAAATTAATTTTTTCATTGATTTCTATGCTTCCATAATCTTTCATTCTTCAATAATTGCTCACTTCTGCTGTCTTACATCAAATTTGGTATTAGAGCCGAACAATAGGTTTCTTCTTAGAACTAGACTTTAATGTCCTTTCGTAGGACTTAGAAAAAAATTTTGCTTTCATTACACACCAAAATATCAATAACATGGAATCCACTTTCAATAATTTTTTTGAGTAATTTATGTCAAAAAGTAATAAGGTTATGGCCATATCAAGTACAATGAGTCGCCAACTTGAACACATTGATCATCGCTTTGATGCCTTAGGTATTCTTAAATTATCTGTTAATCAGGAGAGACATGTCATAACCCAAGTCTCACATATTGTCCAAGAAAATAGCGTAGTGGACAATTATGCTGAAATTGAACCATATCATGAAAACATGATAGTGTATCTAAGGAAATACGGGATGTTTATGAGTATGTTAGTGAGGTTATGCTAGGTCCACCTACAACTAAGTCAATTTTTTTTCAAAATGATAATAATTCTATAGAGATTAAAAAGAAAATCATTAGTGATGAGCTAGATAAAAAAATATGAGTTGTTTGATTCTATTGTTGAGAAAGCCAACGAGACTAGATTAAACGCTCCTATATTACAATTTTTAGATCATGTCGAATCAGTTCCTATTCAAACTCATATGTGTATGGAAATTGATAAGAAAATTAATCTAACGAATAAATTATGTAAGTTTGTTGAAGAAGTTCATTGTAGAAATCTGAAATATTTGAAAGAAGACATAATGGTTGGCATTGTCAAAGACTAGAACAACAACATAAAAGTAAGTAGATATTATACTTGAAACTATTTAATAAAGTTGAAAATTTTTGTGCCAAGAAAAGATGATGACAAGTATGGAGAATTGTTTGATCAAGAATTCAATATTGGCTTCTACAGATTATTGTTTGATCTAGGAGGACTTAAAGAAATCTTACAGATTTGAGAACGAATCCTTTTAAGAGAGACAAAATGATGTGGATTAAGAAAGAGTAGATATAATATTATTAATATCTTTTGTTTTAGGATTTGGTTAGATAAATATCTTTTATTTAAAATATGAAATTTTTATTTTCTATATTTATTAAGATTTAGTTTCTTAAAATATTAGGTTTTATTATGCCTATAAATAGGCAAAGTTTATAATTAATTAAGATGAGAGTGATTAGATATTAAATAAGATTATTTTTTTAATTGGTCTGATGCCTTTTTTTCTCATCGATAGTATGAGACTACCAATATCTTATCGTATGATGTGAGGCCATATAATTCGCTGGTAATATGAGACTATCATCTTAATCTAGTAGTGTGAGGCTGCTAGATATCTTTTTAGGTTTTATTTTCTTTCATAGTAAATTTTGCTTATATTAATTTTTCCATTGATTTCCGTACTTCCAGAATCTTTCATTCTTCAATAATTTTTCACTTCCGCTATCCTACATCACCTACACTTTTAATAATTTTCTTTTAGTTACCTCTAAGAAACTTAAGAGAGCAAATATATAAATGATAGCAGCATTACATCTTTCTAATCAAACCGAAGAATTGCTATTATTTTCTTTCTCATGCTATGCTCACATAATAAACCACTTAATAATCTATATTATAACAAAAACTGACTATTGAACTCCATTATATAGCATATAGTTGATTGGGGAAAAAAAAAAAAAATAGAGAGAGAATGTGATGAATTAGTAGAGAATATTTGCAGTACTTTCATATCGAATAAACACATCATATTATCTTCATTTTTTTCAAACACAAGCACCGTGAATTCGTAATCAACGGTAAGGAATTCATCTTACCATGTTCAAACTCTATAAAGTCCCATATCAGCTGCAAAAAGTTACCGAAGGGAGTGTACTGAATTTAGGCCTTTGATTTATTATCCCCCTTATGCATTGGAGCATAAGAAAGACATTTCAGGGGAATACCATGGATGTCGGAACTGCAACGTGTAATTTCTCTTCATGTTTATAATTGACCCACAACATTATTTCCTTCACATAACATGGTAGTCCCCCGAAAACAAAAGCTATTTTGGGACAATCTTGTCCAAGGGCGTGACAATATTTGGTCCTAACTTAAAAGTCATCATCAAACTGGACCGCTGTTCATAAAACCATGACAATTTTTGGACCACTTCTGAAGTAACAAATGAACTATTGCAAGTTATTTTGTTAGGCTAAAATGGAATAGATTACTTCCCTTCAAGGCTATTATTAAGTCGGATTTGCATAACAAACTGTAATTATTTCTTAGAAACAAAAGAATGAATATTTCTTAGTACTTACATATGTTATTTCCATACTTAGGGATGAGATATTAGCTCATTAGTCAAGGTAGAAATTCTAGCATATGGTTAGTCAAATCGTGATGATTTACCATTAATGAGATTATTTTACTATAAATTATGATAATTTATTAAACTCAAAAATAATCATAACCATACTATAAAAAAGCTCCTTAGTCAAAACATGGCTTAAACCACCAAGACCTAACCGATATGCTTTAAAACTCAACCCTAATCATGTAAAATGGCCTACTTGTTTAAGTGGTTGTGACTCACTTTTACTTTTTCTTTTTCGATGGCCCCATGATGGTTGTTTTTTTTTTTTTTAATTTTTACTATTTTTATCCTTTCTTTTACTTTTTAACTAAATCCATAAATTTATATATATAAATTTATTATTAAATTTTACTTTCTGTAAGTTTTTTCTTTTTCCAATTCTTTTTGGTATATTTCATATTTTCATTATTTTTAATAAATTTTTTTATATTTTTATGCTTTTTGTTTACTCTTTTTTATTTGTAGGTTTTTCTTTTTTTATGTCCAACTCTTTTTTATTTGTAGTTAATTGTCATGTAAGTGCCAAATTAGTACCACATCAATGCCACCTAGTGGGTAACGGTCACATTAGGTCAATATAACGATGTTATAATAGCACTTTAATGAAACCACTTTATAAAATGTTAATAATTTATTTTAACTAATTGAAAGTTTGATTCTCTATTTACTCTTGAATATTGATCCTTTGCGGTGTGCTTTTCTCATGGATATTGAATAGATTTACAATAGAAGCTCAAAACCATCTTTTTAAATAAAAAAAGATGAAGACTAATAATTCCAACAAAATGTCTTAAAGATTATAGGCATATGTTGACTCAATAACGATGGTCAATTATCGAGATTATATCTTCTTTTCATCACCTAAAATAATATTGAGCATCACAAGATATCTTTATGTTTAAGATATGTTTACCCATTGTTTATTATACACCTATCTTCTTATAGGTTTATCTTGTTATAGGTAAGGATAAACCTAGATAAAAAGCCTATTTTGAATTAGAAACTAGCCTGCGAAGTCAATTGACCCACCTAGACCTATGGAACCCAAGGTTTGTTTGCCGGTTTAAAAATAAATAAATAAATAAAGCCTATGTTTATAGGCAGTAGGCTAACGCCTACAAAATATGAAGGGTGGTGTGAATAAGAAAAGAAAGAAATATAAAGTTGTAATTTGTAGCTCAATAAATGAAAAAGCAAAAGGATAAGATAGAGAGAGTAAGAGAGATTCTAACTCAGACATGTTTGAAGCTAAAACCTTTCATAAAGCCAATTTGCAACTTTATTAGAAGTCAAGTGAAGCAAGATGTAGTTGCTAACTTTAATTCTCTAAACACACAAATTTTTTGTATGTGCGAACATATGGACTAATAGGTAGCGAGAAACAACATACATGGGAATAATATGTCATTAAATAGACAACAAAGGGCAACTAAATAAAAATCGATAATGCTTAGAAAATTTAATGAATGTCACACCACACAAAACAATTGTAGAACCATATGTATTATTTTAGATGAATATTCTTTAGCAAAAAGGATTTTTTCAATTAAGTTTGACAATGCTATAACAAACATTACATCAATATAAAACCGTTAAATACTATGCTAACCCATACTTGGTGGAACTAAACATAGGCATGGGGCAAGTTAGAATAGAGACCCACTTCGGAACTAGACTATTGGCTTAAGAACCAACCTCAAAATCATCCATACAATTCTAACTCGCCTAAGGGACCCATTGGTTTGGTGGGTGTTAGGTGTGTCATTAACTTAGACCCACCTAACCCAATAGGTCTTGACCAGTGTAAAAAGAAAAAAAAAAGGAAAAGAAAAGAAAAAAATGTAAAAAAAGAAAACTTTAAATAAAAGGAAAAATATATAAATTAAATTTTTAAATAACATTTAAAATTTAGACTATCTTCATGTGAATAAGAAAACAATATTTCCTATCCACTGCATTTAAAGTGTTGTTAATAACAACAAAAATAATAATAATAATAAATATGCTTTAAAAGTATGTTTTGTCTTATAAACATCTCATTCCTTAACAATTAGGACTATTTTTTATCTTTTGAACTTCTATGTATATTTTTTATATAAATATATATATATATATATTGCATGTAGTTATATATAAATAAATATACATTTGAATAACTATTTCATAAAGAGGCTAAAGGTTATGTAGTCCTTAGGCCCTATTCTTTTAGTTTAATTTTTTTTTTATCATTTTATTTTAGATTAGAATTTAACTTTAAAAAAATTGGATGTCTTGGTTCATTCACTGATCTTAGAATCAACCTATGAACCATCAGCCTCAGAATTGACCCGTGAATTACCTTACCCAAACCGGTGCCCGTTCCAAGTTTTAGAACCATGACCTATCAGTTTCAAACCGATTCATGGTTTAGGTGGAACCTTCTTGCACATATAATGTGCATGTCATACTTTAAATCTCTATGTTAAGGATGGTATAGTGGTTTTAGATTTTACAATATTGCTTATCAAATAGATAGTCAATCATTTTATTGATCATCCTTTTATAAATAAGGTATAGAAGGACTTTTGCATTGATAACAGTCCAAGGCCACAAAAATTTTAAAAAGATGCAAAGTAATAGGATTCTATATATGAACTCTTAGAAAGTACTATTATGTATAATGATCTTTAATGTAATTTTGCTTTATACAACATTTTAGGTATTAAAATTCCTAAATGAATAGGACATTTGCAATAAATCATTGCAAATACATAGGATTTTCCACAATTGTACTAAAACAATCTCCTATAAGTTTACAAGCCTAGTTTATACTTTTTTATTATAGAAGCTGTTAACATACTTTTAGCTCTATTTGATAGGTTAGCAACCCTTATCTTTAAGTTTTTGCTAGTAAACTATAAATGATTACAATATTACAAAGAAATTCCATGGATTTATCTTATTGCTACTATTTTAGACTCGTATTGTAAAATGGATGTTCTTAATGATTATCATAAGCTATATCATCAAAAGTGTTTATAATTTATCCAATATAGAAGATGTTTATAATGTTTAGGTAAGACAAGAAATTCGAAGGGAAACCTAGGTACCCAATGAATTATTTTCTAGTTTCTCATACTTATACAATGGTCTAGTTAAGGTTAGTCTCTCACTTCCTACACCTTACATCCATGTTTGGGAAAACCTTCCTTAGGGACCAAATGTTTCACAAAATTTTAAAAGACATAGAGTTAGTGGAGCCTATATGGAACTTGATCACTATTCAACTATCAATTTTGAGTTTGATTATAGTGTTAGCATTCAAGAATTCAACATCTTAGAGTGCTTGAGGAGGTATGAAAAGACTTATCCTGATCCTCTCTTGCATGGCTAGGCATATTCTTCTTGCTCCAACATTAATAATAGTTGCGAAACAAGTATTTAGCACCATAGGCCTGATTTTAAACAATAAAGCCTCCATATTGTCTATCAATGTTAAAGCTTTAGCCTATGTTAAAGATTAGTCCAAAGCGATGAAGGGACTATAAGAGTCATACACCATGTTTAGTGAGGAAAATGATTTACTTCAATGATAAGGGAAGCGTAGCTGGCTAAACTCCCTAATAATGTACATGAAGTAATGCCGATTGAAGAGGTTTTTTTTTTTTTTTTTTTCCTTATTATATAGTTCTAGCATAGATAAATTTATTATAAGAGCCCGCTAAGGGATTGACTTAGTGGTTAACACTTAAAACATACTCATTATAATTTGCATGAGGTCTTAGGTTTAAATTTCACTATAGAAACTTTTTGGAATATCTACATAGCATTAACTATTTTTACTCGATGCATGAGTCTTGTAGGGTAAGTTGTATGCCTGAATATAGCCAATCATGATATAGTTGTACCCTTCCATCATTAAAAAAAAAAATTATTATAAGGGATACACTCCTACTTTGACAACTTAATAACATAAAGGATATTTTCTTTTTTAGTTACATTATGGCCAAAGTTCAAGGGATCTTAAAACCACTTTGATAAGTTCAAGGGAAGGGGTGCTTCCATACCAAAATCAAAGTTTAAAGAAGTTATTATCAATATAAGTAGGTTATTTACCAATTTACTAAAGTTTAGGGAGTATTAAATCATACTTCAAAAGTTAAAGGGATCAATCCGCACATATATCAAAGTTTAGGGGGGTTATTTATATTTTCTCATTTTATTAATTTAGGGCTAGCATCTCTACCATCCCCACCCCCTTTGGTATGGGATTCTTAGTAAGAATAAACTTGTTTTTTTAATTGGACATTTAAAGAGAAAAAGAGATAGTAAAAAAATTAGTTTCTAAAAATTTAAAAAAAAAATTGAAACATTGCAAAAAGAATTTATTAGTCTTTAAAAAAATAAAAAAAAATTAGTTTTTCTAAAAGAAGTTAATGGTTCACATGCCCTGACTTGAACTCATGGACAACCAGTTCAATTGAACTGACCTAGGACCATGAGAGACCAGACCAATCACATTTCATGATATTTTAAATCATTACCCGATAGTTCTTAAGTTTAGATAGGGACTTCTAGATACGAAAGTCCAAAGGCCAAATTTGTCTTTTTAAGTCTACAATAGAATTACCTATATAGTATTAACTATATTTGTTCTTCCATTTGTTTTCTAGATGATTCTTTTTTTATGTAATCAAAGCTCTTGCTTTATACATAATAAAGTTGCATTTCTGGCAATCAAAGCTAAAAAAAGAGATTAGTTGTATAATTGATGGAAAAAATAAAAAGAAAAATATTACATAGAGAAGTAATATATGTGATTAACATATGTATCTCAAAACTTTGAATGGAGTTAAGCAATTTTTGTTAATCCGCTGTATGTCATGCTTGTGTCTAAACTGATTTGTGTCTTAAATATCTCAACTCAAAATAAGATCTACTAATTAATTATATATGAAACTTAAAATACCTAACTCATTTAATAAACATATTTTATATCTTGGTTGAACACATTTATAGATTAAAAGTTGTAACTAAATCTATAAAATGGTTAGAAATATATAGGAAAATAGCGATCATAAAATTAACATCTAGAAATAAAAAAATGACATAATCTTAACACTTAAATATAAATTTACAATTCAACAAAAGTTTAACATAGCAAAGTATGATAAAATATAAAAATCTAAACTTTAGCTATATAAAATCATAGTATTAAGTTGAATTGTGTGATATTATTATTAGTTGTAACTTTCAAATATATCACATTTGCAATCAATTCTTCAAGAGAGACAATCAAAGATAAAATGATGTTGAAATGTTTATAAAGAATAATTTAGTTTATTACTATTGACGAGTGATTCTCATTTCGATACACGAACACCTACAACACGAGAAAACGGTTACGAAAGGCATCAAAGGGTACTCCAGTGCAGCTACTCCAATACCTAAATCAACCCTCTTGTGATGAGAGTAAAAATGTTAAATGGTTATAAGAATGAGAGAATGAAGAAAAGGTGTCCTCTTACCTAGGCATCTTACATGGTATTTATAGTAAGTCAATAGAGATTGTCCATAAACTGGGTCTTTGAACTGAGCTTAGGTATTGGGTTAACTGATATAAGCCTATATAATAATTATTCAAAAATATCTATCAACACTTGTCTCCCAATCTCTTTGGTGACAATAGTCAAAAAAGAGAGTATTTAGGGAGATTAACTTTGTGGGATTTCTAGAAATGTTTGTAATCATTGCCTAAAGAGGCCAAAGTGATTAAAAAGGCAAAGGCTTGCAAAAGGCAAAAAGCTAGAATAATCGGAGCACTTATAAATATCAGTATACCTTAAAAAGTAAACACTTGAAGAGGCTCAAGTGCTTAAAGAGGCAAGGGCCTAGAGAGGTTGATATGCTTAAAAAGGAAAAGGCCGAAGTGCTTAAAGAGGCCAATGTGCTAGAAAATGCAAGGGTCGAAAGAGGCCAAGGCACCTAAAGAAGTAAGGGCCTAAAGAGGCTAAAGCACCTGAAGAGGAAAAGGAAGCATGAAAGTTGCTCAAGTTGGGCATAACCTATGCTAAGTCGTAAAAATAGCCTGACTAGCCTCTAGTCCATTAAAGTATAGGACCTAGGATTTAATGCTTTGTGATTTGCTCATCACCCATAGTGTATAGGGCTATTGAGCTACTCAGGAGTAGCTCATTAGCGAATTGTACTTTGTGTAGGCTAAAAATGGGGGCATTTGTTTAGCCCTCGTTTGTTTTAGAGTTCCTACACTTGTCTTTGAAGGATATAAATTAGTCGAAATTTTGTTTCTAACTCAAGATGGATTTCACCGAATCTAGAGCTTTCACAGATGTCACGAGCAAGACACAATAGTTCATGCCTAACCTGAATCATTAGATTATGACTTGAACACCTCGCTTGAATGAAGGCTAACTAAAACACTGATAGTTGATTCTTGTTGCTGCCTCTCGGCAATTTGGCAAGGAATTTGGAGTTCATCTATTCAGCAACTTCCAATCATACTGTTATACTACAAAGCTCAGAGGTGGAGGGTAAGCTCGAATGATTCTTTAATCTGCAACAAATAGCTTATATAGATTTGTACGGTTAAAGGGAACTTGGCGTGAGTTGGAATTTGACCTAACTGTCGGCCTATCATACTGTCAAAAAGCTCAAAACATCCATTTGAGAACACTTGAATAAGCACTCTCTGATACCATGGATTAGATCATTAAGTTGTCATGGCAATATCAGAGCTTAGCAATTGTCAAATTTTGCTCAAGCGCATTCTCGCACTTGGTTTAACCAGCGACTTAGTATGTAGCTTGGGCTTTATTTGGTGCGGGTTAACTCGTATTATGTTTGGTTGATGGCATCACATAATTGTTGTTCTGCCATAGCCGATGCTTTGCTTGGGATAATGCATAGCTTGTGTTTTAATTCGAATAAACTCGGATATTCGATATAGCGGCTTGACTTAGATCAACCGAAGCTTGTTCTTGTGCTCTATGGTTTGGACTTCAGCAGAGCGTGCCGCTCAGCATATGCGCTAGGAGTAGCTTGGCATATTAGCTAGGAATGGCTCGGCATCTTGATTATAGCAATTAGATACTTCCTACTTAAACTCAGTAGTAAATTCTAATAGCCCGGAGAGATAGTGCGCACACTTTCACAACTGTGCAAAATTGCTAAGCACTTAACGACTAGGCGCTATAGTCAGTACTCAGCCAACACTCAATACTATTTAGCACTTGTTGACACAATATTTGAACATAGCCAAATATTCTTACACACTTAGGCGTGCAATCCGTAAGGCTCTTCGCTGTTTTGCTATAAAGGATACAGCTTATATACGACCATGGGATGATCTCGGAAGATATGTAGAGCAGCTAAGACATCCTTCTTCTAGTTCATCTTTCGTCAGTTGTTTGGAAGTCATTCGGCATCTCGCATGCTGAGAAAATCTTGGAAACTTAGCTTTGACAACTACTCGACTAGCCATGCTCGGTGGTGCTGTATTCTTGCTTGACTACTAAACAACTGTTCTATTGCATGTAATTGGGTTAGCAATTGGTTCCTTGATAACTTAGCATTTTGAGTTATTCAGTCCACTTAGAGTCACTCAGTTCTTGAGTAGCGACTCAGTGACTTGATACAAAGCTTAGCTCGACGACTCAAGACTCAGCTTCTCAGCAATTGTTTGCAAACCACTAGGCCACAATGTTTCTCGACAACAATGGCATTTGGCAACAATGTGTAGCTCGGCAACAATGCCGCAGCTCTTCTTTTAGCACGCTAGAAGCTCGGACATGTGTCTGTAGCTCTGTTCGAAAACTTAACTTGGTAAGAATTACTTAGCCATAATTGTAGGTTATGGACTTGCTGTCATAGAACATGGAGTTTTCTAGTTGAAGCCTTCAATTATGAAAACCACTCGGTACGTCCAAATCAGCTTGGTTCCGCAACTGCTCAATAGATGGACTACTTAGACTTTAAGTGAATCAGCTCAACAACAAATTGGCAACTTAGAAAAGAAGAATGGTTTGGTTCTGTACTTTAATTCAGTAGCTCAGTTTTTATTCAAATTTGCACAAAAACTCAGTTACATGAATCTCCATCTTTCGTGCCTAGACAACTTGACTCCATTGCTTTTCTTGCAACCACGTAGAGAAATTACTCGGCTATTGCATAGAACACCTTCAATGGAAAGTCAATGCGAATAGTCATAAGCTCAGCCATTCATGAGGACCTAGGATATGGAAGCTCAATTAAAAAGAAAAGTAGCTTTATTATCCTTGTGTGCCATTCTCGCACACTCGGAGCTGCTGTTCTGGTCGGACAGCTTCAAGTTATTACTGCTGTTGGCTCGGTCATTGTAAGGCTCAACTGCATGGTTATGTTCAAGCGCGTGTAATACACGTGAGGATCTCCAATAGATGGCCAAAGAGATATTGCTTGCAGATAACAACTTGAAGCAGCAGCATACTCACACGCCCTGGACCCAGAATGCCCGTAAGATCCATTGTAACATGCAAGGTCTCTTGGCTATAAGCTTGATACTAAGTATTCGATAGAAAGGAGTGGAGCTCGATGAGGTCGAAGTATAGCAGCTCGGCATAGATGGAGCTCAGCTATTATTACTCGGCCTTGGTGGACTGCTCAGAAATCGAAACTTAAACATCGTGGAATAGCTTGGACATGTTAGGCTTTTCGGCTATTCGGCACAGGACTTGATTCGCAAGTAGTTCATTTTGACTTGGCGCTTCTTACTGTTCGGCAGATAGCGGTCAATACGACTCGACAATCGGAGCCGCTGCGGTGTTCGACTCGGCAACTTCTCGTCAATTCAGTACGGGGGTTCAAGTTTTCTATTTGGTGGTCTTAATAGCTCGACAAGAGCTTTTCGACTAAGGGTCTCATCATCCATCGACCCTATCAAAGTACATCTCGGCATGATTACTGCAATGAGGAGCACAATCAAAGTACATCTCAGAATGATTGCTGCAATGAGGAACACAGCGACCGAAGCTTCTCGACTTTTGCTATAAGCTTGGTTGCGTACAACCTATTATGGGACTAGAGCTCGTATACACAACTGCTCATGGAGATCATCGGTTCTTGGCATGAAGCTTAACGACATAGCATTGCTCGGCATGGAGTAACCCAGCATGCTTTGGGTTTTTCGATCATAGAGTTATCACTCGTCTTCGTTACTTTTTGGAGTCCAGGATATTCAGCTTTGTTGCTCTTGACTAGGCAATGGCCTTGGTTAATTGTGTTACTAATCTAAAATTATAGCTCATGCTGTGAGTCAACACATGGTCGCTAGCTTCACTTGGCCACGCTTGTGACTTGGGGGGACTGAGCCGCAAATAACTCGAACTTGAATCTATCTAAGCACTCGGTGAAGTAGGACCTAAGTGGTGTCGTAAAGAGCTTAGGCCTGGTGAAAACATTTAGGACATCGTAGCTTCCAACAAAGATAACAGCTCGAACAAGCTCAGCAGATGTGAATAAAGGAACTCGGCGAGTTGGAATGACTCGGAAAATTCAGCGTCCCTGCCATTGTTGTAAGCCGACAGAAATTGCTTGGCCTCAAAAGCTCCGCACAAGTTTCTTAGTACACTAGAAGATAGAATACGTAGCTATAGCTCCGTTCGGAAACTCGACTCAACGAGAATTACTCTGCCACGAACAGCCGTATGCTTGATTGCTCATAAACTTGTTATAATTCGAAAGCACTCAGCTTCTCAGCTATCTTGGCAGTTCGGCACAATGCTTGAAGTTTCTGCTTGGTGAACTACTTGGATCGTCCTTCGATGGGAGATTACCTAACAAGATTTTCTTAAAAGAAATTACTAATCAAGAAGGAACTTACTGATGAAACCATACTAGCTATGCTGTTGCCAACCATAGCTAATTGGATGAGCAATCGAAGACATATGATTCAAATGTCCAAATTGCGGCAACCCTGATAGACATATATGCTAGGTGTGGAATCATTAATAATATTCTTCTTAGGCGAATTCAAAAACTGAACAAGTGAAAGTTAATGAAGGCAGTTCTCAGTCTAACATTGCAATTTTTCCCAGCAAGTAGGGCCATGATGGTTGCTCGAGGCAGTTTTATGCTTTCATGGCACAAGTAGGTTTTGAGAAGATACCAAAAAAGAAAATTAATCCATCCACAACAGCAGGAAAAATAATTACATCATCTCCAGGTAGTCTTTGCAAACTAATAAAGTACAAATAGTAAAGTATGAATAGATCTTGCCATCATTATTCACCCGTTTGCTAAAAGGAGCATGTAAAGAGGAAAACATTGATACCGTGATTCAAACTCTAAAGGGAAAAAGAAAAATTCTAGAGCCCAAAACAAACTGGTAGACTATAGATAATTCCTCCTAAGTTGCATAACTTTAAGGAAACATAAGAATTGTCATGAAGGGCTACATTTTTTTCTTCATTTCTCATAGACAATGCCAATTGTTGATGGGTAATTTTCATTTCAGTACATGAACACTTGCAACATGAGAAAACGACTACGAAGGGTACCGAAAGGTACTCCAGCATTACTACTATAATACTTAAGTCAACCCTCTTATGATAAGAGTAAAAATATTGAATGGTTTGGTAATGAGAGAACGAAGAAGAGGCATCCCCCTATTTAGGAGTCTTACGTGATATTTATAGTGAGTTAATGAAGATTATCCCTAAACCGAGCTTAAGTATTAAGCCAACTAAAATAAGCCTATATAATAATTATCCCAAAATACCTATCAACAATTACCTTCCCCATAGAGCTAGTAGTTTGTACACAAAAGAGCTTATACAATTTCCGGCTTCAATAAGTTGCAATGTTGACTGAGAATTCAAACTTTGGTACTAAATGTGGATTCTAAAGTTGTTATAGGTAGTGTTATGCTTAAGATATCGCATATCATTCTTGCATCTTGAGGATATTACTATTGATTAGTAATGTAACAATTCAATATATCCAATTCAACCATCTATTGCTTATCATCCAAACATAACATAGCTTTAGTTCATGTTTATTGGTATCCCTTAGTCTTTGTATACTTAGAAAGGATTGAAATTCCTATATAGTGCAAACTATTCTTAACCAGTGCATGAACTTTGTAGGGTGGTGTATATACTTAGAAGTAGCCGGTCATAATCATATCCCTCCATTGTAAAAAAGAGGGGGAGGGGGGCTTGGTTGGTAAGCATCATAGCAAATGAAATAAATTTAAATCTCTTATACATATCAAAATGTTAGTTAACTTTATTGTTAAACAAATCTATAGGTTAATCAAAACCTAGAATTTATATGTGGAGCTTGTTCTATAAATGAGATCATAAATAGGTTTGCAAGTTCAACTAAAACCCAAACACAAATTTTATAGTATTTAAGCAAGTCTTACCCATTTGGATTTCATATTAATTTTTCTATAAAAAACCATTTATAAACGTATCATACACGGTCTATATTCATGTTGTTATCCAGAATCGCGAACTCTAGCTTTGACTCAATTTACCTGCCAATGTTTTATGTGTATTGTATCATTCCAAACGTGTTTGTTGATTAAAAGGAACTGGCCAATCAGGTAAATTCGATCTTACCCTACGAAACAAAACATTCGGCTCGGCAATTAACGTTATATCGCATGATAAATGAAATTTTAATTAAAATAAATGAGTTGTTACGGTTATTTGGCTTGGTTTCTTGAGTTTTTGTTTTTAGTTGAGCTTATCGGTTAAACGTACACCACTTCATGAGTTGATATAATGAGGATGTTCGATTCAGCTTTATCCGAATAGCAGAGTAGCCGTATCATGCAATATTGACCAAGGACCATTGGAAAAATATATCAATTCATTTAAACACATTTGCATATCTTAATGTAGGAAGAACAAGAACAAATTATATTTAGACACCTATTTGTTGATAAGATATTTTAGATTTGGATTCCTTCGACCCATATTAATATGTCCCGACTCTTGGCCTAGCTCAATTCCCTCTCATTTGGCTTTATGGACCTCTTAGCAAACCTCAACCTCAGCCCATCAGGTGACCTTGGTTAGAGGATAGAGGATAAAACTCAGGGATCAAGTTAACAACCACCATCTGACATATTAGGATCACGTCAAATAGCAACTCCCACTACTCATGGCATGCAAACATGATAAAGTATTGTTACTGGTCCCTTAACTTCTGGTTAGCCCTCCTTTATAAATACCAATCAACCTTCAAATGATAAATAACTTATACTCTTTGCACACTTAGCTTACTTATTATGTTCTTACATGCTTATTCTCTCTATATACTCAATTAACTCAAATACCAGAGTGATCACATCGAGCAACACTCCAATGCCCCTCATTGGTCTCTATTTTGTAGGCAATCAGTAAAGCGCAAAGCCAAATTCCATCAATGCTTTATCAGCAAAATCCTATAGACTACAGTATTAATAATAATGAACCCTTATTTTTAAGTATTAAAATTTTATTAATATTTATTCACTACTCATTACAACATTCAATATATTAATACCATTAAATAATTTCCCAGAAAAATACAAAAAGTGATATAAATCTATATTAATAATTAATTACATGTAAGAAGCAAAAGTATGAGTTTATTTCAGTTTTCTTTCTTACTCTATATTTTTTTCAGGAGAAGTCGAAAGAACAGTTAAAAATGTGAATTGATCGAGGATACGAATCGTTTGTTGCCAGAATATTGCTGCTGTCCTTTTTTATGGAAAATGAATGATTATTTACTTGTCAAGTTGACTATTATTTCTGCTTCTAGCAGCCCCCTCAGGATTAGTTCTGCTCTTAAAAATTTATTTTCGAGACTTTAGCTTGTTCAACTTTTTTGAGTGAGAGGTTACAAAAGCTAGCAAACTCTTAGCTTTATTTTAGGATTATAATCGAGTTAAAAGGAAAAACGATACAGAGGTTTGAAATGGTATTAAACGAAGTAGATTTCAAATCGATTTTAAATAGTAGTTATTATTAATATTTAAACTCGAACTTATATCTAAGCCAACATAAACTCGATTGAATAGGCTCATAAGCTATGGTCAAGTTAAATACATCGACATTGAATTCTACATGATAAATTACTCAAGTATTCATCATCGAGGTCAAGCACGAGTCAAACTTAAACAAGTATAAAGCCAACTTCAATAACTCATGAATAGAGTTGGTCTATTTATACCCTAATGCATAATACATTTAATCTCCAACAGGTTTGGACAAGGAAAAAAAAATATATCCTTTCAGTGACACTCTCAACGTGAAATACTTCACAATTTGAGTTTCCATGTATACAATTACTGTATAAAGAAAAAGGATGGTCTGCACTTCTAATAATTCTTTGTAATAATTTATCTCTAATAAACTTGAGAGAGCAAATATATAAATGATAGCAGGATTATATCTTTCTAATCAAACCTACAACTTGCTATTATTTTCTTTATGCTATGCTTACATGACAAACCACTTAATAATCTATATATATTAACTAAAACTGACTACTGAACTCCATTATATTGCATATGGTTGGTGAAAAGAGATATATAGAGAATGTAGATGAACAGTATTGAATATTTGCCGCACTTTCATATGAAATAAAAAGATCACGATGTCTTCATTATTTTCAAACACAAGCACCACGAGCTTGTATTCGTCTATCGTAAATTCATCCTGCCATATTCGACTACGCAAAATCCTATCTCAGCTGCTAAAAGTTAGGACAAGCGCCCAACTGAATTTAGGCCTTTGAATTATCATCTCCTTGTATATATTGCAACATAAGAAACATATTTCAAGGGAGTTCCATGATGTCGGAACTGCAACTTGTAATTTCTGTTGATGTCACAATAAATTGACCCATGACATTATTTCCTCTATATATTACATGATAATCCCCTGAAATCCAAGTTATCTTGGGACAATCTTGTCGAACAGCATGACAATAATTGGTCCTAACTACAAAGTCATCATCTAACAACTGGACCACTGTTCATAAAACCATGAAAATATTTGGACCACTTTGAAAATAAGAAATGAATTATTGCAACATTTTTTTAGGCTGGAATGGTATAGCAATATGAGAAGTACACGTGTTAGTTTATCACTAGTCCAAGTGTATTTATTTTTTATTACTCATTAATCCAATTGTAAAATTGTTAGTAGTTAGTTAGTCTATTAGTTTTAGGTATATAAGCAATCTACAAATTAGCTTTAGTTTTAGTTTTTAGTTTTTGTGAAAATCATTTTTTTCATTTTCAGAAAGTTTAGAGCATTTCCATGGTGTAACTTCCATAATCCTGTTACTCAAGTGCAACTTCTATATGGTATCAGAGCATTAGTTTTATCGAAGGCTACCATGGAATTGTGCAATTAAACTAGGTTTAAGTGTAAAACTTGAAATCAGTTTTATCAAAGGCTCAATTCAAAAGCTTGTATAAGACTCTCCTAATTTTGTACGATGGATGAGGAATGACTATTTAGTTAGGTGTTGGCTTTTAAATTCAATGAGTAGTGAAATTTCACAAAATTTCCTATATCTAACATCGACACATGAACTATGGGAATAGGTTTGCAAACAACATGGACAAGGTAATGCACTAATGGTTTATCAATTGTAGTTTGAAATTGCAAATTTGAAGTAAGGAAATAGTACTGTAGGAATGTATTATAATAAACTAAAGTGATATAGGGATGAACTCCAAGCATTGAATGCTTATCCTAGTTGTGATTGTAGTAGGATGACATATTGCACTTGTGCTATAGGAAAGTGGATAGCTATTTTTAAGTCACAAGGTAGATTGATTTGGTTTTTGATGGGTCTAAATGAGGGTTTTGAGGTCATACAAAGTCAAATACTTTCAATGGAACCTCTACCAATAATGAATAAGGCCTTTTACTTAATCCACAAGTTGAGAAGCAAAAATTAATTACTAGTATTACTATGACAGAAACTGAAGTGTCTGCATATGCTGTTGGAAAAGAGAGGACATATTCTTATGACAAAAAGAAGAAGACTTTTCAAGGGAATAAACTGATATGCAAATATTGTAAAGAGGATAGACACTCAATAGAGAATTGTTTTCAACTAATAGGTTACCTCGAGTTGTATAAAGGCAAATGTGTTACAAGAGGACAGAGCAAGATAATAGCAAATGTGGAAACTAAGAAAAGTTCTTTTAATCCAATTGACGTGCAATTTGATGTATGTGTAAACTCTTTGACAGATACTTTTATGAAACACAATACTTTGAGTATGGATCCTGTGCTTATGTAGAATATGTTTATAGAGGTGTTGAAGTTTATGAAGAATCAAAGTGTGCAAGTAAAATCCTCCAATAATGTAGATATTATGAACGGAGCTCATGCTACAAGTAATACCTATTGTCTTAATTGTTTTAGTTTAGTGAACAACAGTCTATGTACTTGAGTTGTTGATACGAATGCATTTGATCTCATGACACCCTTCAAAACTTTACTTTCTTAAACATATACACTTGACAATCCAATTTATGTATAATTACCAAATGGAACCAATAAAGTAGTGACACTAGCAAGAACCATTCATATCAATCCGCATTTGATATTACAACATGTTTTGTACATCCTTGATTTTTCACATAACCTTTTATCAATGTATAATGCTATTTTAGATAACAAACTAACAATAACCATCAATTCTACTACTCTTCACTTTTAAGATCAGAGAAGTGATAGTATTATTGCTTCAGCTCAAGCAATAAATGGCCTCTACATTTTGAAGCAATCTGCCCATGAATGTCTTAAAGCTAGAGTTTCTTGTGTACATCCTTCATTTCCATGTAATACATTAGTGCCTTTATCTATTTTACATGCGAGGCTTGGTCATTTCATCCTATTTTAAACCATAGCATGTCAATCCTTTGGCAAGTCATTCTAAAGAACATTTCTTTTGTGATACTTGTAAAAGATCTAAATCTCATCAATTTCCCTTTAATAGAAGTAGTTCACATTCAAAGATCTTATTTGAATTGTTGCATGTTGATGTTTGGGGACCTTACAAAATCCCTTCTATCATTAGAGCAAGATATTTTCTTACTATCTTAGACGATTGCTCACAAAATTCATGGACCTTTCTCATGCACAATAAGTCATAAGCTATCAATTCTTTACACACCTATCTTGCTTACATTTCCAATCATTTCTTAGTTACTCTTAAATACATTAAGTCAGATAATGGGGCTAAGTTCCTATCTTATCATTGCCAACATTTGTTTGCTAGATTAAGGATCATACATCAGAAATCAACTATATATACTCCATAACACAATGAGGTTGTAGAGAGAAAACATAGACATTTATTGGAAACTACAAGAGCCTTAATGATCCATGCAAACCTATCTAAGGTTTATTGGGGAGAGTGTATTTTGCATGCAACTTGTTTGATCAATAAAATGCCAATGTCATTACTTTCTTAACAATCACCACATGAGGTCCTTTTTAGAGAAAAACCTGATCTAAGCCATATAAGAATAGTTGGATGTCTCTATTATATCAACTTTCAGCTTGTTTCGAGTGACAAATTTGATCCTAAGGATTTGAAAGCAATATTTCTTAGTTATGGATACGAAGTTAAGGCTTATAAGGCCTTTGTTTTAGACACCAAGAAAAAAGTGTTAAGTAGAGATGTAATCTTTTGTGAAGATAAACTCCCATTTGCAGATAATGCAACCCTATTATCCGATCCTACTATATCATCATAATCATCTTTTTCTCCAAATGATTGTGTCCTATCCTCGGATACTGATGCAATTGCTGTGCAGTGTGTTCCAAACACCTCACCACTTATTGTTACAACTTCCCCCTAGAGTCTAACCTTGTCCACAAAGAGTTCAATTGATCCAATTCCTTCTTCCCCTATCATTACCATCATGCCCCAAACAACTCAAGGAGTTGCAATAGTCCTACCATATAAACTAACATAGGTTAAAAGCTATCCCCTTAACTGTTAATAAAAATATAGTCCACATGAGGAAAATGATAACTCAATTAGCTTTGAAGCAATTAGATGAACACCTGTAGTGTATAAAACCTGTGGAGTAACCCTTTATAACATATATTTTCTTATACTTATAGATAGATCAATTCATTACATTACCTTATATACATCAAAAGTTTCGAAGTTCTTAAAAGAAGCTTTACATCTTTACATATGAACTACATTATATATATATATATATAATAGCAAGTCAGCAAAGACTATAAGGCCTCCGAAGAAGACCTTATAATCGTCTCACAAAAGAAAAACAAAAGTAACATGAGTTTGTTTCATTCTTTAGACTTCACCACCTCACTTCTTAACCTACTGGATCTAACCTATAGATAATTGTATTGAGGCATCTTTTGGTGTTACTTTATACCTACAAAACAATTTATTTGGATATGTGCTCAACTAGCTTAATAAGAAGGGACCAAATCAAAAGAGTACATTAACAAGCATGATTGTTCAATCATTAATTTAAATACAAATGTAACAAACAAATGGTATAGCATCTCACAATGTTTAACTGATCCATTGTGAAGTTAGAGTAATTCCATCCACTCTAACTTGGATTTTGAAGAGTTTCAACATGACACTATCAAACTAAATCCAAGCTTGTGCAATGGGGACACTTCTCCTCTCTAGATAATATTCAAACCATGGTTCCTAACCTTACAGCAACCCCTTCTCTTGTCACTTAGTTCGAGTAAGAGTATAAAAAGGATCACTTCTGCTATCATCATTGAAGTATCAGTATTTAGTCTGACAAACTAATTGTTACCCCTATTAGGTTATTGTGAATGTTAGGTTAGATCTTTAATCAATACAAGATTAGTTTGGTTTATCAAGTAAGCAACTAAGTTCATACACATAAGACATGATATATCAAACATAAAGTAGCACTCAAAGTTTAACTCCCAATTACCATTAGTATCACAAGTACACATATGGCATACGCACATAAAATCTAATTACAATCACAAATAAGCATTCTTAATCCTCTAAGAATCCTAACATGATACTTCAATATACCACTAAACATAAATCCTAACTTACCTATGTTTATGGGCATCCTATTCTTGATAGCTGCCTCCTTGTTTTTCAATTCCCCCTAGAAATACACAATAAATTAGTTTTCAATTCTTAATTCATTAATCATTAGTTGCTTTTATATGTTTTTTATTATTTATTCATAAATTTCTTAGGTTAATTTCACTTAAAAATTAGGATTTTTTTACCAATTATTGAATTTTGCAAATTACCCTAATTGGCTAAATCCTTTGAGCTATCATCTAAGTAGATTTATAGTGGTTTTATTTAATCTAAAATCCTCTGATTTTGTCTCTGAGCTATTCAGGGGTTATTTATTATATAGATTTTATCCTTTGAGACATTCATTGAACTTTTCCACGTTAAACTTTCTATTTGAAAATTCTTTGAGCTATCCTTTGACTCTGTTTTCTATAGGAGTTTTAATATTAACATCCTCTAACAAATCCTCTACTTCTCTTGTTTTCACATTTACTTAAGAATTTTCTTTTTGCCTCTAACTTATCCTTTAAGTATCAATTTAGTGTATTATTCATTATTAAAATCCTCTGAATCTTCCTCTACCTTCTATCAATGCCTTATAATTAGTTTATTCACTAACTTCCTTTTAAGTTATAATCATAACATCAAATGAAAATCAGTAATAACACTTCAAACATTGTTTCCTCAATTCTTATTACTTTCCATAACTTCATTTATTTAATCACAAGTCATCAATTATTCCCTAAATTGGTCAAATACCAACTTCCATATTTGAGGCCAACTACCAACTTCGCTTAACTCTTTATTGTAACAATCAATCCCAATCACTCTAGAACAGTATCCATACTCCTTATGTGATTCAAACTCAGTAGTTAAGTAAGATCATCAAAGGAAACACATCAGTTTCACTAAATTACACTATTTTAAGCGTCATTTTAGCTCAAAAATCAAATAAAAATAATATCACATAAAACTTTAACATAACAATTTAGTATTAACTAAGATAGTTTGTATAAAAAAATTGAAGCTGAAATTACCTCATTAACCTAATTTATTTTAACTTTGAAAATTATCTGATTTCATGGATTTCTTAAGGACATATATATTAGCTACTAAGTTTATACAAATTAATATTTTTCATAGATTCTATACATGAAAATATGTAAAAATAAATTTTTCCATAATTCTTTGAGCATTTTTAGTTTTTTTTTTTTAATTTAACAAAATTAGATAAAAATAGCTACATACCGAAAACTTGGCCTTCGGCCACCAGTGGCTACTCCCTCTTTGTTGTCTGCACTAAGCGATGGTAGTAGCTTCTAATGGTGATGGTGGTGATGGTTACACTCCAATAACTCTCTTAGCCGATGTACTCCCTAATGCTCAAATTATACCTATTTTGTGTTTAATTTTTCCTAATTTACTCCTTTGATCTTCAAACTCCCTATTGAATTTTCCTAATCACTACTTTGCATGTAAGATCTAGTAGAGAGAATTTCTAGATTTTTAGAGTTGATTCCTTTACACTATTTGATTTTCTTTCTCTCTCCTCAATTTTCCATGCTTAAATATGGATTTCTTTTGCATGTTAATCCCTTCCCCAAAAAACAACAGTTATCATAAACCGTCTACACGCCTAATCCATGATAATTCCAACTACCATGATTTTTTCTATAATTTTTGTTAATTTTCTTGGATTATTTTAGCCTATTTTACTTAAATTAGGGTATTTTAGCTATATACAAATATATGTACATACTTAAAAATTATACATAACATGTATGTATTTATTATATATGTTATTTTATATCCCATATAAATTTTATTACCTATATAACTTATCTTTAAAAATTTACGAACTAATGTAGCTTATTTTACGTGATTAATATATAATATAGTTAATTGTACTATTTTAGCTATATTATTATTATTTTATTATATTTTTAATATCCAGGCCCACGAAGTCTCTTCGTCTAATATCCTAAGCCTATACGTAAATTTTTAGGTTAATCAGGTTAGTTTTACCGATGCCCTAAATTTATTTGCTTGATTCCTAAGTGCCGAATACGAAGCTCACAATTGTTGTACACAAGAGTACTTAAACTTGTAAGACTCCTTCTTGGCTTAATGATTATGTAGCCTTTGTTCTCAAATCAAATACAGCTATCTTTGTCACTTCGGATCCATCCTCTCCTCATCCATATCCTTTCTTTGCCTTAAACACTTTTGCAAACTATCCATCAAATTATATTAGATCATTTGCCCTTATGGTCACAATTAAAGAGCTACATTGTTACTCACAAGCAACTAAACATGAGATTGGGTTATTGCTATAAATAAAGAGTTAAAAGCTTTAGAATTTAATAATACTTAGGAACTTAGTACTTTGCCTTTTGAAAAGAATGTTATTGGATGTGAATGGGTCTACAAAATAAAATATAGGCCTAATGGGACTGGTGAGCGTTACAAGGTGAGGTTAGTTGCTAACGGCAATAATCAAGTTAAAGGAATTAATTATCATGACACATTTTCACCAGTAGCTAAGTTAGTACTGTTTAAATTTTACTAGCTTTAGATACAACGAGAGGTTGGCCTTTGTTTCAATTAGACATAAACAATGCTTTCTTGCATGGATTACTAGATGAGAAGATTTATATGGCTCCTTCAGAAAGATATGATAAAGCCCAGCCAAAGTAAGTTTGCTTACTCAAGTGTTCTTTAGATGGCTTAAAACAAGCCTCTCGATAGTATACATTGAGATATGTCAATTTCTTCTCTTTCATGGTTTCATCTTGTCAACAAATGATTATTCATTGTTTGTTGGACATTCCTATAATGATTTTACTATGGTTTTACTATATGTGGATAATCTTCTTGTGACTAGTACAAATTTATATGTGATACAACAGCTTAAGGTAGACTTTCTTAGTACTTCCACAATCAAAGATCTTAGTGTTGCTAGATTTTTTCTTGGGTTGGAATTGTGTCAAACTGAGCAGGGGTTGTTTATTAATCAACATAAGTTTGTGTTAGGTATCCTTTCCAATGTAAGGATGACCGGTTATAAGCCATTAGATATAGCTCTTCCTACTAGTTTAAATCTATACACAGATGACAGTCCTTTACTTATAGATCCTTTGCCATATCGTCGTTTGGTGGGTAATTTGCTATATCTAAAAATTATGAGACCTAATTTATCTTATTCAATCCATTTTTTTGTCAATTTGTTTCTCAATCACATGAAAATCATCTACATGTGACATTACATGTCCTACGTTACTTAAAAGGAAGTCCTTCTCTTAGGTTATTTTATTCATCCGCTTCTAATCTAAACGTTACATGTTACACTGATGTTGATTGGGGATCCTCATTAAATGATCGCAAGTCTATTACTAGTTTTTTTCATTTTTCTAGGTACTTCTCTTATTTCTTGAAAAACAAAGAAGCAGCAAACTATTAGTACATCTAGCACTAAAGCAGAATATCAAAGTATGAGTGCTTTCACCAAGGAACTCTTGTAGATTTCATATGTTTTATATTATCTACTGGTTGATGTTACATTACCTGTGCCACTTTTCTATGATAACAAATCTTCTCTTCAACTTGCTTTTAATCCTTGTCTCCATAGTTGAGCAAATCATATAGAAGTAGATGTGCATTTCTTACACCATCATATTGCCAGCAAGTTTCTTTCTCCTTAGTTTATTTCTCTACATGCACAACTGGTTGATGTTTTCACCAAGATGGTTCTTGCATCTAAGTTGCGGAGTTTTTGTTTCAAGCTAGGCCTTCAAGTGCCTCCATCTTAAGGGAGTGTGTGAGAAATACACGTTAGTTTATCACTAGTCCAAGTGTCTTTATTTTTTATTACTCATTATTCCAGATGTAATATTGTTAGTAGTCCAATGATAATATTGTTAGTAGTTAGTTAGTTTGTTAGTTGTAGGTATATAAACAATCCGAAGCCAAGCTTCAATTTTAAGTTTTTAGTTTTTGTAAAAATTATTTTTCATTTTCAAAGTTATAGCATTTCCATCTTCTATAACTCTGTTACTCAAGTGCAAGTTCTACACAATGCTCTCTTACAAAGTTACCATTACGTCTGTAATAATTTTTCAGAACCAAAAAAGTGTATACTTCTTTATCCCTATCTGCATTATTTTCACACTTATTGATGTAATCTTAAACACAATCATCATACTATTGAATCACTGGCTTTTGTATATATCAATTTGTTATTACTTGTGTCATTTTAAGTACAAAAAAACAAATAGATATCAAAATTTTTTTATTTATTAGATATAAAAATTTTATTGCCATCTGATTTCATTACACCAACCAATTTTACTATAAGTGTGTTTGATAATTTCTCATAAATTATTTTCTTGCTAAACTGGATTATCCCTTCCTCACATATGCTTTTCATTTCACTCAAAGAAAATGGTCCAGATTGAATAAAGCGATGGATGTACATTTATGAAAAGGATTTATCATTACTAATATACCCGTATTTAAATCGGTATTAGATAATACTAATGATATTTAAATACATATTAATAATAGGGAGTAACTTTTATAAAAACTATCATTTATGTTTCATATATTACTATTTATTAGTATTTGTTCACTGAAAGTAATCCATCCACGTACGGTAACTTATAGATAAAAGAATACACACGAAAAATTTGAATTACATGTTTCATATCTGATAAGAAAGAGTAATTTTGTGAATGTCTATTATGTTCTATTTAATTATTTCCGGTGAAACGGCGTTGAAATCCATCCTGGAACTATCAATAACAACGGAAAGAGGTGATTTTGAGGCGGGCGGCTTTTGATCTTTCCATATCTAAGTAGAGCACATATCCAAGTTTTCTAAGAATAAATAGAAATAAGAGTGAAGGTTAATTTGTATATAATAAGTTAGTACATGAAAAAAAAAAAAGAAAAAAAAAAGAAAAGAAAATGATGATTTCAAATTTGAAAGAAATGGAGAACACCATGAAATAGTTTTGATGCGCCAAAAATTCATTGGACCCCGATTCCAAGCACGACCGAGGGCCGCTAAAATTAATGAAACTCGGGTCTGTGGGAAAATAAATAGGATACAAATTTGATTATTTTTGTATGTTTTTTGGTTTATAAGCAATGAAAGGACATGGAAGACTTAATCAATTGGATATATCTTGCTAATTAAAATGATTAAACTAGGATAACTAAATTTAGGAATTAATATGGCTCACAATTCTTAGCATTAATTGAGGTTGTTTACCAGAATTTGATAATAAATTGATAAGAACTTGTCTGAACATGATTACAAAGATGCAATAACTAGTCGCATGTTCGAATGCCACTTATGTGGCAGCCGAATGGGAGCTTGATCCACTATGAAACCAGTAAGCCTCATGGTCCGGTTCGGACATCACCGACTCTCCATTTGCATAGATCCAATGAAAAGGAGCATAGGCCAACAAAAGCAATTGGATCTCTTGTCCACTCATCATATACCCCCTATCAATGATTAATTTTTCATTTGAACAAGAAGATTTGTTGGCACTTATATGGGAAGAATACACTAGTCGATCTTCATAATGTTATGACAAATTTTGGTCAAAATGATTTAATGAGCAATGTTGCTAAAATCCTTTGAGCCGAATTCCATGCACGATTAGGAGACGCTAAGATTAATGGGATTTAGATCAATGAAAAAGAAGAATATAGTGATGATATTTCTGTGTGTTTCACATTTATAAGTGATGAAAATAAAGGATATGGACGTTTGATCAATAGGATTTAATTCACCAATTTCTGTGTGTCTCATGATTTTTATAATCAATCGGGGTTGTTTATTGCAATCTACTAACTGAATAACAAGAACATGCATATTCAAGCATAACCATATATGCTTACAGATGAAAAACAAAACCCTCTAATACTATAGCAGGGTTTGATAAGGATAAAACAGTTGCATAAGGAATAAAATAAAACGCAGATTGAAGGATGTAATAATTTGTCGTGACATTTAGAAGGCACCTATGCACCAATCTGATAGGAGTTTGAATAGAAGAAATGCGAGCTTGACCCTTACTTGATTTAGTCGGCTACCCAACAAATGGATCTGTGCTCAAAGTTTGGAATATGATTTAATCGGAGCCTGAAGTTCTTCAACTAGGATTCTAAGCCTGACCAAGGGTCTCTAAAATCAATGGAATTCGTATCAATGGGAAAACTAGGATATAAAATTGACGTTTTATGTGTTTTTGGTTTATAAGCAATATAAATGATTTAATCAATTGGATATGATTCATCAATTAAATAAACCAAACTTAGATGAGTAGATATCAGAATTGATGATATGATTTAAAATTTTTGGGTTGTTCCCACAATCTTGCACGGGATTGATAAGCTCATATATTTGCCAAAATCTAAGAGTGGGGTTGATAAGAATGTGTTTAATTACAAAAAGCTCTTCAATCATATATTTAAAGATGATGTCCCATGCTTACCAAAAAATAAAAAAATAAAACAATAAAACACTTAAATGGTGTATTAGGCTTAACAAGGACAAATTGGTCATAATATCAAAATACAAAATCAAAGTTGTAGTAATTAGTCATAGTGTCTGAGTGCCACCTATATACTAGTTGAATGGGAGCTTGATCTGTTCCAAGGTCAGGAGGCCCCGTGGTCCCGTTCAAACGACTCTTAGTTGTTGTTCGCATGAGGCTTCCATTTCATCTTGCCATTAGGATGGTTGCCTCCCACCTTCGGATGGTGCTGCTGAAATATGCAGACCTTACTCTGATTTATGGCAATTTGCCATTAGGGCAAATTAGGATGGCTGCCTGCTATCTTCGACTCAATCCAATCCGTCTCAGAACATTTGGGTCGATACTTGAATCTTTGGTATATGATTCACATCAAATGTACTTCCCTCAATCGTAAATAGTGCAAAAGAGTGTCTGTTCCTAGGTATGTAGATACATATTATATATTACTATGTATAAAGGATGAATGTTAGAGGGCTTAGTTTTGTAACAAGTGTCACAATATTAGAAAAAGAGAGGAAGGGAAAAAAATAATAGAAATGTGAATTGCTTATTTTTACTAATGTAAATATTTGTTGAGACTAAAATTTTCCATTTTATATCTTATATCTATTTAATTTAAAACCTCATCTAAAATTAAAGAAACCCAGTTTCTTATTATTTTTTTTAAAAAGAAAAATTTGGAGTCATCACTTAGTAAAGCCGAGAAAAGGTTATTAAATTAAAACTGATTAGGTGGATCAGTTTTAATTTAACCACTAGCCTGTGTTTTTTGAAAAATTTAATAAAAAATTCAAGAAACTAGATTTTCTTAGATTCAAGAGCTATCTTATTAAACCAAAATGAGTATTATTTTAACCTTTCAAATTTAAATTTATTTTTTGAATTATCTACCTAAGAACAAAATTTATGAACAAATAGCAAATGAAATTACATTTAATTATAAATAGAAAAAAAATGAAAAGTTATTTACATAAGGAGGAAAAATATTTTTTTTTTTTCATATTTTAAGTCACCCCGTGAATGTTTACATATTCATTAGTTGAAATCAGACTATGGTAGTTCATTTTTAGAAAATTTTGTTAGGTTGGTTTATTTTATTTTGAAAAGCAATCCACTTTAAGCATTTACATGTTGATTAGCTCATAAAAATATATTTCCTTTTCTATGCAAATTTTTTTTTTTTAAAATGGAGAAATCCTAGGTTTTTTTAAGAGCAAGTCCATTAAGATTTTTATTTAAGAAAAACATTTTCTTAGGGTAGCAAAACATTTTTTTTTAAAAGCATTTTTTATAAAAAAGAAACCCATTGAAGATACATATGTTAAATAAATCACATAAAGAACTTAAATAAAAATTCATGTAATATTCATATAATCATAAATATAGCATGTTTATTATTTATAGACAAAAATTTATTTGGTATGACAATGAAATTTTGAATCAAGGCATCCATTTTATGTTACATCAATATGATTCATGAAAGTGACTAATTTCATTATTCCATATCAGATATCTATTCAATAATTTACATATTCAAACATCTACTTTATATTACACAAACACAATTTATAGCAAATACTCTACAATTTATTAATCAAAGCGTTTAGTTAAATTAAAATAATCAAGATCAATCACATATTCAAACATGATTCATGATAAATAGTTAAAATACTAAATTTAAACAATCATGAACTATGAATACTATATGGTCATTATATTATAAAAACAATAAATCTTATTAGCTATACTGCAAAAATTGCATTAAACAAGTGTTTTATATTCCAAAAAACATAATTTCTCAATTATTTAACACACAATAAGCATACAAAGAAAATAAAAACAAATAAGAACAAGTAGGGATTCGAAGAGTTTATCTTGTATAACAACGAATCAATTGCTGGTTTAGTGAGTTTTTGGGCGACTTCCAATAAGGTGGTACTATTTTTAAAGATAGAAAATTCACGTCTTATTAAAAGCTTGGTTTAAGTATATTTGAGTAAGTTTCAAATTGTAAGTTATTCTCAATGTGAAATATAGTACCTTATTCATACTAATGGAGCTTAGATTTAAACCTAAAAAGTGCAAAAATGGAAGATCACGAGTGTGGGGGGCGCTTAAGATGTTATTTCTCGATCTATCTCTTAATTTTAAAGAAAATATTAGTTTAAGTGATGAAAATAGGCTAGAACACATTAATAAACAATGTTCACACCTTGGATTTGGAAGAAATTGCCTAAAGAATAAGATTCTACAAATTTCATTCAAGTATGTTAATATTTTTTTTTTCTTTTTCAAGTTTGAATTAACCATGATTTAGGAAAATTATGATGTGTTTTTTTTGTCCCAATTTAGAGTATACTTTGTGTAGTTTCCATAAACATAAAAATTGGGTGAATATCCCATAATATAAAGTTGGAACATGGGTTGAAATTAAGCGGTTAAATAAGGAAACTTCCTATTTATTTTTCGAAAATCTCAAAGTTACAGGCATGAAATTTCGAAAATCTCAAAGTTACAGGCATGAAATTAAAAAAGGATAGAGAAGGAGAAGGAGAAGGAGAAAAGGGGCACATGTTATGTTGTAGGTAAGTGACTCATGCGTCTTACTTGTGTGTAGGGATTGAAAATAAAATGCAGGCACAAAATACGCCTACCTACAAGGGGTTCAAACCCTTATTAGGGCTTCAACCTTGATTTTCTTGAAGTCGTAGACTGGGTGATAAGAATCAACTCCCTAAACTGATTACACGAAGCTGAGCTAGAGGATTCTAAGGACTTACGCAAAGAATACTAGCTTGAAATCCTATCCAAGATAGAAATTCTTATCCCAACCTCTCTGTTTCCATTTTTTGCCGACTTAACTGCCAAGCCTTCACATACATCAAACCTGTTGAACAACTATACTATGACAAAATATCTAAGTAAATAGTCCTAAAACTATTCAAGTTGAGCTCCCGAACAAACAACAAATGTCTAACCTAACCTCAGTTAACTACTCTACAGCAAGATTGACTAGGCCCTAACCTAATCTAAATCAAGTCAGCCCCTAACCATAAATCCCTTTTCTTCTCTACTTATACCATATTTCTAATGCTTAGCCACCGAGTGACACATATCTTTTGGTACAACTTTCTAGAAGGATTATTTACTTTCCATACCGAATATTCTTTATCTCTTTTACTCCTTTTAGTATGTATTTCAAACCTAATTGTAAAAATACCCTTTTATCTTTTCATGCTTGTAAAGTAACTCTAGTGGATGGGTATATAAACCCCCACTTAATTGTATGTAGACAACAATCATCAATATTAGAATTTTATTCAAGTTTCCTTTAAGCAACCTTAGTATTTTTGTTACCCTTTAACTCTTATCTATTTCCTTTAGTAAGAAGTAAGGGTAAATGACCCTTCAGTTCAAACCGGTGAGTTATGTCCAGTAGATTATAAGCCAAGTACGATCCATTGGTGTATTATATCGAGTTAATAGCTATCTAAACTTTGCTAGCTTTTCTCTTGTTTCTTTTCAATCCACTTCATTGTAATGTTTCTCCATGTGTTCAAGCTCGAAAATGCATCAACTTCGCTAGCATCAAAGCATGGTTTTGAGATGGAGTATGCGAGGTGCAGTGAAGTCTTGGTTTGTTTTGTTATTAGTAGCTACCATATTCCTTCTATAGCTACTGTAGTATATTTACATGGAGTAAATCTAGAGTTATGAGCTGTATAGTGAAGATTTTTATGTTTGTAAGTGTGGTTTCATTATTACTATGGCCGATACCCAAAACTATTACTGAAGTTCAAAGCTTTCATGGCGACCTTCTTTTTGTAGGCGATTCATTAAAAACTTCAACACAATACCCCCTTTACCGAGTTGACACAGAAAAGTGATGGGTTCAGATGGAACAACCAAGCTAAATAGAGCTTTAGGGAGATCAAGGAGAAGCTCACCACTACCCCTGTCTTATCATAACCAGACTTTAACAAGCCCTTGAATTGGAATGTGTTACATCAAGAATTGGAATTGGCACCGTCCTGATGTAAGAGTGACGATCCATCGCTTACCATAGCGAGAAGCTTAATGGTGCTACTTTAAATTATTTTGTGTATGAGAAAGAGTTCTACTCTTTTTTTCAAGCTCTTACTATTTAGCAACACTATCTGCTACCACGAGAGTTTGTTATTTACACAGACCATGAGTCTTTGAAGCATCTTGGGAGTTAGAATAAACTCTCAAAGAGGTAAGCCAAGTTGTTGGAGTTCATGGAAGGGTTTTCGTATTTGATCCAACATAAGAAAGGAAGCGCAACTGTGGTCGCCAGTCCTCTATCACATCGCAAACCTTGCTGACCACTCTACAAGCAAAATTATTAGGATTTTTGCTTATCATCGACAGTATGGTAATGACCCTCATTTTAGTCCCGTTGTTGAGCAATGCTGAGAAGGGGTAGTTATTGGAGGATATTATCTTAAGGATGGTTATGTATTCAAGGATAGAAGGCTGTGTATACTAAACTGTTCTACGGGTGAGCTATTAGTCAGGGAAGCTCATAGCAGATGATTATCTGGTTATTTTGGGGGGACCAAAACAACCAATTTGTTAAAAGAAAACTTTCACTGGCCTCATTTGACTAATAATGTCTATAAGATAGTTAATAGTTATGATGTGTGCAAGTGAGCTAAGGGGAAGAGAGAGCCTCATGAAAAATACATGTCCCTATCAACACCAACCTTACCTTAAGTCGACCTCAGTGTAGACTTTATCCTAAGGTTGTCTCGAACATCCAAAGGAAAAGATTCTGCATTTATTATAGTAGACCACTTTAGCAAAATAGCACATTTCATTCCGTGCCATCAACTAATGATGCTTTATATGTTACGGGCTTATTTTTGTAGGAAGTTGTCTGACTACATAGAGTGCCAAAGACCATCGTTGTAGATCAAAACACAAAATTCTTAAGTTATTTCTAAAAGACTTCATGGAAAGGGCTTGGATCCAAACCTGTGTTTAGCTCTAGTAGTCACCCTCAAACTAAAGTGCTGAACGTGACATTACGAAAATTACTCAAAACTGTCATGAGAAAGAACCTAAAGGACTAGGATATGTGTCTACCAGTTATGGGATTCGCATACAACTGAACTATCTATAGCACCAATAGGAAGACCACATTCGAGGTCATCAATGGCCTTAATCTTACTATCCCACTAGATATGATTAGTACCTCTACAGTTGTTAAAGAGAGTCAATTTAGAGTCAACTAAGCTCAATAATTACAAGATTTACATCAATTTGTAACTAAGAAGATCTCTAAGTTCAATCAAAGGCACTAAGAGATTAGCAACCAAAGTTGCCGAATTGTTTCCTTCTAGCCAAGAAACTTAGTATGGATTCAATTCAGCCAAGAACGATTCCTACACTTGAGATAAAGTGAGCTATCTCCTTGAGCTGATGGTCCGTTTAAGGTCCTGAAGAAGGCCAACTACAATGCCTACCAAATCAAGTTACATGATGACTATGGTGTCTCCCATACTTTTAACGTATTCAACTCGATTCTTCACCAACCAGCAGAAGACCCTATAAGTGTCCCAAAAGAATAGCTAGAGACCACTTCAGATTTGAGGAAAAATCTTTCTAACCCCCAAGTAGATGATAGGAATCAACCCCCTGAACTGATCATACGAAGTTAAGCTAAAAGACTCCAAGGACTTATTCAAAGAATACTAGCTCGAAGCCCTATTTGAGATAGAAAATGCTACCTTAACCTCTCTGTTTCCCTTTTCTACTAACCTAACTACCAAGCCTTTATGTGCGACAAACCTGCTAAACAACTGTGCTATGACAGAATATCTAAGTACATAGTCCTAAGACTATATGAATTGGGCTCCCGAACTGACAACAAATGTTTGACCCAACCTCAATTGACTACTCCACAACGAGACTAACTAAGCCCTAACCTGATCCAGATCAGATCGGCCCCTCACGATAAATCCCTTTTCTCATCTACTTATACCATATTTCTAATGCCCAACTACCACGTGACACATATTCTTTAGCACGACTTTCGAAAAGGATTCTTTACCTTCTATACTGAGTATCCTTCGTCCCTTTTACCCTTTTTAGTATATATTGTATAGCCTAATTATGAGAATACCCTTTTATCTTTTCATACATGTAAAGTAACCTTAGTGAATGGGTATATAAACCCCCACTTAATTGTACGTAGACAACAATCATCAATATTAGAATTTTATTCAAGTTTTCTTTAAGCAACCTTATTGCTCTCATTATCCTTCAACTCTTATCTATTCCCTTTAGTAAAGAGTAATGGCAAGTGACCCTTCAGTTTTAATTGATAAGTCATATCTGGTGGATTGTAAGACGAGTAAGATCGATTGGTGTATCATATCTAGTTGATAGCTGGTCGAACTTTGCTAGCTTTTCTTTTGTTTCTTTTCAGTCTGCTTCATTGTGGTGTTTTTCGTGTGCTCGACCTTAAAGACGCATCACTAGATCTTGTACTTGGTCTAATTTAATTTTTTTTTTCTTTTTTAAAAAATAAAATGTGATAATACAAAACCTAAGTTCAACCAAAAATTATATACATGTTAAGAAAATAAATAAATTTGAAAACGCACTTAAATTAAAAGAGAGAGAAAAAAAAATACACTTACTCTAAAATTGCTAAGGGCCAAAATGGAGTGTTTACAGCTATTCCTTTTTATAGTAAAAGTTAAGTAAAACTTTACCACAAAGACAAAAAAGATACTGTTTTTGCCCCAAGGGATGAATTGTACTCAGAAACTCCACAGTCGATTAGTTATCCTAAATTTAATCTAGTGGATATTTTGGAGAGAAAGAAACTGTTCCCTAGTGAAGAGACTGAAAAGGTAGAAAATGGGTATGCCCTTAAAAACAAGCCAAACCTTGAAGATACCATCTTGGATGGATTGTAAAATAGCTATCTTAGAGTAGACAGAAATCTTTCAAGAAAGGAAAGCAAATCTTAGGTGACCATCTTGGATGGATGGTCTTTCAATTTTTTCAAATTTAACACCAAAGTGCGCACCATGTTGAGTTGATAGATTTTAGGCATATCATCTTAGATTGATGGATCTAGCACCATCTTGGATTGATGGACTTTAGCAAAAACTTGAACACCATGTTACATTTATGGGTGTAATGCCATCTTAGATTGATGGGCTTTTGCAAATAGTTGAACACCATCATGGATTGATGGGCATAGTACCATCTTAGATTGATGAGCTTTAGCAAACACTTAAACACCATCTTGGATTGATGGGTATAGAAAACATTTGAATACCATCTTAGATTGATAAGTACAATACTAATAGGGATCATGGACCAATTATTTGCTCTTAAGCTCAAGGACTCACTCATATGGTTCTCCGAGTTGTCTAAGGAGAGTTTAAAAATGATGAACAACTTATTCTCCAATACAAACTACTGAGTTACTCTACTCTCCATCTCATTAAAGAGACTCCTAAGGCACTCGACTTGCTACCGAACTAACCCTTCACGACACATCAATCCAAGGTAAAGCACTAAAACTACCTATTGCCCACTTAATGCATCGTTGAGGGTGAACTACCCCAATCCCTAGCCAACCAATCGAGGCCGACCAGACAATGGGCCTCTCTTTAAACCAATCTTCTCTCAGCCTAGAACATCTAATTTTTTGAGCTTCTAAGTATTCAACCCTAACCTGATTTTTCTAAAACCTATTTTACTTGGCAAACATCATCATTAGGACCACAGAATGGGCAGTTAACATGTACCCCATTTTTCTGACATCCATACTATTCTTTTTGCAATCGAATATCCTTTTGTTTGTTTACAACTTTTCCCTTATACACTATGTATCTTTTCTTTCCCAGTAAGAATCCTTTTTGTAAATTACGTAAACATATGACTTGCCCTAAATGGGCCATATAAATACTTGTAAAATATAATAGTCATCATAATCATTAATGAGAGTTCATTCAATTTTAGATATACCTTCCTTCATGAGCTAAGTGCCTTTGCTTACTCCTAATTACTCTTATCTAATCTATTGTAAGTATGGATTAGTGGTGAGTGCCTTCCAGCCATACTTATATATCATATCAATTTTGACTTGAGGTCATGTGAAGCGTTAGTGAGTTATATCCACCATCGGTACATGAGAACCCTTACTCAACCTTTAACTACTATTTATCCTTTGGATTGTCTTGAGGTTCGAACCCATCCCCTTAGTTCGCATGATATCAGTAGCCGTATGTCACCCCTTCCCGACAATCTGCATCATCTTGGTATCAAAACTTGGATATGTTCAAGCAAGTTTTTGTTACTTTATACTCTGAGTAACTTGTTACAGCATGTTGTGAAAAGTGTTTATCGTTGTTGTAAGTGTTTGCAAAGCATTTATTGCTCTGTTTTTACCTGTTTCTTGTTTGCAAAATAGAGTGTCAAGTGTTTAAGTGGTGTTTTTTTTTTTCCATGTATTGGTTGTAATAGCTATAAGTGTGTTAAGCGTTGTTTTGTTGCAGTTTATAAGAGGAACTTTTGAGTTGTGTTTCAGCTGTTAATCTCTTGTAATAGACAACAATGTCTGATTCTAGTGTTTAAGGAACTCTATGTAACTAAGACAGTAGCGATCGAAATGGCCAAGGTAAACAAGAAAGATTCACACCTCAATCTATAGATGACCAATTAGATAGGTTTACTAACCTAATAGCTAGTCTGGTGACTACCATAAACGAAGACAAACAATGAGCCATAAATGATCCTCATAAAGGATGAGCTAATAAAAAGCTTGATAGAGGCAATGGCCGCTATGACCAAGCTAATGCCCCTATTTAACCATATTGAATTGGAGGAGTAGATAGAGTTCTTAGATACAGATTAATGTTAGATGAGATTAAAGAAGAGTATGAAGAAGTAGGTGATAAAGTGGAAGAGTATTATGAACTAGAGGAAAGGAATGTCTGAGCTCTTAAAGTAGAAGGGTTGAGGATGCATATCCTAATTTTTTCTAAGAGTGGTGATGTTGAGGACTACTTGGACTGAGTAAATAAGATTAAGAAGCAATTTAAATGTCATGAAGCGCCTGATAATGCTAAGGTCAGACTTACTGTGCTATAGTTTATTGGTTATGCCACCCTATGGTAGGAGAATCTGCAAGCCACTCGTAGAAGAGAAGGAGAATGTGAAGTTAGGTATTAGGATGAAATGAAAAGAGTCATGAGACAAAGATTTGTTCTAAGCTATTATTTACAAGATGTATTCAAAAGGTTACAAGAGTTGAGGCAAGGAGGATTGAGTGTTGATGCATATGTGAAGGAGTTTCAGATGTTAATGATCTAATGCCAGGTTATTGAGCTTGAAGATTGAACTATATCCTAATTCATTTGTAGGTTGAAGTACAAGAATGGAGATATTCTAAGGACCATGGATGTTGGTTTACTTAATGAAGCTATCTGAGCTACTAAAAGACTCGAGAGACACTAAATAGGAAGATTCCAAGGCCTTATCAATCAACCTACTACTAACTAACCTATTTTGAGCAAAGTTGTGCGATCAAAACTAAGAAAAGTTACTGTAGTCTAACCTACTCAAACTACTTGAGCAAAGGAGAAAGTGATCTCGAGGAAGTTCGAGAAAGGCTAGAGATCAAGAAGAAAGATGAGTGAAATTAAGTAATTCAAGTATTAAGGGTTTGGATACATGACTACTCAACGTTTGAATAGAAGAACCATGGTGATTCGAGGAGAAGCACTAGCCATTGAGGTACATAGTAATGATGAGGAAGTAGAAGAATAAAAAAATACCAGACAAAGCGAGTTGTTCGAGGTGGAGGAGATTATCTATAGTAAGGATAGTAATTTTATGCTCGTAACCATGGTACTGAGGCAAGTGATGAGTATAAGCCCAGCACTAAAAGATGAACAATTAGAGAATTTATTCCACATTGGCTATAAGGTGAATGGGTTGTTGTGTACATTAATTGTTGATAATGGCAGCTGCACTAATGCAGCATCCGCATTCATGGTCCAACAACTGAAGTTGCCGACCAAGCCCTACCCCAAGCCTTATAAATTGCACTAGCTTAATGATAAGGGAGCCTTACAAGTAAATAATCAAGTAACTATACCAATCAATATTGAAAACTATCGAGATGAAGTGCTTTGTGATGTGTTACCCATGAGTACATCCCATATTCTTCTTAGACAACCATTGATCTTTGACTAGAATGTGATATATGATGGAAGGAAGAGCATATGTTCTCTAAAGCACAAGGGTAGAAAGATAATACTAAGCCAATGACTACCAAACAAGTTAAAAATATGTAAACTCAACTGAATTAAGTTCTGAAGAGGGAGGCTTTGGTAATGACCATAGCCAAGTTGAAAAAAGAGATGAAGCTTAACCTATCTGCTAGTCAGAAGGTTACTTAAGATAAGAGGATCATAGGAGGAACTGTTACTTACAAAGGTGAAGTCCCTATTAGATGAGTTTGCCGACCTATTTCTAGGTGAATTGCTGAAAGGTTTGCCTCCAATCTGAGTCATTGAACATGCAATAAACTTACAACCAGGAGCTGCTCTATTAAACAAGCCTACTTATAAGCTGAATCCTAAACAAGCTATTGAGCCTTAAAGGTAGGTAAATGAGCTGATTAAGAGAGGGTATGTACAAGAGTCCTTAAGCCCATGTGCTATACTAGCTCTATTGGTGCCAAAGAAAGATAGGACATGGAGGATGTATGTGGATAGCCAAGCAATTAATCGCATTACCATCAAGTATAGGTAGCCTATAACAAGGCTTAATGATATGCTTAATGAGTTAAATGGAGCAAGAATATTCTGCAAGATTGATCTCAAATATGGATATCATCAAATCTAAATCCGAGAGGGAGATGAATGGAAGATCACATTTAAGACTCATAATGGATTATATGAATGGCTTGTTATGCCCTTCAAACTATCGAATGCGCTGAGCACATTCATGAAGATGATGAACCATGTGCTCCAAGAACTAATAAGGAAATTTATAGTAGTATATTTTGATGATATCCTAGTCTACAATCCTGACTTTAAGACTCACTATGAGCACCTCTAAACAGTCTTTTCAAAACTCTAAGTTGAGAAGCTTTATTCTAACCTGAAGAAATGTAACTTTCATTGACCTGAAGTAATCTTTCTAAGATTTATCGTGAGTGGTGGTGGTATATAAGTTGATGATGAGAAGATAAAAGCAGTTACTAAATAGCCTGTACTGGCCTATTCAACTAACATACAAAGCTTCCATAGCCTAGCATCATTTTATCGTCAATTTATAAAGAACTTCAGTACTATTGTAGCACCACTCACCAAACTGTCAAAGAAGACTATAGAATTTAGGTGGAGAGAGAAGGAACAAAGGAGTTTTGAAGAGGTGAATGAGAAGCTAACTACCGCCTCTGTCTTAGCTCTTCCGAGCTTTGAAAAGGTATTTGAAGTAAAATGTGATGCATTTGGACTAGGAATAGAAGCCATACTAATGCAAGAGGGCTAGCTTATTTCCTACTTTAGTGAAAAGCTTAAAGGAGCTACACTCAACTATTTCATATATGATAACAAGTTTTACTCCTTAATCCGAGCCCTAACTATCTAGCAACATTATCTATTATACAAAGAATTTGTGATATATACTGATCATAAGTCTTTAAGATATTTGAAGAGTCATCCTAATTTGTCTCAAAGACAAGCCAAGTGAGTAGAATTTATGGAGGGATTTTCTTATATCGTAAAGTACAAGAATGACAATCACAATGTAGTGGCCGATACTCTATTGAGTTGACATTCCCTCCTTATCGAGCTACAGACTAGGTTATATGGATTTTCTATGATCAAGGATTTATATACTGAGGATCTATACTTTGGACCGATCTATGCCAGATGTGAAGAAGGCCAAACATTTGTTGACTATCACAAAGAAGACAGATACTTGTTTAGAAAGAAGAGATTGTGCATCTTGACCTATTCTATGTGAAAATTACTAGTGCGCGAGGTGTATGGTATAGGATTATCTAGACAATTTAGCAATCATCGAACTCATAAGGTATTGGCCTCTAGATTTTTTTAGCTAAGGATGATGAGAGATATCTAAGCTATACTAGAAAGATGTACAAGCTGTAGAAGGGCAAAGAGCCAAGCCAAGCAAGGACAATGTTTACCTTTGAAAATCCCGACTAAACTATGGTCCGAGCTAAGTATGGACTTTATGTTAAGATTGCTAAGGATGTCCTAAGGAAAGGATCCTATCATGGTATTTATGGACCAATTTAGTGAGATGGCATGCTTTGTGCCATGCTCTAAAACTAATGATGCTTTAGCTATCTCTTTTCTTTTTGTACAGGAGATCATTAAACTCCATGGAGTACCCAAGACTATTGTTTCAGTTGAGACCCGAAATTCATGAGCCACTTCTAAAGAACATTATGGAAGCAAATGGGAACCAAGCTATTGTTAAGCACATCCTATCATCTACAGATAGATGAACAAACCAAGGTTGTCAATAGAATTTGGGAACTTTACTCCGAGTTATTGTTGATCGAAACATGGCTGATTAGGATCAGTGCCCAACCATAATTAAGTTCACCTATAATAGGACCGCTCATAATGCTATCACCATTTGACATCACCTATGGATTCAATCCTAAGCTCCCACTGGACTAGATATCCTTTCCAAGCCAAGACGAAGATCAACTAGTTGTAAAGAGATCCAAAGCCATCAAGACAATATACCAAAAGGTCATAAAGCAATTGAATTGAGTTGCCACTAAGCTTAAGAGGCAAGGCAAGAGACGAAAGGATAGAGAATTTCTACCTAGTGATTTGGTTTAGATCCATCAAAACAAAGAACGATTCCCAATGTAAACACCTCATTTTTTCCATTTTCATTTTTATTTTTAGTTTGTCAAGTTAAAAAAATAATAAATAAATAAACAAAACAAAAAAAATTAAAAAACTAAAATTAAAAAATAAAAAATGAAAAAATATAAAGAGAATCGAGTCAAGTTGAATCAAAATGAGTCAAGTCGAATCGAAATGACTAGTCAAGTTGAATCGTGTCGAATCAAGTTATATTGAATCAAGTCGAGTCCAATCGTATCAAGTCATATCGAATCGAGTTGAGTCGAGTCGAGTCGAGTCGAGTCGAGTCAAGTCATGTTGATTCAAATCGAATAATATTGAGTTAAGTCGGATCGTATTGCATCGAGTCAAGTCAAATTGTATCTAATTGAGTCGTGTAGTATCATATCTAGTCGAATCAAGTCACGTCAAATCGTTTAAGATCAAATCAGATAATGGTGTGTGATTAATTTAAAAAATTTTAAATTATTGAAAAATTGGGCTTTATTAGAATAATTTTTTATCCAATCTAATATGAAATAGATTTTTTTTTTAATCTAAATTATATTGGGCTAAATGAAATTTATAAATTAAATTGGATTGGATCAGGCTCGGAAAATAGAAAGCCCGAATTAAGTAAGATTTCTAGAAGTTAAGATAAATCTTTGAAGAATTAAAATTGTATTATAAAAGATACGATTGTAAGTTTATAAATAGCACGTCGGCGAATGGACTAAAACATTTTTATAAGTACACAATTACCCAAATACATTTCACACGTACTACCACAATTCACAAAACAAAACAAAGCCAACAAGACCCTTTACCACTAATTCATACAACCAAAAATCCTAGAAGCATCCAACATCCTCAAATCCATCGGAAACAAACAATCCTAATGCAATTCAATCACAATCTCCTAACGTTCACAGTTCCAAATTTCCAATCCTCACTGAAAACCAAATTTCCGAGTTCCGAATTTCCAAAGTCCTGACATCCACGTTGTCAATCCTCATTGAAATCCACGCTCCAACTCGTACAACACCTGACGCCATTGTCGAAGTCAAATCCCCTTCATCCAAAACCCCATTGCTACATTCACACTTGATCCAGTTTCCCAAATCCCATAAAAGCCAAAGACGCCACAACTGCAAATCATCAATCCACGCAACCGTAAGTCCAAATCTCGGAGCACTTCCCTTGTTCAATGCACGAAAAACAATCGCCTGACACAACCGAAATCACAACACCCGACGTCCGAAATCCCACAATCAAATGCCAACATTCCTTCATCTGAAATTCCATACCCCACGAATCCCTGATGAAATTCGAATCCTTACATGACTGAACTCCACAAAACGACTTGACTGACGAACATGCAATAACCGAAGTCAACGTAACATGCCGGCAAATTCCAATTCCAATCCAAAGCTGACAATCATCTAACGCCATCCTACTTCAACGCCCGTTGGAATTCACAACCAATTAGCACCGTCACCTGATACATGAAGCCAGCTCCTCCTCACCATATTCTAATCCATTTCTCAATCACACATGATTCAATTTAGTAAAAATTATTATTTAATTTATTTATTAGTTAGTTTTATTTTAATTTTACTAATCTATTTTTTTAAGTATAGGTTTATTATTAGTTTTCATATTGCGTAGTTTTTCTAGATAATTTCGATTTTTTTTAATAAAAGTTAATTAAATTATTTTTTTGAAAATATACATATCTTGCGGTTGAAATACGTATCTTACGATTGAGATTTAGAAAAGATACATATCGAAATACGTATTTAGTAGTTAAGATTTGGAAAAGATACGTATCTAACCATATCTTCAACGTAGCTTATAGTTAGAATTTAGAAAAGATATTTTTTTAACATGTAATGTTTTTAAAGAAAATAAAATAAAAAACCTTAACCAGGTTTTTAAAAAAATTTAGTTAGTTAGGGTTTGCTCAAATTTGTGAAAATTAGATTTCTTAGGTTTTTTTTTTTAAATAATAAATTGATAAATAAACATAAACCTAGCTCAATTTTCGAAATAAAAATAACCTATCCACTAAATATTTTATAAAAAGAGAACTACGGCTGGTTTGATCTCGATTAGTGGGTACGTAGGCATCTTCATGGTAATCGTATAAAAAATTAAAAAAAAAAATTCTGAGAAATTCGTAATAATTTTTTTTTTTAAAAATCACTTTAGTAGTCTTTTGTATATTTGGGTATATTTTAAGTATTTTTTACAAAATAATAAAAATAAAGCCCATAAAATTTTCTTTAATTTTACATGGTGACTTAGTCTTAATAAACTAACCTTAAAACTCAATTTTTCCAGTCATTTTTTTTTAAAATCATTTTTTAGAAAATACGCTGATCAGTAGCTACCCAAAAACCTTAATTTCATTTTTACCAGTTAAACTGGTTGGTGACTCCAATTTTTAAATTTTTTAAGAAAAGTATTTCCTTAGTTGGACTAGGCTTAAAGTAGGTTAAATTAAGAAAACCGAAATAGAGCTCAATAGAATTAACAATTCCACTAGGTAAGCTTAGTGGGCTAGCCATGCGAAAATTAAAAAATTGATTGATGGGCTTTTGTATTATTATTTTCTTTTTGTTTTGTATTATAGTTGTTCTAATTGTTTTTTAGTGATACAAGCCCTAAGAAAAAAAAGCCTAGCCTAATAGGCCTTCTTGGGGAAATAGGGAAGGTTTTTTTTTTTTTTTTAATAATCATTGGTATGTTTAGATGTGGTTAGACCTAGGCCACCTTACGTACTTAGGACAGGCCGTTATTGTGTAACTCTTAAGTCGCTAGAGTCTTTACCTCTACTTGATGGTGATAGGTGAGCCCATAAAGCTTCAATATAGCCCAGTAAGCTTTTCTCCAGAAAGCCTTGAAGCTAAAAAGAATGAGAGCCGTAGACCTCACCCTTTTGCATCATCCTTTTTGAAAAAGGAGTGGTTATTTTTAAATTATAGGAAAAATTCGATTAATCTGCGGTTGGTTCGACTTTCTGTTATAAGAAAGGGAAATTAATTTAAAAAAAAAACAACCAATAACCCTTATATATAAGTATTCGTAAGCTTCTTTTAAAAAAAAAAATCCTATATCAAACCTAATTATATATAAGGGTGCTTCTTGACTGTAGATTCATTATACTTGCTATAATTTATTAATTACCAACCCCATTGCATTGCACGCCTATATAGTATATTGCATAGCATTTATTTTGTGTATTCGTTTGTATATGCTACTTTTGTAATATATGTAGATCTTATAGGTTTTGTTTTATTTCATCAGTAATAAGTTGTGTAACATAACATTTAACATAAAATGCTCAAAATCATCAATATTCCCTATGTACCAATGTTAAAAAGAGAAAGAAAAACTTTTATATTAACTTGTAAATTTTTTTAAGGCATGTAATTATGGAAGTTAGCTATGATGAAGATTATTATGGAACTGTCAATTTTTTTTTCAATGCTTTCGGAATTTTTTTTTTAAATGAGAAATTTTGAAATGGTATTTTATGATAAAAAACCAGTTTCATGATAATTATTTATTTAGTTGATTTCTATTGCAATGCCTCACATATACCATATTGTTAGGAACTAACAAAAAACAAAAAAAAAAAGATTTAATCATTAGATTTCCATTATGAATTATTTTCCATCTTAAGGTTATTAATCTTGTAAATGTCTACGTTCTCATTCTTCATGTTTATCCCTTAGGTTGTTACGGTCCTGATAGAGTTTTCTCCATGAGTCGTCACATTTGTGTCATTTATTCAATAAGTTTCTCATTATAAAATAATTTTCACGTCTCCATATCATCCTTATAATATAATCGTCATCCTATGTCTTTGGTCATCAATCCCAATGTTTTCTTTGTTTAGATTCGTCGATGTCAATATTAGGCTTTTATGACATAAAATAAGCATTGATTTTCCAATAAAAGTTTCCAAAAATAAAAAAATAAAAAAAAGAATGGTTTTCAAAACTAAAAACTTGATGCAATGTTGCTAACGAGAAGGGATTCTTGCAAGCTTTGAAAGATTGCTTTTTAAGTGATTTAGCCCAACTTAAAGCCCATAATGACTCATTTTCAAAAATAAGATGTTTGAAACTCTTGAACATAGAATAACCACAGTTGAAGGGTTTTTGGGAAAGCATGTGAAGCAAGTCAAGACCATGACCTATACTGTCACGAACTGAGGACGGCCTAGTCATGGCAGACGCCATATACTGTACAAAGAACCCCTGATTGGTTATCCTTCTAATCAAGAACTCTTCACACAATATACAAGGCTCTACAACCACTAGTTTTCAAAGAACATCCAGAATCACATGATATCATTACACAAATATATTTATATAAAATTTAAGTTACAAAGCTTATATTATACAGCATTTAAGTATGTCTAAGTCTATAATAATAAGATAAAGAAAGTACATGGGAAGAGTCTAAATAAATTGTCCTCTCTCAGTACACATAACAGCTCGCTCTTGCCCAAGTTCCCAAGCTAACCTGTGGCATTCCTCGTCCTGTCTCTACGAACAGGCTATCCTGCAACAAAAGTCTAAAGGGGTATAAGCCTAAGCTTAGTGAGCAAAACCCTCAGTCACACCACAAGCAAGTTATAAATACATTATATTCAAGCATATGAATGAATGATCAACCAGTATACCAATCAATACGTATAATTAACTAGTTCATATACGTAACTCAAATTTAATGCCCTCCGAAGTCAAGGTTGGAGTATACACGGCACCAATCAGATCCGGGTATTATACTAGAACTTACTTTACTACGGAACCCCACGTTCCGTACTTATATCAAATAATTCTTTTATTTTCAGAAAACCCAAGTTCTAGTATAATTGTGAGTGGGCCCCGGCAGTCCACACTCACCCCTAAACGGAGGCTTCTAGACTCGACCCTTAGCCAGGCGGTTGGCGCCTCCAACGCCTAGTGTTCCCGCGAGCCAGGGTAAGGTCATTTTGTACGAGTGCACCGTACATAACCAAATAAATGAATAATATCAACCCCCGAATGGCCTTTCTTTACCTCCGTATGATGTGACGGCCGGAATAGTATCCATGCTATGCATGTTAATGCGTGTCTCAATTTCTTTTTATAGGCCGAGTATAATTAGGTTCAAATTATGCTATGACTATCCAATTGTGCACACAATCATTTTCTATACTACCATGCAACAAACATAGCATTATCAATAGTTAAGATAAGTTCACAACTCAAGACATACCGGCATACACAAGCGTTTCCCAAACCCCACACAATCATCAATTAACAATAATATTTAAGTCCACTATCTACAATCACAAAACAAGCATGGAATCATTGGGTAAATACTCACTCGGCCATAATGATTTGCCCTAATCGTAGTAATCGATTGGGAGGTCCTCGTTCACCTCAGGGTCACCTGATCATTATGTGATAACAACACTAATAAGTATTTGAATTAACTAATAATTCTAAACATTTAATTACCTAATTCTACTTAGACTACTATTAACTTTTACCCGGTAAGACTTTAATTTCAATCGTATATAGCTTTTTCGTTTTATTTCTGATATTTATGAATTTATAGTCGTTTTTTTATCGTTTTCGGACATATATTCACACGGTAATGTTTGTTTTGGATGTTAAGACCCCTATTTTACATTATGAACTAAATTTATAGAAATTTTTTGTTATAATATTTAAGTATTCTTATTACTTATATTTGTATCCTTTATTCCTTAAATTCTTATAATTTAGGAATTTACTTTATTATTACCAATTCATATACTAAATTAGGTATAATCTAATTTAGAAGGTGTATTAAAATTTTCTAATTTAAGTATCTAATTACCTACACTTTTCTTACTTTTCTCATTTTCTAAACCTATGCTTATGTCATTGCTTACATCATCTTTTCTTTATGTCATTATATGCTTATGTCATCTTTTCTTTATGTCATCATTTGATTACATAAGCATTACCTTATGCTTATGTCATATGTACATGTCTTATGTACATTTGTCCCTTACTTATACTTATATGCATATGCCTTATACTTATACTTATATTTATACTTATGTACATATACCTTATACATACATATACTTATACATCTACATATACTTATACCGTATTTATACATGTATATCTACTCATATACCTATACGGTTGGATACGTATTTTTATACTAAAAATTCGTATGCCAAATTTTTCCTTAAGAAAATTCCTCTCAATTCCATCCTTTTGTATTTCTATGTATGTATTTAGTATAGTATACACATATATAGTTAGATATGGTCTTAAGTTAGGTTATTTACATGATACATACTTATGTATAAAGGTTCACATACTTGTATTCCTTTGGTATTTCTTTATGTACACATATCTAAGAGTACATACACATGTATTTCTTCCATTTCCTTCATGATTCTTCATTTTCTATACTTAAAGATGTAAACTTTGTTTCCTTCTCTTCAAGACTTCACTAAACACCTAACTACTTATCTAATCTACCTAATTAACTAACTAATGAATAACATAAAGTAACATAAAATAACTTAAGAACATACCTTTAATTGTGTTGAAGTTTAAGGAGACAAAAGGGAAAGGAATGAAAGTGAAAGAGGAGGGGGAGTTCACGGCATGAAAGGGAGGTTTTGCTTTTGTTTCTTTTGTTTTGTTTCAATTATGGAAGACAACAAATGGTGGGGCCAAGATGGGAGAATTGTGGATGGCAACAATTGCAAAGAAGAGAAAAGAAAAATCAAAAGGAAAAGAAAAGAAAATCATCATTAAGTTACTAAGATATTTTCCTTATCTCTTAAGACTTTTGACTTTTCAAAATGTTGACTTTAGTCAACATGTGTTGACTTGGTCAACCCTTTGACTTTGGTCAACATGCATTACCTTACTCAACATTCCTTAAGTATGTTTAATTTTGTGCACATAATGTAGTAATTAAGGGAAATTAGAGGAAAAATGAAGGAAATGAGGTATTTGATGAATTGATTAGTAAACATTGTTGATGAGATCTTACTTTAGGTCTTTATAGCTTATATATCTCATTTGATAAACTACTTTGAATAACAAATGCAAAATGTACCAATTTAAGTGTTAAGGTTTACTACATATAACCTAATCTTCAACTATTACCCTAACTCCAAGTGAAACTATCTTAATCATTTACTTAAGAAGTAAATATAATCTATGACTCATTATCTTAATTTCTAATGGATTACCTAAGGATTCAAAGCATATAAGTATGAATAAGGGTCATCTCTAACCCTTTACTAGTGAATTGGACAAAAGATGAGCATTATATTATCAATTAGGGTTTTAGGGTATATCATGTTGGATTAGTGCACATGTGTCTTTAAAATAATCATTTTTAGGGTTTCTATCACTTTTGAATAAAATCTTTAGCATTTAGAAACATTTAGGGTAGAAAAATTCTTTACGCAATTGAGTAATTCTTTTAGGGTTTTTACTTTCATTAGCCTTGTCGACTCCTAAATCATCTAACATAGTCGAGTCTATTACAAAAGCTAGGTTGATAATTTTAGGGGTTTACATGTACCCAAGCCCAAGGGTCTATTGACATATTATCTAAGACAGATAAGTATGAAGAGTTGCTAGTTCATGAGCTCAACAATAGCAACAAAGGCCTGGGGAAGGAATTGGTGCAGAAATTGATGAAGATGGAAGAAGAAATCTTCCAAAAAATTGAAGAGAAAATGGGAGTTCTCAAGGATCATATGTGTAGAGTGATCTGGGCTTGAGTAGTATTTACACTTTTGAAGACCATGAGTTACCTAAGAAGTTTAAGGTACCAAATTTCGAAAAGTATGATGGAATAGGTTGTCCTAAAATTCACCTTAGGCTCTACGTTTACAAGATGGCCTAATTCTCTAAACATGAACAATTGATTATTCAAACTTTCTAAGATAGCCTAATTAGGCTAGCGTTGATTTGGTATGCCCAACAAGACTTAGTTAAGCTTAATACTTGGGATAAGCTAGCTCAAGCCTTTTATCAACAGTACAAGTTCAATGAAGAAGTGGCTCCATCCCCGATGGATTTGAATAACATGAAAATGAAGTTAATCGAGTCCTTTAAGGAGTATGCCCAAAGATGGAGATTTACAGCTGCTCAAGCTATAGTATAATTGTTAGGAAATGAATTGATCAACATATTTATCCACATATTAGGTGAACCTTATTATAATCACCTATTAGGCCATATTGCTTCTATGTTTGTAGATGTAGTTATAGTTGGTAGTCACATTGAAGATGATATTAGAGTGGGGAGATTGATAGGGAAGGGATTAGCCCTATTGGATTCAAAGGCCATTGTGAACATTATGATGTCCTATCTAATGATTTGCGAGCCTAATACCTTAAGCATTGGTCCAGAGCTCAAGGAAAATAAGCTAAGCCAGAAATCACCTAAAAGGAGGTTCACTTATATCTTCATTCCTATGTCTCGGGTCTATCGCCGCCTAAAAGAAGAGGGTTTGTTGCGTCCTAAGACTCTAACACCAAGTTATAGACCTTAGAAATACAATCCCAATGCACAATACGAGTACTACATGGGTCAGTAGGGGCATGCTACTGACCATTGTTGGGATTTGAAGAAAAAAGTCCAAGATTTGATTGATGAAAAATTGGTCCAATTAGACTTCATTAGGGATCTAAGGCCCAAATTCTACACAGGGCCCACTATTAACATAATATAAGGATTGGAAAAGTTGCTAAAAATAGATTTGAATGGTCAAGTCCAAGGGTAATGTTACTGCCATGGTTTGGAAAAATGGGTTGTAATCTTAGAAGAAATGTTAGAGAAGATAGAAGAAAGGCTCATGGGTACAAAAATGACAATGGGTTATAGGCTTAAGTAGCTCAAAAGCTTAGGTCTTGGTGCAAATAGGAAGTTATAGCCCAAGCGTGAAGTTGATTCAATGAAAGAGAAAGCAGGAGTGAATGTGCCAATTAGGAAAGCCTAAAATCAAGACAACCGCATCCACAACAAAAGGAGGCAATTCACGTAGTTTAAGATTCCAATAGCCCAAGTATTCAAGCAGTTGAGAGACATAAGACTATTGACATGCGAAAACCCAACAAGTAAATGCAAGCCAATGGATCGTGACCCCAATAAATGGTATGACTATCATGTAGGCAAAGTGGGGCATACCATTGAAGATTGTTGGAGATTGAAGCATAAGGTGCAGGATTTCATTAATGCTAAGATTATCTAACCAAATTTTCTAGAGATTGATGGGTTGATTAGCAGTGGTATTCCTTTCTTAGGTTTTAAAGAAACATCAAATAGACGAATTCCAGTATCGAGCATTGAAGATCTATTACTATCATCTGACAATGTAGCTCACCATTTCAAGTAGTTAAGGATATCTCTAAGAGATCAATTCAATTGAATGGGCCAAGAAGTAATAGAAATAAGGGCAAAATGTAGAAAAGAATTTTTGTTCATGCATTTTTTTTTTAGAATCATATTTCATTTTTAGTGCTTGTAATAGATACGAGTTATTGAATAAAACAATTTTAATGTGTATTCTTGTCTTTGTATGCTATGAAGCTAGCTCAATCCAAATAGGGGCATTTCGAATGAGTGAAAATGGATGAAGAAAATGTGAACTCAAAGCTTAAAACTTTCCACCTAAGGGAATGATAACACATTACTTGAATGGTTTAGGATGAAAAGTGGCATCTCATGTTCCAAACACTAACCCTAGACACATATGAGAGAAGAGTGCCATTAAGGTGAATAAATGGGCTCATTCCTTAAAGGAGGTCTATTTTGAACTTAGTACATATGTCAACATGATATTAGGCATTCGTTTCATCATCCCTAAATACAATTATCCCTTGCAAACCTATTTGAGCTTTTTAAGAGATTTTTCTTAAAATTAGCCCTGCTAAGAACCATCCTAAACTGGGGTAGTCAGGAGGATAGGGTCATTGATTTGGAGAAAATGAGTAGACTAACTTATGTTTGTCTTAGTTATGCTAATTCATAAGCAAATGTTGTCATAGATAATTTAATTTCTTTATAATGAAGAAGAGGTTCAAACCATATTCACCTCACTCAGGCCTATATATTCAAACACCTCAAGTCTATGGACTTTTCCCAAACACTTTAAAGCCATATACACTTCTCCTAAGCTTATACACCATGAACCTACCTTTTGGTGCTTTAAATCCTATTAAGTAAAAACTCAATAATGGAAGGTGATCACCTTGACAAAAAAAATAAAAATAAAAATAAAAATAAAACAAAACAAAAAAAAAAAGAAGGAAAAGAAAAGAAAAAGAAGAAGAAAAGAAAAAGATTGAAAATCTTAGCAAAGTGATTACCTTCAAAGAATAGCTAAATTACCAATAAAGCTTAAAATCCAAACTTGTGATGGTATCCAAAGTCTGAACATTATCAATTCCTAACCCCAAAAGAAAAACCCTCATTTTATGATCTCACGCACTATACCACCCTTGATAAAACTCTTTTAACTAAAGAAATTGAATTATCTTCAACAAAATTTGCTCATGAAATTGGGGCAAGCTTATGTTTAGCTTCTCATAGGTTCTTAGCTTGTAAACTCGGGACAAATATATATATATATATATATTTCAAAATTGGCCAAGTACATTGATATCCATTTGCTTAAACCATTGACCAAAAGTCTTACATTGCAAACCCAAAAAAGACCTATTGATTGACCAAAATGTACCACTTAGAAGATAAGCTATAATTTTTTATATTGATGTTGAGAGTAAAAGCAGACCTATGAGAGTGCAAGAAAGTCCAGTTTGACTAAACATTTCAAGAAATGATATCTATCTCCTGAGTGGAAAATTGAAGAGTTGAGTACCTTGTCAAAAACATGAATGGTTATTTATCCCAAGTTAGAAATCAATGCTTCTAAAAAAGTTCAGAGATCATGAATTATGCTCTAAAAAACAAGACTGAGAGAATGAGTGATTAACGGGCAAGGGGCAAGCCAACCCCTTATTTGTGATATTTAGAGTTTTTGAGACTTTCTTACTTATTAACAACACAATTTTCTACTAAAGAGTGTTTTTTGAATTTCTTGACAAAAAGAAGAAAAAAGAGAAAACTTTTCAAAAGAGAAACGGAACCTTTTTCAAAAATTGTCATGAGAGATTTCTTAAAAAGAAAAGTCAAAATTTTCAAAGAATCAAAATCCCTCAAACTCAAGTCTCAGATCATTTTATCGAAACTTATATGTTCCTTTTAGGATTGCTATCCTTTCAATCTTTTTTTGGATCACCTATTCAAAGGAGCACTGTCTTAGTCCTTTTTAGAATCGCTTACTTATAGGAGCATTATCTTATCTATTCCTTTCTAGGATCGCTTGCTCATAAGTGCACTGTCCTATCAATCCTTTCTTAGATTGCTTGCTTAAAGGATCAATGTCCTAATCCTTTTTAGGATTGCTTGCTCATAGGAGCGCTATCATATTTATTCCTCTTTAGGATCACTTGCTCATAAGAGCGATATCCTATCTATTCTTTTTTAAGATCGCTTACTCATATAAGCGTTGTCCTATTAATCATTTCTTGGATCACCTACTCAAAGGAGCATTGTCCTAGTCATTTTTAAGATCGCTTGCTCATAGGAGAGCTATCCTATCAATCCTTTCTTCAATCACCTGCTCATAGGAGCGCTATTCTATTTATTCCTTTATAGGATCACTATCCTATCTATCCCTTTTTGGATCACTTGCTCAAAGGAGCGCCATCTAATCATTTAAAAGATCCCCTGCTCATGAGAGCGTTGTCTCATTTTGTCTATAATAGAATATCATATTATCTTGTCTTTGAAAGATTTATCATTTCAAGCAACTCATCTTGAAAAAGACTTATCCTCTTCGGATTATCCAAGTCAAGTTTGGTAAAAATAGGTATCTTTTTTATTTTTGTAGCAAAGTTCTTATCGAACTTCACTACAAATAGAGACAACTATAGATACCTTATTTTTACCATTTTCATTTTTATTTTTAGTTGAGTTAAGTTAAAAGAATAATAAATAAATAAACAAAACAAAAAAATAAGAAAAGAATAAAAATTAAAAAATAAGAAATGGAAAAATAAAAAAGAGAATAGAGTCGAGTCGAGTCGTATCCAATTGAGTCGAGTCGAGTCGTATCCAATTGAGTCGAGTCGAGTCGAGTCGTATCCAATTGAGTCGAGTCGAATCGTGTCGAGTCAAGTTGTATTGACTCGAGTCGAGTCAAGTTGTATTGACTCGAGTCGAGTCTAATCGTGTCGAGTCACATTAAATCGAGTCGAGTCAAGTCAAGTCATATGGAGTCAAGTCAAATAGTATTGCATCGAGTCAAGTTGGATCGTATTGCATCGAGTCAAGTCAAATCATATCGAATTGAGTCATATCATATCTTATCGAGTCGAGTCGAGTCGAGTCGTGTCGGATCATTTAAGATTAAATCAGATAATGGTATATGATTAATTTAATAAATTTTAAGTTATTGAAAAATTGGGCTTTATTAGAATTATTTTTTATCCAGTCCAATATAGAATAGATTTTTTTTTTATTTAAATTATATTGGACTAAATGAAATTCATAAATTAAATTGGATCGGATTAGGCTTGGAAAATAGAAAGTCTGAATTAAGTAGGGTTTCTAGAAGTTAAGGTAAATTTTTGAAGAATCGCAATAGTATCTTTCATATCTTTGATACGGAAGATATGATTGTGGGTTTACAAATAGCATGTCGGCAAGTGAACTAAAACATTTTTAAAAGTACACAATGCTCCAAACATGTTTCACACGCACCGCCATAATTCACAAAACAAAACAAAGCTAACATGACCCTTCACCACTAATTCATACAACTGAAAATCCCAGAAGCATCCAATGTCCTCAAATCCATCGAACACAGACAATCTTGATGCAATTCAATCGCAATCTCCTAACGTCCACAATTCCAAATTTCCAATCCTCACCGAAAACCAAATTTTCGAGTTCTGAATTTCCGAAGTTCTGGTGTCCACAAAGTCAATCCTCACCGAAATCCATACTCCAACTCGTGCAGCACTTGATGCCATTGCTGAAGTCAAATCCCCTTCAACCAAAACCCTATTTTCGTTCAAACTTGATTCGGTTTCCCGAATCCCATAAAAGTCGAAGACCCCCACAACCACAAATCATTAATCCACACAGCCACAAGTCCGAATCTCCGAGCGCTTCCCTCGTTCAATGCACGGAAAACAATCGCCTGACACAGCTGAAATCACAACGCCCTACATCCGAAATCCCGCAATAAAACGTTAACATTCCTTTGCCTGAAATTCCATACCCCACAAAACCCTTGACAAAATCTGAATCATTGCATGGCCGAGCTCCACAACGCAACTTGACTGATGAACATGCAATAGTCGAAGTCAACATAACATGCCGGCAAATTCCAATTCCAATTTGAAGCCAACGATCATCTCATGCCATCCTACTTCAATGCATGCTGGAATTCACAACCAATTAGCACCATCACTTAACACATGAAAGCCGGCTCCTCCTCACCAAATTCTAATCCACTTCCCGATCACGAAGCATGATCATGCGCTTTTCAATTCTGTAAAAATTATTATTTAATTTGTTTATTAGTTAGTTTTTTTTTTACTTATCTATTTTTTCAAGTGCAGGTTTATTATTATTTTTCATATTGCATGGTTTTTTTAGATAATTTTGATTTTTTTAATAAAAGTTAATTAAATTACGTTTTTGAAAATATATGTATCTTACAGTTGAGATTTAGAAAAGATATGTATCGAAATATGTATCTAGTAGTTAAGATTTGAAAAAGACAGGTATGAAGATACATATCTAACCGTATCTTAACGTATTTTATAGTTAGGATTTAGAAAAGATATTTTTATTAGATGTAGTGTTTTTAAAGAAAATAAAAAAAAAAATCTTCACCAGGGTTTTTAAAAAAATTTAGTTAGTAAGGAAACCGAAATAAAGCTCAACACTTAAGTTTGAGGAAGAGCAAGTTATCTTCTAGAGCCAACTAATTGTTTAAAGTGCTCGAAAAGATCATCCTTAATGCCTATGGGATTGCACTTCCTAAAGATTATGGAGTCTTAGGCTCCTTCAACATTTCCAACTTCCATCTGTATGTTCTCAAGGATAATTAACAAGAAGTAAAACCAGATTTGATCCCAAATCTTAAACGGCCTAAAGGAGATAATAAGGATCATGATTAATTACTCGCTCTCGAGCTTGAGGACTTGGTCATATGATTTGTCCAATTGTCTAAGGGTAATTTAACTCTGGTGGACAATGCATTCTCCAATTCAACTTGCTAAGTTACTCTGCTCTCTATCTCATTAAAGAGACTCCTAAGGTGACTAACCTGTTGTTGAGCCAACCCCTTCACAACACATCAGTTCAAGTTAAAGCACTAAACTTGCTCGTTACCAACCTGATACATTGTTAAGGCCAAGCTTGCTCAATCTTAAGCCGACCAAACAATGGGCCTCCCATTAGACCAAGCCTTCCTCAACCCAAAACATCCAAGCTTCCAAGTTGATTCAACCTGATCTGTCTAGAACTTGTTTTGCTATGAAAATAGTATCATTAGGGCCATAGAGTAGACAGTTGATGCACGCCCCATTTTTTTAACATCCATATTGTCCTTTTTGTAATTGAATATCCTTTTATCTATTTACAAATTTGCCCTTGTACACTATATATCTTTCTTTCCCTAATGGGAATCCTTTTTATAAATTACATGAACCTAAGACTTGCCTTAAATAGGTCATATAAATCCTAGTAAAATGTAATAGCCATAATAATCATTAATAAGAGTTCATTGAATTTCAGACATACCTTCCTTCGTGAGCTAAGTGGTCTTGCTTACTCCCGATTACTCTTATCTAGTTCATTATGAGCATGGATTAGTAGCAAGCACCCTCCAGCCACACTTGTTCATAATATCAAGTGCGACTTAAGCTTGTGTAAAGTGTTGATGAGTCATATCCACCATCGATGCATAAGGACCCCTGCCCAACCATCAACTACCATTTATCCTTTGAATTGTCTTGACGTTAGGACCTACCCCCATGGTTTGTATGATATCAGTAATCACGTGTCACCCTTTCCTGGCTATTCATATGACAGCACTATGTTGGATTGATGGGTTTTTGGCATACCATCTTGGATTGATGGGTATAACACCAACTTAGGTTAACCGGTAGAGCACCATCTTGGATTGATGGGTTTAACAAAAATTTAAACACCATCTTAGATTAATAGGCTTTTAATTTAACCATGTTTCTTAAAAATTTTCTCAATTGTGCAAATTTCTTAGAATCAACAAAATTGACTTCAAGGATTAATTTAAGAAAGAGACTGATCTATTAGGGTCACCTAAATTGGCTACTAGGTGTAAGGCCCCCTAAATTGATAAAATGAGGTTTTGGATTAAACATTAGAGAGTTGTTCCCTTCATTTGAATTTAGGTAAATGATATCTAGCAAGTGCACCTATCAGTTTTAATATAGTAGATGTGAGTTCGAGTCAATCCCTCAAAGACTTCGAGTACTAATATTAACCTTAGCTATATTATCTAACTAGAAAATTGTGATGGGTTGAATGAATTAAAAATACTAAAATTAACAAACTAACCTAATTATGAAACTTGATTAAGCAATTTAGAAAGCGATAAAATTGAGAACAACTTCAAGAAAGCAAACAACGTATTTAGGAATTATTTCCCCTGGTGTTTAACATGTGACCGCTTAAAATGTATCCAATTCAATCTCTATTATTCTTGACCGGAGGGATTCACAATTAACGTTAACACATTTCTCAAGCATATTAACCCTAATCCTAAATTATTTACCGAAATCTTTTCACTTAGTAATATAATTTAGAATCGCATTATTGTATAAAGAATTTCCACACAAAAGAACAACTTTCTGAAAGAAACATGTATCTTATCTCTAGGTACACATGTAATTCTCTCCAATTATGTCAAGATCTCATTACACATGCGATTTCTCAATCATCATGCATAATATCATAGATTGATACTCTATAAATATCAATTAACAATTAAATAATATAATTGAATCAAGAAAAGATAGAAACTTTATTAAAAATTATAAATCAATCTAATAGTCACATGAAACCCTAGGTTCCATAATCCTAAATACAAGAGTCTTAAGCTATCATAATGAAACTAAAAACGAGTTGCAAAAAAATCAATAAATAAAACATGACAAAACCCCTTTTTGTTGATGAAAAATCTCTTCAATCTTGAAGTGGGTGTTGCTTTCGCCTTTTTCCCCTCCTTCTCCTCAAGTCTCTTCTCCTTTAAATGTCCAATGTTGTGTACGAAACCCTAGTAAGTCTTTTTCTAATGTATTGTAAAGTCTCTTTTTTCGTCACCAGACACAGCCTGGGATACAGTCGTATCCCTAGGTCGTGTAATTTGCTGACCTTAACAAATCTTCCTGGATGGACACAGCCTGGGGACACAGTTGTGTCCTAGACTATGTAACTTCAAAACTTCATAACTCATTCATTTGAACTCCATATTGAGTGAAACTTGATTCCTTTTCTTCGTTTTAATCCAAGAACACGTTCAAACTTTGAAATCAAAATTTTATTCAATTAAGTATCAATTTCTTTAAAGAAAACCAAAGATGTAAGGGAAATACTATAAAATCATCATGTGAAATGTATTTAAAATAAGAGTTATCAGTAAAACTCCTAAAACTTGATGAAAATGGTCACTGGGATTAAGTAGGTAGCAAAACTAAGGTAAGACTCATATTAAGAAAAAATGCTTTGAAAGTAACAAGATTCGTTACTAAGGCTAAACGTAGTGGAGGCTACGTAGAAAGACCAGTTTAGAATCGACTTAAAAAAGACTTATCCTTCTCTCTCTCTCTTTTTTTTTTTTTTTTTGTAGAATTGCTAACAGGTTTGTGTTCTTCATATATGCAGGCCCTTGACAATTTGCTTTTTTTTTCTCGACTTTGCTCAAATCACTTGACAATCTTGTCTTCAAGGGGGTCCTCTTTTCTTGGGCTACTTTATTTTCAAACTTGGGGCAAGTGATCTTTCAGTATCACTTGAGGTGATCACAAGGGCAATAACTTTTCTTAAAGATAGGAATGATATCTCCTAATTGATTAGTTTAATCTAAAAGGTACCTTCTCTTAGTTCAAATTTCTACTGTTGACTATAATTTCAAAAATTATGATCTATTTTGCAAGTGATATGCTTTAATCAATTTATTAGGTCTCTTTCGGACTATAATGTAATATAAGCTTTTGGTCCTTAGTTTCAAAAATGGATATTAATGAAGTGGCATTTTGAAAGAATCACTTTTTAATCCAGGTTTACAAGTCAAGACCCCTATAGGTGAAACTAAAATTATGCTTGCCCTAGTTTTAAAGATAGCTTTTACTAAAGATAAATTAGTTTCTCTAATTAGAAAGGCTTTAAGGATGGGTGGAAGTATAGGTAAGCCTTAGTCTACAAGAGGAGTGGATTTTGAAAGTCTTCATTTTCACCCCTACTATTTTAGATTTCATGGGTTCTCATTTTGAAGGGCAGACCATACTTCAGGAATAGGCCTTTTAAGGTACATGCCCCTAATCCTTTTAGGCTTTAAGGCTTTCAACTCCATCACTTTGCTTTATGAATTTCTTTTTGGGAAAACTTTTCATCATTTTTTTTTCAAATTTTCTCTTTTTTTTTTCTTTTGCTCTTTCTTCCTTCATTTCTTCTTCCCTTTTTTCTTTTTTCAAATTGCCCCAACAAAAAGGTGATCCTCCCTTCTTTGTATAACTTAAGGTGTATTTAGTTTGAGTATAGTGTTTAGAATGAAAGCCCTTCTTCATGTTAAAGGAAATAAGTATTTAGAAGTAATAATTATAGTTGAATTAAGGTGATTAGAGCAAGCACAAATTAGTTTCAAACTGTTCTCCTTTTTAATGACCCTAACCTCCAAATTACCCCTTGTGAGATGGTTCTTAACAGGGTTTAATTTTGAAAATACTCCATTTAAAGGCTCAATAGAGTTGACAAGAGATCTTATTATTGAAAAATGAATGACTAACATCATTTTGATTCATATATTAAGTTCAAGATAAACCTCCTTTTTGAAATAAGTCCAATATCTTCACTTTGATGACACTTAACTCTCAAGTATGTTTTAGGGTTGGTGTTTGGAATTTAGGTTACCACCTTTCATTCTAAACTTTTCAAAATGAGATACCAAAAATGTGCATTCATTTGACCCAATATTAATCAAACTACAATCACTTAATTTAAAAGAATGACTCTAGTAGTAAAAAAGGCAGCCAAGAAGATAATTTTATTTTAGGTGACAAATGTTACAAGGTCATACAAAAACACTCCCTTATGAGTTCATTAGAGCCTTTATTTAAAAACAAACTTTGCTCTTCTTTACCTTAAACTACTTAAGACCTTACATGAGCCTATAGACTCAAAAGATTTGGAGCTATAGGTGATTCTTTTAAAGTCTTCTCTTAACCTAAAGAAAGACCAACTTCTTAAAGCTATGGCTGAATAACTTTAACATCAATCAGGTCTTAAATCTTATTCCTTAACCTCCAGCATTTTTCAATGGAGTGCCCCTTTTGACCCTTATGATAGTTACATTGTGCTTCTAGGTTAAAATTGTACAGTCTGTAATTTGGATTAGGGACCTTGCAGGCCAGGATCTTCATCTCCTTTAAATGATGAAAGAGTTAGGTCATTAAGATCCTTAGTTGAGTGAATTCTCTCCTACAAGCCCCTTAGGCTTGTTTTTTCTCACTCACCTTTGGCTCTTTTCTTCTTAGGCTACTCTCATTGTTTAGGCTTATTGATGTTTGATCAGTATTGGCAATCAAGTGTTGGAATCTTCTAAGTACAAGGCCCATTGCCATTTCTAAGTCTACAATATTCTTTTGTAGTGTTGCCTCCTTTCCTTCTAGATTTGCAAGTTTCTTTTCTGGGCTTGGATCTTGAGATCCTTGGAGACTGGTGATTGTGGCAAACAAGATCTGCAACTGTTAGGTCATTTGACATACCATTTTTTCTAGGGAGGTGATCTTATCATCAGTCATTTGAACCTAATTAGAATAATCCTTACCCATTAGCAATCCTTCACATCCCTTCTTTGTCTTTTTTTTTTTTTAAATAAATTTTGAAAACCCTTATTTTTCAAGAGAAAAAGGACCAACTTAACTTCTTATAAGAGGAAGTTTACAAGAATAGAGAAATAAAAAAAAAAAGACTTTACAAATAATTTTCCAAGTGATGATAAGTAAGACATAAAGGCTTATATCAAAAGTACACAAATGAGGTATATTTACAAGAAAAAAAGTCATAGGTCTATAGACTTAATCCACAAACTCTTAAAAAACTTAGAAAAATATTTACAACTTGTAAGTAAAAATAAAAAATTACCTTCAATACTTAAAGAAGAATTATTTTACCTGATATTTACAAATAACTATTATTTTTAATTAGAATATCTAGGGAAGAATGGGTATGTGGGTACTAATGAAAAGAGGAACAAGAAAAATATAGTGGAAAGGATCTATTCTAGAGTGGAAACTTAAGGAGACAAATATTTTACGATGGCAAGACTTTACGCAAATGAATTCTTTTTTTATATTTATGAATTTGAGAAGGGGAAGGGATATAGATAGGTTCCTAAGGATTTACAAATTCTATGAAAGCCCACGACAATCTATAGAGTGGTAAATTCTCAAATTTTGCAAAGAGGGAAAAAAGTTTATTAAGTCTAATTATTTTCATTTTAAAGTGCAAAAACTATTTACAAGTTTAAATATTATAAAGGTTGGTTAAAATAATCTACAAGTATGTCTTAAAGGCTAGTCTTCTTATTTTATTCTAAAATGGTGGCTTAACTAGTGGCAAAAGAAAAATTATTTTACAATATATAGGAAAACCTTTTGATTTGAAAAATAAAGTAATTTTTATAATAAGGGTACTGGATAAGATTATTTACTAGCATAATTAAACAAGCACTAATATTTACATACAAATGAAAGCACGTGAATGCAAATGTAAATGGCTGGTGACTAAATAACAATGTAGCAATAAAAGGGTTTAGGGTTGAGACTTTGCTAAAATTCCATTATTATAATACATGGAAATTGAATTGTTACATAGGAATGTTATTTATACGAAATTTCTATATTTATAAGGAAACTGCAAGTTTACAATGGGAAATTTCTATAAAGATAAATAAATTACATTAAGTAGTATAGGGAAAGTATATTATAACATTTATAACATAGAGGAATTTTGATAGAGTCACAACTTCTGGTTGGTGATATGACCCATTTCTATTTATTCACCGGTCTAAAAGTCATGTATGCAATCAAGGTAGGTCCTAAAGATTCTTAAACTTTATAACCTCATACTTTTTTAAGAAACGACTCATTAGTTATATCAAAGTTTAAGTGGAGTGGCATAATTGGCCCTAGAAAATAGCTACCCCATAACATTCGAAGCTTACACAATAGCTCCCCTCTTAGAATCCTAAGACAACTTAGTTCTAACTGTATCTAACATACATATATGATGCAATAAAACCCCCTAAGATGCCCTTGGTATACCTACATAGGTTAGTACAAATATATACAAATAAATAAAATATATTGACAAAAAAGAAATGTAACATGGAAAGGGTATTTTGAAAAATAATTCTAATTTGGGAAGGTTCAAGTGGCTAGCTCTTTTGACATCCTTAATGGAGTCGCTAAGTTGTTGAGCCTAAAATTTTCCATTTTTTCGTTTTCCTTAATTTGATTTAAACTAAACCATATGCCTATTTAGTTTATACTATTGATGAATTAAGGGAACCTAGTTTTTTATTATTTTCTTTTTAAAACAAATTGGAGTCGCCACTCGATAAAACTAAAAAAAAGTAATTAAATTAAAACCGATTTGGCAGATTGATTTTAATTTAGCCAATAGCCTACATTTTGAAATTTTTTTTTTTAAATTTCAAGAAACTAGATTTTTTTATATTCAGAGGCTATCTTATTAAACCCAAATGAATACCATTTCAACCGTTTGAATTTAAATTTAGTTTTCAAATTACCTGTTTAAAAAAATTATTTACAAATAGCAAATAAAATTACATTTAATTACGAAAGAGAAAAAAAAAAATGAAAACTTATTTACAAAAGGGGGAAAAATACTTTTTCTTTTCTTCATATTTTGAGTCACCTTATAGGTACTTGGGTATCCACTAGTCGAAATCAGATTATTGTAGTTTATTTTCAAAAAATTTTAGTGAGTTAGTTTATTTTATTTTGAAAAGCATTCCACTTTAAGTATTTACATATTAATTAGCTCATAAAAATATATTTCCTTTTTTTCCCAAATTTGAAAATAAAAAAGGAGAGATCCTAGGTTCTTTTAAAAGCAAATCTATTTAGATTTTTATTTAAGAAAAACATTTTTTTTAAAAGATGACAAAGCTTTTTTTTTTTTTTTACAAAAAAAAAGAGAACATTTTTATAAAAAGAAACCCATTGAAGATACATATATTAAATAAATCACATAAGACACTTAAATAAAAATTCATTCAATATTCATATAATCACAAATATGACATGTTCATTATTTATATATAAAAATTTGTTTGTGATGATAATGAAATTTTGAGTTAAGACATCATTTATATATTACATCAATATGATTAATCAAAATAACTAATTTCATAATAACATGTCAGACATCTATCCAATAATTTACATGTTCAAACATCTATTATATAACTTATATATTTAGATATCTATTCTATAATTTATAAGTTCAAACATCTATTCTATAATTTATATGTTCAGACATTTATTCTATATAGCACAAACATGATTTATGGCAAATACTCTACGGTTTATTAATCAAAACGTATAGTTCAATTAAAACAATCAAGATCAATCATATAATCACATATTCAAACATGATTCATAATAACAATCAAAATACTAAATTTAAACAATTATGAACTATGAACATTACACGGTCATTATATTATAGAAACAACAAATCTTATTAGTTATACTACAAAAATTACATCAAACAAGTATTTTACATTTCTAAAAACATGATTTCTCAATTATTTAGTATACAATAAACACACAAAGAAAATAAGAACAATTAGGGATTCTAAGAGTTTACCTTACACTGTAACAAACCAACGGTTGGTTTAGTGAGTTTTTAGGCAAGTTCTGACAAGGTGGTGCTATCTTTAGAGAGAGAAAACTTGTGCCTTAGAGAAAGCTTGGTTTGAGCCAGTTTCAAATTGTAATATATGCTCAATGAGAAGTGTAACAACTTATTTATACTAATGAAGCTTGGATTTAATCTCAAAAAGTGCAAAAATGGAAGATCATGAATATAGGGGCCTAAGATGTTCTTGCCGATTTGTCTTCAAATTTTAAAGAAAGTGTTAGTTTGAGTGATGAAAATAGGTAAAAACACATTAATAAACAATGTTTACACCTTAGATTCGAAGGAAATTACCTAAAGAATAGGATTTTATATATTTCATTCAAGTGTGTTAATATATTTTTTTTTTCCTTTTTCAAGTTTGAATTAACCTACGATTTAGAAAAATTAGGGTGTGTTTTTTTTTTTTTCCAAATTTGGAGTTTGCTATGTGCCAAAAACATAAAATTCGAGTGAATATTTTAAGATATAGAGTTAGAATACATATTGAAATTGAGGGGTTCAAATAAGGAAACTTCTCTTTTATTTTATGGAAATCACAAAGTTGCAAGCATGAAATTAGAAAAAGGAAGGAGAAGGAGAAAAGGAGTACACGTTACGTTGTAGGCACATGACTCACGCGTCTCACTCGCGCGTATGCTATGCGCATGGGATTGAAAATAAAATGTAGGTGTAAAATACACCTACGTGCTTAGCATTCAAACCCTTATCAAGGCTTCAACTTGATTTATCTCGTAGCACATAGACCAAGTCATGTACCTGGTCCAATTTAATTTTTTTTCTTTTTCTTTTTTTTAAACAAAAATAAAATGAAATAATACTAAACCTAGGTTCAACTAAAAATTACATACGTGCTAAGAAAATAAATAATTTTAAAAATGCACTTAAATCAACAAAGAGGAAAAACAAAATACACTCGCTCTAAAATTGTAAGGGGTAGAAATAGGGGGTCTACAATGTCTTTTCTAGAATGTGTATTGTATGTACATTGATATTGTTGGTAGGCATATTACGACATGGGCCCTCAAGCTCAGATCGACCTGCCGAAGACTTAAGTAAGCATAGTTTAATAAAATAGCTTGGCCTCATCTATAGGAGATGAGGCTCTCAATGTGCAATTTTCTCGGTCTTCACTCCCTTTCTCTTAATTAGGGTTTTTGTTCCCTCATCACTATATTAACTTAGGTATCGAAGTAGTCATGTCAAAGTACCTCCACTAACTGTATTTTATCTTACAAGTGACTACACAATGGAGCAAAGAACACCTGTCAACATTGACACCATCTTTAATGAAACATAACCCACCACCACAATATTGCCATGAAGTTTTGAAATTTTGTACATGGATCTTTTGAGTTCTGGTTGTGTTAAAATCCTTAATCCTATTTTCTTCTCTAGATCAACATAGATCCGGCCTTACACCATGAATTAATTATGAGTTATGACATCTTCCCCAAAAAAACCTACCTTTCTCACTAAAGGTTCCACCATATGTTCCTAAGGGTTTTGTTGATAGGTTTCTTGTGGATAGGGAGAGGAATACCAAGCTAAGATAAGAGACCACCATGAATGTCATTATATGTCTAAGAGTTGCTCTCTCTCTCTCTCTCTTTCTCTTACATATGGAGTTTTTTATGCACGTTTGTCAGTCTAAAGTTTGATATTCAACCTGTGAAGTAAATCTTGATGCAATGCTAAAAAAAATCCAATATGGAGTCAAAACTTACTGTAAATCAATGAGTCGTGTTAATTCTAGTGATCTACTTCTCAGGAGTTTGAGTAAAGCATGTGACGACCCGAGCTGAACTTCACTACGGAATTATAACTCCAGCGACCAAGCCGCAATTTCCCTTGTCGAACTATCGGATGAAAGAAAATCTAAGCTATAGGACAACGGCACCGGCGATACAACCAAAAATCCGAGCTTATAAATACGACTACATTAGGCTATTATTTACTACGGCAGGACATTCTATCGAGCTGAATACGAACCGAGCCCTGACCTATTTTAGACACCAGGGCTGAACTTACAGCCGAAGCCTTCAATAGCAGCGGTCAAACACAGCACAGACAAAGATAGCTAGTTACCACGAGATGTAATGAGGCAGTCAATAATGGAACCACCCCCTTTTTATGAAGATCACTTATAAAAGCTGCACTTTCTACAATACTGTAGCAGTAATTAAAGTAATGGATGGAAATTCTTGGCCAAACTGAGCTTTATCTTTCGATGCCAAGCTTCACGGGCACATGGATATTGATCCAAGCTATCTTAGTAGAAAAAGGAGTCTATGCTCAATGGAAGTCCAATCTGAGCTACAAAAGGACTAACTAAGTAAGCACCAACCGAGTTGAGCTACCACAGCAGTGTTCTAGTTTTCATTAGATCAGCGACCCAAGCTTTGACAAGAGCAACAAGTTAGCATTACCTGAGTGGTTGTTCATGAGCTCCGAGCCCCCTACTCCACCTTTGGGCCAAAATGGGCAAGCGTCCACTAAGTAGAACACAAGGGGATGGCCAAGTAGGGCAGTAAGCAACAAGTTAAGCAAGAATTGAGCTCTATTTCAACTATATCAAGTTGACACAACCCAACCAGTACCTTAATCATGGCAAATCGTCATACATCACACAAAGGTCGAGAATTAACCCTCTTATTAATCTTCGCCCTTTAAAGCAACGTACAAGGCTACTTCCACTTCCAGTTACTCCAGGTCATTCAGATAAGTATTATAATAGTAAATTAATTAATCATACCATTCACTTAACTTTACAAATACAGTTAAGTCTATGGGATATTAGATCCCCAAAACATAAACAAACTAGAATAAGTAGTCTGAAGAGCTACTAAATATCAAGGTACATAAGTCTCCAAAGGAAAGGCTAAATCCTAGATATCTATCTCAAATATCTACTCCATTATACAAGCCTTCCCACGAACCTACCTAAGTTCATAATTGTCCTCTAGTATACCATAACCAGGCTCAACAAAAATGTATCTTTACATCAAAAGAAATCTGTGAGAATGTAAGCTTACGCTTAGTAAGCTAATCCTTCATACCATGCCTTCAAACAAGAATTATTTGCAAGCATATGAGTGCATGAAACTAATATGCTAAACAAATACATACAGTAGCATAAAAACTGCATGCAATTCGAAATTTCGCTCCCTATAGTTTGGTTGGAGATTATTAACTAATACAAATCATCAACCGGGTTTTAGCACTAAGGTTTTTATCCATGATTGCACCAATGTGCTTTCATATTTATATACATATATACTTTACTTTGAAAAAAATATGAACTTTTCAAAACCCGAAAATTCCTAAGTCTAGTAGTATGGTGGCTCCGGTAGTCCATGCACAAGTCCTAAGTAGAAGTCTCAAGATACGGCCCTTAACCATACAATTAGCATCTCTTGGCACCTAATAAGCCCGTAGGCTAGGACATGGGCTCAATAAATATGGCACTGCAACGTACTCTAAAATAATCCTTTCAGGAGCTCCTGCTTCTATGAGCTCTTCCTACTTTTCAATTGAGGTGGCAGTTGGTATAAGTATAACAACATGCCATGATCTACATGACCCATTTAATTATTAGCCAAGTAATAGGTTGATCAATTCAAGCGACCATTCAATTAGTACACACAAGCACCAATCTAATAAGTATCCATCATGCTAACATTCCCGATTTTTACAACCATAATAGGTCGTTTGACAATCAAGTATCAACACACATGCATATTCCCAACTGCATATGCAACAATTTATCATATATAAGATATTTGGTGCTACTAATGAAAAGTAAAATCAAACATGGAGTCATGGGTAGTTATTCGACCATATCTGCTAGTCGTATAGTCAAGTGATAAATCATCCTCGGAATCGATGTCACTCGATCAAAATAAATGAGAAAAATAAGAATTTGTTATTTTATGGTTTCACCCTAATTAACTTACTATAGTTATTTCCTTTGTGTTATTACTTATCTTCATATTTTTTTCAATTAGATTAAATTCTTTAATTGCATGTAACTTTCTCCTTTTAAACTCAATTTTTATGATCCTCTAGTCAATTTCTATCATTTTTAGTGTACTTTCACATAACATGGTCAAATTAGAGAGGTAGGACCTACATTTTGATGTTTTGATCAAAACAGTAGCAAGCCCTCCTTATGTACTCCCTTTTTGGTTTTATTTTGTATTATTGAGTTTTTCGTTTTGTGGATTTAATTGGTTTTGGGCCTTAGTTATTATTTGGGCTTTATTATCCATACATGATTTGTTTCTTTAAGCATTACATTCGTTCCTATAGGCCTTCTAAATGGGCTTTTACATCACTTATGATCTTAGTTCTTGTGATGAGCTTATTAAGTGTCTTCGTAGGCTTAGAGCATTCCTTAATGGGCTCTTTCTAAATATTTTAAACATCTTTTAGTGCAACCCAAGGTGGTTCTTCTTGGATTGGGGGTGATTTTGGGCTTAATAATAGTCTTTTGGCCTAATTAAGTTCCTTAAGCCTTCTATCTCCATCCTACTAGGGTTGGAGCTTAGGGCTCTCAAGTTCATTTCTAAGCTCATTTCCTTGTTTTCTTAGTTTATTACCAACTTAGGCCCTTACCTAAATTGTTGCTTAACTTCATACTTGTTTAGCTTTTGTTTTTCTCCTTATTGGTTGATTTATTTCATGTGACACTTATAAGAAATCTAGATTTATGGTGTCCAAGGTTGTAAGGGGCTTATTTTACGCTTTGTTGTGCTTTCCTTCATCAAGGCTTCATACCTTTGTTATTCTACTACTTAAGGGAACTTTGATGTATGAATATCTTATAATAAGTTCAGAAAACAGCTTTAAGGTCTTCATGCTTCTCACATCCAACACTTAAAGAAAGGGTTCTTGGTCTCATTTTTGTACTTTCCACTAGTACAAGTCTTTTATTACATTATCTTGTCAACATACATTTACTCTTAGCTATACTACCTAGATATATCTACTAAAACTCACTACCTACAAGATAATTCTAAAAGAACTACTACTCATTGATATGAAAGATGCCTAATATTTAGGAAACATTACATGGAAAGGAGGAAATAATCTATACATGGATATCTTAGGTTACATAAAAGTGAAGAAGACTTTACTATGTTTTAGTGGAGATGGTTGGTGCTCTAACTATGTGTCCTCTTGCTCCTTGCCCTTATTCTTGTCACTTGTTACTTCCTTAGTTTCTTGGACCTTTGTTGAGCTAGGAATTTATAAGGTGAAGATGCCTTGATGCTCCTCAGATAGGCTACACTTGGATGGTGTTTGAGTGAGTGGTTCTTGGAAAAATAAATGACGGAAATGGGGGATAAATGGGCATATAGTTGGGGTTGCTCCAAAGGATGGTAAGGGCAATTGTAGGGTATGTTTGATGCAAGAGTTTTAGTGTTTGAAATGGTGAAAATGGAGAAAATGTAGGTAGGTAGAATGGGGGGCATTTGGTTGGTTAGGTGGCTTATCAAGGGGCTCTTCACTTGGCTTTTTACTTACTATTTGTAGTGAGGTCTAGGTAGCTTGTAGGGACTAGTTTTCAGAACTCCCTTGGGTGGTCATAGAAGTGGGTTTTCATTGAGAAAAGCAAGTGATATGATGTCTCTTTATGGAAATCCAAACCGGTGGCTAAAAGGGAAGGGGTTAGCACATCAAAGTCTCCTATTTCCCTATTTTTGGGTTGATGAAAAAGTGATTAGTGATCTTTTCCCATAAGTGGTATAACTAGTTTGGGGATTTGAGGTGGTTTTATCTAATCAACCTTAAGGATTTGCCAAAGTTTTTTAAGAGCCTTACACTAACTAGTGATTACATCATAGTGTTTGATAAAGTTTGAAATGAAGATGAGGGGGAAAGGGAGTGGGGATATGGCCGACCCTAGCCATCATGTGTAGTCTTCTCAATTCTTCCATATTGTTAAATTGTTGAGACTTTATTAATTAGTCTAAGTGAAAATGTTTGAATTCAACTTTTGACTCTTCTATTGATCAAGTTTATTTCAAGATAGGTTTTAGGTTTTCAAGTTTGATTAGGGCTTCATTAGATTTAGGGATTTCAATTTGGGGTTTTTAAGCGTTTGTTTTAGGATTAGGGTTTTCGATTTAAGGTTTCAATAAGTTTAGGGTTTAGGGTTTTAGTAAGTTAAGGACCTTTATTAAGTTTTCAATTTTTGTATTCGTTCATGAATGGGAAGTTGATTTGTAAACTCGTGAGATATAATTTAGTTCAATACTTAAGTTGGTTGATCCTTAAGAATGTCTAAAGAAGGCTTAAGTTCTAGTCAAATCATCGCCTAATTTTGCAATGTTTACAGCCATCTCCCCTTAAAAAAAGTTTTGTCCTCAAAGCCTAAAGATGTATCTAATTCTTTAAATAACCAAGGGTATTTGTGCTTCACTTCACCCTCGGCTTCCTATGTACCCTCTTCTCTTTCATGATTCCTCCAAAGTACCTTTACATACCCGATTTCTTTATTCGTCAACTTCTGGACCTTTCAATCTGTGATTCAAGTGGGGTACTCTTCATATGTCAGATTTTCCTTAAGTTGTATCAGTTCCAACTCGATGATACGATTTGAGTCAGGGATGTGTTTCCTTAATATCGACATAAGAAATACATTATGTATCCTTATCATATTTAGTAGTAGTGCCAACCAATACGCAAGATTTCCCACTCTCTCGAGATTCTTGAATGGTCCAATATAGCTTGGACTTAACTTACCCTAGGTTCTTACTCGGTGTATGCTTTTAATTTGGCTTACCCTCAAATACACATGGTTTGTAACTCCAAATTTCATGTATTATCTTTTTAAGTCGGCCCAACTTTTCTACCTATTTAAAGCCTCTTTTATTTTCTACTTGATAATGGCTACTTTATCTGTCACCTCTTGGACTAGGTTCAATCCTAAGGCTATTGTGAACCCCACAATTTTAGTGTTTCGGTGATCGAGTCGAATTTGAATATTGATAAAAATTGCAACTGATAAAAACTTTTGAAATCGAAACCCAAAAACAAACTTGAAAACCCTAAAATGTAGTTTGAAAACTTAACTACGTACGAAAAACCTCAAATCAATAAATCTACCATGAGTTTACGCTTCAACAATGAATGATTAAGAATATTCTCAAATAATAAAAATTATTTAAAATAATAAATAAAATAAGGTTGATTAAAGTAACGATTTAATAAAATAACTAATTTACCCCTTAAGTGAATACAATTGGCATGGTAAGAGTATTTATGTATTAAATAACCTTGGTCACATATGATAAAATGCACGACATGCTACATAATACCACTCAATTTAAACTAAGTCAATTGAAGTACTAACTTAATAAAATTTCGAACTTGCCCTTATGAACAAATCAGTAAGAATCACCAACGTATAATATTGCATGACATAATCTTAAATTAGCTAGCAATACTAAATTAGTAAGTTAATACTAGATTATACTGAAACACACGACATGCTACATAATACCACTCAATTTAAACTAAGCCGATTGAAGTACTAACATAATAAAATTTTGAACTTGCCCCTATGAACAAAATTAGTAAGAATCACCCACGTATAATATTGCATGACATAATTTTAAACCGGCTGACAATGCTAAATTAGTAAGTTAATACTAGATTATACTGAAATGCATGACATGCTACATAATACCACTCAATTTAAACTAAGCCAATTGAAGTACTAACTTAATAAAATTTCAAACTTGCCCTTATGAACAAAATCAATAAGAATCACCAATGTATAATATTGCATGACATAATTTTAAACCAACTGGCAATATTAAATTAGTAAGTTAATATTAGATTATACTAAATCATATAAATTCAGTGTGAAGTGATTAGAGAAGTTTTCCAATAATATTAATCGATCAAACCCAACCAATTTGAGGAGCGAATTAATAGACTTACAATTTTATTCTTGTAGTTCTAAAATAACGCCATATACAAGTGTGAACATAAAATTTTTTGTCGTATGTGTTGAAACATGTAAAATACCGAATAACACTGAACAAATAAATTTAATTTAAGAGAAGTGAAGTGTTAAATCATCTAACCCATAATTTTTTCCCTAAAGCCTATTTAGATGACACTATATATCTATACTATTCCTTACATAGCATGTACAAATTGGCATAACTTATGACAAATATAATATAATTATATAATTAACATTCATACAACATATAATAGACAATTTATGTAACTATATAATGTTTTTAATATATTGAAGTTCAACAACCATTGACTGTATGTTGTCATATAATTGATATGTTTTGGCATAATACTTCACAAACATTTGTAAACAAACCATTTCTTACAGAGGTGTAAATAAATATAGTTAACTAATCATCTTCTATGTATGAACTTTAATAGGACATGCTAGTGTGTGTGTGTGTGTGTGTGTGTGTGTGTGTATGTGTGTGTGTGTGTGTGTGTACTACATAGAGTTTTTTTTTTGTAAGATACATACAAATTTCTTCGCGCACATAGAATTTTCATTGTATGACATCACTCATTAACGTATTTTTACTAGATGAGATATAAGTTTAATATACCAATATAATTTAATTTATTTAATCGAATCCCTAACCTAAGCCCAATAACTAGCCACTAACATTTGCTATATCATACCTTAACCTTTTTAATCATTAGAAGACAAGACAAGATAAGAGAGAAAATATCCCTTAAATCACTCCCCCAACCCATCAGCAAAAGCATCTACCCACTCTTCTACTTTTCAAGATTTTGACTAAATTGCACAAGTCCAATTAAACCTTATTCCCATTTCTTTTCTTGACGCAAGGACCTTCCCCCTTTCACCATTAAATCTTGTTTTCTTTTATCCATGGAACACAAATCACCCACCATATTTTCCTTCCTGGACACAACATATGCACACATGACCCCCATTTTTGATTAATTAGGGACGGCAGTAGTTGTTCATATTCGAACAACCTTTCCCACTCCTACCATCTCCTTGCTCTCTTTAACTACACTTGTTCCAAGAACCAAAAATAGGGCTTGCTCGATTGCTATTGTCACATCCCAACATAGCATAAGATGCACCATCACATAGAAATACCTATTGAAAACTTAACTCAACTTATTAATTCATCAAAAGACAACATTGTTTACATGATAAAGGGTTTCTACATCGGAATTCAGCTAGATATTTTGCTACAACTTATGTGTATAACATAATATTTACATTAAAATATGAACCAACTTTTTGCTTTCCCATCTTCACAATAATAGGATTCTTGACTTAATACAGGTTCCATACAATAGTCGCTAACTCCGACTTACGCTCTCAATATACATATCCCTCCTGAATGTTGGGCCCTTCACAATATAGTTAACCTACGGATAAAATATTTTATCCCCTTAGCTACTGAAATTGAGTAAGAGTGGATAACAAACAACATAATATAGACAATATGATAGACAATACTGCATATCACAACTGAAACATTTCAATCATAACTCACAAGTTCAACTTCACATATGCATTCACCTAACTAGACACTTACTGCCAATAATGCAGCATGCTATGCTCATGTACGTAACATGCATCAGTACCAATATCCTATGCCCTCCAAACTTCTTCTGGTTAGTCGATATAGCCAGGCATCTGGATACAAATCCAAGAACCTAGGGCAATGAGGAGCTGCTTGGGAGTAGGACCCCCACTAAATTGGACTACATACTATAGTCTACCATTTTCAAAAAGGGTAACAAGGAGCTACTTAGAAATAGGACCCCCAACTTTACAAAATTAGACTACCCACTGTAGTTCACCAAATCAAAGGGGCAACACTACCAAATTAGACCACACATTATAATCTACCAAATTAAAGTGGCAACACTACCAAATTAGACTACATATTATAGTCTACCAAATTTGACTATCAAAATAATCACAATGGTCGAGCAATATAATCTATATACTTCCAAAAACTAAGTTCATAAAGTAGTGCTTTTTCCATGATCACTTGGAAGCCTCATTCTAAAATTTCTGACCCGTGGGTCTCTTTTTAAGCCATGCCATGCCATGCCATGATATGTAATAGCAACTCAAGAATATCAATTAGCACAATCAATCTTTAGGTTTTATTCAACCTAGTTGTTTGATTCCAGTTTTCGAACTCTCCATAACAAAACCATAGTATCTCACTTAAGGTTCGCTTAGGTGAACACTTAGAAGATTGAGTTAGCAATCACTCAATTTCCTTGGTTAGCACAATTATGTGTAAGCACAAATCACTCCTAACATGGCAACATAACAATTTAACCAGAATACAGTTACTGCCATTCAAAATCAACACATTAGCATCTACTATGTTAGCATGTCAATTCACCCAAGATATACCTATATTCAATCTACATAGCATCAAACAACATACAGTGTTATGATTAGCGATATGTCTATTCCAAGCATAGGTTTGATCCACTTACCTAATCTTAGTAATAACGCAAAATCTTAAACTTCCTAACATAATCCTTCCTTACGTCTTACACCTATGAAAATATAACATAGTCTTCAAATCAAGTATAGGTCGAACTCAAACTATTATAAGTTTTCATTCTTACATTTTTAAACTTCGTTTGACCATATCTTACTTATTTATTACCCGATTTTAGTAACCTTTATATCATCACAATCGTTATTTTAAGTACTATTAATATATCTTAAGAATAAAAACTAATCAATATTTTCAAAAACCCAAAAATACCCTTTCATTATCGATTCGACCGTAAATTAATATAACTTTATAATTAACTCAAGTAAACCTTAAATCTAAATTAAAAATCCTAAAATTATTCATTTCCCAAGCTAGTCAAAATTCATTATGTACTCAAAAATGAAAATTCTTTACACGTTTAACGAGTATCACATTAGTGCTAATTCGTGTATTATATATTAGACTAATATATAGGTTTATATTATGAAAATAAATAATAAATAGTATGCAAGCCCAATTAATTCTACGAAAAATCCTATAGACTCACAAAAATATGTAATATAATTATTGATCATGAATTATACTAAACTAGTTATAATGTATTTTCATGAAAATAGCAATTTTAACTCAAAATCAGCAAAAATTAAGCAAATAAGGGAATGTAATCACAAGATAAAATTCAAATGTCCCAAACATTATTATGAACTTCCATGAATCATAATACATAGGGCTCATTCTTTGATTTTGTTAAAAACCAATTAATTTCCTAAAATTGCGAAATAAATAATTACAACAAATAGTAAACATGATTATTTTCAAAAATTCTTGTTACTACAATTAAATACATATATTAAGTATATCACGTACAAATTTTCAAGTTGAAAGAACATTATTTACTATTTCTAAAATTTAATTCAATTTTTGTCCAAACAGAGCCATTTCTTAAGAACCTTATATTTCCAATAATTATTTCATTAAAATAAAATTACTAAATTAATCTACACATAAAATAACTTTAGAAAACCAAGTTTCATAATTAAATAGCATCATTTGATATTTTTAGAAAAATTACAAAGTTTCAGCCAGAAATTTGGTTCACCTGAACCGACCGCCTCTAGCCACCTAACCTTATCGGAACACCCCCTCTAATGGTGCTTTCCTTAACTGCAAAAGGCCACCACAATTGGGCACTAATAGCCTATTGAACTATCCTGATTAGATTCTGTACACTATTTTTTATCTAATTTTCTTATTTTTTTTAATTTGTTTCGAATTTTTTTTGAGTGATTTTCTATTTTTTCAAACTTCCAAAATATTATTTTTGAAGTGTACAAGGCCTATTTATATTTTCTAATTGGATAAGAATTTGTAAAAATTGGACATGTAGCTTACATATGTCATTTTCTTATTTTTCTAAAGCATTAGGTGTCATTTTCTTATTATTTACCTTTTGACTCATCAATCTAATTTAATCCTTGGCTGCCACATCATGGGATGACTCATCCTTGCATTTTTTTATTAATTTTCCAATTTCTTTATATTAATTTACCTTATTTTAATAATAATATCTTATTATATATGTATATTTAATACAAATAATGCATATTGTATGTTAATGCATGTATATTACATATAATTCAACTTCATTTATTATTTTTGTAAGTTAATTAACTTATCTCTAATGTTTCGCTATATTTAAAAGCTCGAATTTCTCGTTTTCGATAATTATCGGTTTTTATCGATAAATTGATATTTTTCTCAAATTAATATTTTTATATAGCTTATTTTGAGAAATTGAATTTATTTTAATTACTTCGTCTAACTTTTCTAATTTTACTGTGAAGTTTAAAATAAAACAGATATTATAGCCCGATGCCCTAAATTTAAGGGCTTAGATTCTAAAGTTATTAAACTAGCTAGAAAAACTTGGGATATTACAACTATCAATGTTGCAAATTGTTTAGTTTGAGGCATCATGGCCTTCAATACTAATCTTGCTTACTATGATGCCATGCCTCAACTTTAACAATCATAGATTCTTCCAAATGCTGTGTGCCTCCTATGTTTGAGTAGTTAGTTTTTTATTCTAATTTAATAAATTATAATTTAGATCATTAAGTAATGAATCAATAAATTAGATTTCAAAGGTAAATCTCAAACATGACAAAATTCTAATAGGTTTAGTATACCTAGAAAATGTAGAAGATGGCTAGCATATGATCAATTTTTCCCAATCTCAAGACAAGTAAAATAATATATTAATAACTTTCTGAAATTAGAGGTAATCATCATGATACATGAAGATTTTACTTTGATACTTTAATCCAATACATGATTGTGGCTTTTGGAAGAAATATAGGGGGCTAGACTATATATATTATATATGTATGAATGATTATTATATTTTTAATGCTAAGAGTATCAGTAGACTATGAGCACAAGTTTGCTCCATTAAATTTTGTTCATTCTAAATTCTTAAAGATAACACAAAAGAAATAAATAGAATAAAAACATAAATAAACAAAAATTTAAGATTTATTAATATTATAGCAACATATGTAGAGATCCAAAATGCAACTTGTGACCATAGGGATGATTTAGAATAAGAATGATTTTCTTCTTGCTTTTAAAAGTAAAAAGTAATCTTGATATGAGGTACATTAGAGATATGTCTGAAATTAAACTAATTGAGGTTGAAATAGGGAAACTTGGAGCTAACAATGTTTCCTTTTATTTACAAGTAAGATATTAAATTGAAGTAATAATGATAATAATAATTGGAGCACATGAAATAATGGTTTAGTTATGGCTAATCCCTGGATTAGGATATATGGGAAGTAACGATGTTAGTTTACAAACTTAAAAGAGTCTATTAAAATCTGTTGATAATTGAGCAAGATTTTGGAAATATGAGGACATAAGAACTAGTCTTAGCCATCATCAGTGAAACCGAGTAAGGCTAAAAACATTTATATATGCTTAACATGAATATATAAATACATATATATTTATATGTACTTAGAATAAAATCTCTGTGTTTAACTTTACTGATGTTATGTACTAGTTGGTCTAAGTGATAATTGCAAAAGAGAATTGAAACTTGGTTGACCTTAACAAATTTTGTTGGACATTCTCACAATATTGATAAAACGAATGAACCACTATGGTAAGTTAATGAAGGAATGTGTGTGTATATGTGTGTGTGTGTGTGTGTACTTCCATAGATACACATCAATATATCTATGAATATATAACAATAGTTTAATAATATAGAAATATTCTTAATAAGGATAATAAAAATATGTATTGTATAGATGAAAGAATTAAAATATATGTTTATACATGTATGCTTGATCTGATAGTGATGTAATATTAATACCTTATACACTTGTATTATAAAATGTAGTAAACTATAGTTTTAATAATTAAGTTAATGACTACTATATGTACATATATACATCCATCCATACATACATCCATAATATATATATACATATATTATGTCTAACTTATATAATAATTGAAAGAGAAGTTTCCTTTAGTAGGAAAATCAAAACTTATATGACATCTATTTTATTACGATCTAATCATATAATAACACTACAGAAATAGTTCAATAATTCAATATGGTATGTCATTTTTGAAGTTATATATTCACTTGATTCCATATATAGAAGATAATATTTTACTATGAAATCAAGGAGTGAGTTTAAGTAATCTAAAACCCTATTGATTCTTGAATTGCACTAGTTTAAGCAACAATCTACCCGCTTATGATGAATTAGAAGAAGCAGTGACTTGATCAAGAAGTAAAATGTGAAGTAGAATGTGATATAGAAGCTAAGCTAAAAAGCTTAGAAGTTAAACTACAAAAGTTAGAAATTTAATTGGAAAAAGTGAAAGCTTGACCAAGAAAGTTAGAAAGTACCATAGAATATTATAGGAAGTAAATTAGAGACTCCTTGATGCAAATTAAAAGATCCTTATAATTGTTTCATTTAAAAACCAAAGCAACAACAACAATAACAACTATAATAGTTAAGGTACCCAATGAATTAAAACCCAAAGATAGTATATCTAAGACATTATATTTGGGTTATAACTAGGAATTAGGTAATCTATGATAGACATTTAGTTTTAATCCTTCTAAATACTTATAATTATTTTTATTATCTCTTTAGGTGTCATTAATTTTAGGAATCCTTTGTTAATATCCTCTTTAAGGACTTTCATGACCAAGTGTTGTAGATGAGTGAATACTTCTAGTGACTCTATACTTATTTTGTGTTTATAGTTAATGCACATAAATTTTATATATTAATAAACTGATACTTAGGGTTTGAGATATGCATGTGGCTAAATATTGCTTGTTTAGTGTGCAAAATGTTGTTAAATCTAGTAACTGAAGAATTGGTTGTATGATTGACTGTTGCATGATTTGGATAGTTTACTGATATTAATTGATCGCTAATAAATTGACTTAATCATGTTGGGCTTATCCTAAATTAAATGGATCATGCATATGCACAAACATTGCATTTACTATTCCAATTGTCACCTTATTGAATGGTAATGAAGAGCCTTAGAGGATGGGGATCCTATGTGATTGGATTATTAATGATTAGTATAGTATAGGAGCACTTGTACAATAGGACTCTACCCTTGGGTCGCGAGCTTACTTAGCGCTTGGAGATGTTAACCATAGGTGTTTGAGGGTCGAGTCTAGAGATCTCCGCTGTAAAGCATAACTGTGGACTATGGGAGTCATCTCACCACTAGACTTAGGAATTTATGTACCACTAGATTTAGGAATTTATGTACCACTAGATTTTTTTTTTTTTTTTTGAAAATGAAAATATATTTTGTGAAATATAAAATTTTAATATATGGTTAAAAACTTAGGTACTAGCACCCGATTGTAATTAGTGCCAATGAATCCCCATTCTTTACTTTGAAGGGTGTTAAATCTAAAGTTATATGTAGCACATGGTCAACTGTATACATTGTTTGGCATACTATTTGTTCATGCATTCATATGTGTATTAATTAATTGTTTGATAACATACTTGCTAGTATAGTAGGAGGCATATCTCACTAAACTTGTGTAGCTTACTCCCCAACAGTTTTTCCTTTACAGGTTGATTGATAGCTAGGGTTGGAATAAGAGTCGAGCGTTGAGTGCAAGTACTAAGATAGAATTTTTAAAGAAAATGTACAGTTCAAACCTTAAATGAATTACCTTTCTTTTACTTAGACTGTATTTTAGTAACTTGCATAAGTTTTAAAATCTCATTACCCGATCTTATCATTTGGTAAGGGATATCGATTCTCTATAGCTTTGCTAAACTGTGGAATATTAGGTATTCATAGTTATCTATATTTTATGCTAAGTTAATAAATTAAAAGAGAGAGAGAGAGAGAGATCGAAAGCCTTAGTGATTAACTATTTAGAGTTTTATAATCTCTAACTTGCAAGGTAATTTTCGTATCATAGGTGCACACGTGATATAAAGATTTTAGGTAATCCTAGGCCTCCTTTAAGGTCTTAATAGCTGCTTTCTCCATATTGTCCCCAAATAATAGGGATTGACACTTCCTCCCATACAAAGCTTCATAAGGTAGCATTTGGATAGTGGAGTGATAACTATTATTATATGCGAACTTAAGCAAAGGTAAGTAGGCATCCCAATTTCCCTTAAATTCAATGACATAAGCTCATAGCTTGTCCTCCAAAGTTTGAATCTTCCTTTTGGATTGCCCATCCATCTAGGGCTAGTATACCATATTAAACTTCAAATTTGTGCCCAATGCTTTTTGTAAGCTCCTCCAAAACTTAGATGCAAACTTAAGGTCTTTATGTGATACTATTCTCGTTAATGCTCCATGTAACTACATTATCTCTTTTAGATATATCCAAGCCAATTTTTCTAGGGAATATGTCATGTTGATGGTAGGAAATGTGTCAATTTAGTGAGCCGATCTACTACAACCCATATGGTGTCGTTTCTTACTGCTATCCTTGGTAACCTACACACAAAATCTGCAGTGATTTGATCTAACTTACACTCAAGTATAGGTAAAGGCTACATTAACCCTCCTGGTTACTAGTGTTTTGCTTTAACTCTTTGGCAAGTATCACATTTAAGTACATAGTTACCATCCTCACCATGACTAAAATTGGTGTACTTGCTCCAAGGCGGGATTATACAGGTCGTCGGGAAGGTTAACACATGGTTATCGATATCATATAAACTAAGGTGGGTCCAAACTTCAAGATGGCTTAAAAGATAAATGGAAGTCAAGGTTGAGTAGGGATTTTATGCATTGATAGTGAATATGATACATTAATGCCTCATGCGAACTCGAACTATACTTAATATGATGTATAAGTATAATATGAGGTTACTCGCCACTAGTCCATGCTCAATTGTCTAGATAAGTGCTCTTCACGTTCTGGTTCTCACAAGAAAACATAAGCTCAAAAAGGAAGTAAAAGTGGGGAATATGTCTAAAAATTTATTGTTACTTACTTATAGCTATTACATGTTATCAGTATTTATATGGCCCAATTAGGGCAAGTCCTCATTTTACATAAATTATAAAAAGGATTTCTACTAGAAAAGGAAAAAGGAATAGATTACAAGGGTAAAGTCATAAACAGATAAAAAGAATATCTAGGTACAAAAATGAATAGTATGGATGTTAGAAAATGGGGTACATGTCAACTGTCCATTATGTGTTCTTGATGATACTGCTTTGCCGAGCAAAGCTGATTCTAAGTAGAGTAAGTCAAGTCAAGTCAACTACTCAGTAGATTGGCTATTCAAGGCTTAGGAAGGGTTGGTCCCGTAGGTGGCTATTCTTCTTATCAACCTTAGCTAGTTGGCTTAGAAGTGGGGCAACTTGGCCTTAGTTGTTTTTTAACTCAACAACAAGCAGATTCATTGCTTAGCTTTAGACTAGTACGGCATAGAGAGGTAAACTCGGCAACAAGTCAAACACCTTACAGGTTCCTACAATGGGATAGCTCGATAAGTCGAAGTGGATAAAGCATTGCTCTTTAGGGTTTAACTCCTCTAGGACAGCTTAACAAACCAAACTAGAGAGTCATCAAGCTTGGGAGTGAGTGATTGGCCCATGATCCCTATCATAAGATCACCCATCTATGCCTCTCTTATCCTTTCTTATAGCATTGGCTCAAAGACCAAGTTTGACAATTCTAGACTTACTTCAGGCCAATAGAACTCCAAATTCATCCTTTCAAATTCCCTAATCAATTCCTTCTAGTCAATAAGAAGATATGTAACTTCAACATGATTCTTCCTACTCAAGGTATCTACGACACCATTTACTTTCCCTAGGCAATAATTGATACCAAGACTATAATCATTTATTAATTCCAACCAATGTCGCTGCCTCATATTCAACTCATTTTACGTAAAGACATATTTTAAACTTTTATGGTCAGTATGGATTTCATACCTTAATCCATACAAATAATGTCTCCATAACATTAAAGGAAAAAACCACAATGGCTAACTTTAGATCATAGGTAGGATAGTTCCTCTCATGAGGCCTTAACTATCATGATGTATATGCTATCATCTTCCCATTTAGCATCATTAGGCATCCTAACCCAATCTTTGAAGCATTGCAGTATACAGAGAAAGGTTCCTCGTTATTAGGAAGGACCAAAACTAGTGCTAGCATAAACCTCTTTTTCAATTCTTGGAAGTTTTCTTCCCTCTTCTCATTCCACTCAAACTTCTCATACTTCTATGTCAACTAGGTAAGTGGTTGTGCTATCTTTAAGAAGTCCTTCACAAACTTCCCATAATACTTAGCCAATCTGAGAAAACTTCGAACCTCAATAACAAATTCAAGCCACTTCCAATCAATTATGTCCTTAATCTTTTATGGGTTTATTGATAATGCATTGCCTAAATCAACATGCACGAGAAAAGATATCACCTTCAATTAAAAATCACATTTCAATAGCTTAGCATAAAGCTTGATCTTCCTCAAGGTCTACAACACTAATCTCAAATGTTCCTTATGTTGCTTTAGTGAAGTGAAGTACACTAAAATATCATCAATGAATACAATCACATACTTATCTAAGTAGGTTCTGAACACTCGATTCATTAAGTCCATAAAAACTACAGGTGCATTTGTCAGTCCAAAGGGCATCACCAGAAACTCATAATGCCCATATCTTGATAGGAAAGCCATCTTAAGGACATCCTCTTACTTAATTCCCAACTGGTGATATCAAGATCTCAAATCAATGCAAGAGGAAACACTTGCACCTTGTAGTTAATCAAACAAACCATCAATATGCAGCAAGGGGTACTTATTCTTTATGTTAACCTTGTTCAGATCCCTATAATCAATACAAAACCTGAGAAAACCATCCTTTTTCTTTACAAATAATATAAGGGCTCCTTAAGGTGAAATACTAAGCCTAATAAATCCCTTATCCAACAATTCTTGTAGTTATTTCTTTGATTCTTTCAATTCCATTAGGGCCATCCTATAAGGTGCCTTGGAAATTGGTTCGGTGCTCAAGATGAGATCGACAGCAAAGTTTATCTCTCTCTTTGGCAACAAGCTTAGTAGCCCATCCAGAAACACACCTTGGAATTCATTCACCACTTGGATGTCCTCTATGCTCGGTTTCTCATTTTCAGCTTCAATAGCATTCAACTAACCCGTCTCCAACATTAACTCGAAGGAATTTAATACATGTTCTCTTACTACTACTGAGTCTCTTTAGAATTCTACACATGATCCACTTGTACCCTTAAAGTGTGCTTTCTTCTCTTTGCACTCAACTATAGCTCCAATTGCTGTAATCCAATTCATACCCAATATTACCTCATATTTATTCATCTTAATGAGGATCAAATCTGCTATACTATTATGGCCTTGAATGTTGAGTGCACACTTCTTTACCATCTCCTTTGTCATTACAACACTTCCCATAAGCATTTTCACACCGAAATTGGATTCAGTGCCTGTAATGGGCATTTCTTCTTTCTTCACCACTCTAGGTGCAATAAAGGAATGAGTGGCTTCGGTGTCAAACAAGGTATATGCCAAATGCCCTCTTATATCAATATTCCCCAAATGAAGAGTTCAAATTAAGTTTACAAGCTTATGAACATCATTTATTACACTTTACATTACTTGTTAGGGTATACTAGATCCTCATTATCTGGGTAAATTTTGACTACATAAACCAACTTAAGAAAGGTTCGAGTACATGTAAACCCTTAAAATTTTCGACCTACCTTTTGAAATAGACTCAACTATATTAGACAATTTAGGAGTTGGCAAGGCTAATGAAAATGAAAACCTTAAAAAAATTACTCAATCGCGTAAAGAACTTTTCTACCCTAAACGTATCTAATTGCTAAAGATTTCATTCAAAAGTGATAAAAACCCTAAAATGATCACCTTAAAGACACATGTGCACTAATTCATCATGATATACCCTAAAACCCTAAATTGATAACAAAATCCTCATATTTTGCCAAATCATTAGTAAAGGGTTAGAGATGACTTTCATTCATGCATATATATTTTGAATCCTCAAGTAATCCTTTAGAAACTAAGATAATGAATCATAGATTACATTTATTTCTTAAGTATATGATTAAGATAATATTACATAGAGTTAGAGATATAGTTAAAGATTAAGCCAAATGTAATAAACCTTAATACCCTAATTAGTATTTTTCATACTAGTTACACTAAGTAGTTTACCAAATGATGTTTATAGGTTATAAATACTTAAAGTAAGACCTCATCATCTACTCTTACTAATCAATTCACCAAATACTTCATTTCCTTAATTTTTCCCTTAATTTTTCACTTAATTTCCCTTAATTACTACATTATATATACAAAATTACACATGTTTAAGGAAAGTTGACCAAGTCAACACATGTTGACTAAAGTCAACAATTTGAAAAGTCAACAAAAGACACTAAGAGATAAGAAAAATATCTTAACTTCTAATGATGGCTTTTCTTTCCTTTTCTTTTGATTTTTCTTTTTCCCTTCCCTTCTTTAGTTGCTGTCCACATCTCCCCCTTCTAGACCCCACTATTTGATGTCTTCCATAATGAAAACAAGATAAAAGAAACAAAACCAAAACATCCCTCCATTGCTGTAAGCTCCTTCCTCCTCTTTCACTTTCATCACTTCACTTTTGTCTCCATAATTCCAACACAACTAAAGGTATGTACTTAACTTACTTTATATTGTTTTATATTCTTCATTAGTTAGGTAATTAGGTAGATTAGAGAAGTAGACTTGTGTTAATTATGATCATGAAGAAGAGGGCATAAAGTCCTCATCTTTAAGTATAGAAAGTGAGGAACCATGAAGGAGAGGGAAGAAATATTTATGTATTTGCTCTTAGGTATGTGTACATAAAGAAATACCAAAGGAATACTTGTATGAGAACCTTTGTACATGAGTATTAACCATGTACATAACCTAAATTAGGACAATACCTAACTATACATACTTAAACTACACTAATTACACACTTAAAAACACAAAAGAATAGAATTAGGAAGCTTTTATTAAGGAAAGGATTAGGCATACGAATTTTTGTATAAAAATACGTATCTAACCATATAGGTATATAAGTATGTATATACGTATAAATACGGTATAAGTCTAAGTATAGGTATAAGTATATATATGTATAAGGTATATGTACATAAGTATAAGGGAAGAAATAAAATGTACATAAGACATGTACATATGACATAAGCATGAGGAGAAGCTTATGTAATCACATAATGAAATAAGTGATGAGGTAAGCACATGATGACATAAGCCATGACATAAGCAAGTGATAACATAAGCAAATGATGATGTAAGGGATGACATAAGCATAGATTATAAAATGAGAAAATAAAAAGAGCATATATAATTAGATACCTAAATTAGTAAATCCTAAGGCACATTCTAAATTGGATTATACTTAATTAAGCATATGAAGTAGTAATAGTAAAGTAAAATCCTCTAGGTATAAGGATTTAAGAGTTAACTAAATCATTAAGTATTAGCAAAAGGTATAAATATAAGTAATAAGAGTACTTAAGTTTTCATAGTTAGAAATTTCTATAAATTTAGTCTATATCGTAAAACATGGATCTTAATGTTCAAAACGGACATTACCGTGTGAATGTATGTCTGAAAATAATGAAAAACGACTATAAGGTCATAAATATCAAAAATAAAACAAAAAAGTTATATCTGATTAATAATAAAGTCTAACTGGATAGAAGTTGATAGTAATTTAAGTAGAATTAGAGAAATAGATAATCAGAATTATTAGTTAATTCAATTACTTACTAGCATTATCCTATTATAATGATCAGGTGATCCCGAGGTGAGCGAAGACCTCCCGATCGATTACAACGATTAGGGCGAGTCACCATGGCCGAGTGAGTATTTATCCTATGATTCCATACTTGATTGTGATTGTAGATAGTGGACTTAAATGTTATTGTTAATTGACTACTATGTAGGGTTCGGGAAATGCTTGTGTATGTAATTATATGTTGAGTTATGAATTTACCTTAAGTACAGAAAATGCCTCGTTTATTACATGGTAGTATAGAAATGATTGTGTGTTCTATTGGATGGTCAGAGCATAATTTGAACTTAATTATACTTGGCCTATAAAAAGAAACTAGGACATGCATTAACATGCATAGCATGGATACAATTCCGGCCATCACATCACATGGAGATAAAGAGAGGCCATTCGAGGGTTGATATTATTAATTTATTGGTTCTGTACGGTGCACTCGTACAAAATGACCTTACCCTAGCATGCGGGAACACTAGGCGTTGGAGGCGCCAACCGCCTAGCTAAGAGTCGAGTCTAGAGGCCTCCGTTTAGGGGTGAATGTAGACTGCGGGAGCCCACTCACAATTATACTAGAACTTAGGTTTTATGAAAATAAAAGAATTATTTGATATAAGTATGGAACATGGAGTTCTATAGTAAAGTAAGTTCTAGTATAATACCCGGATCTAATTGGTGCCGTGTAAACTCCAACCCTGACTTCGGAGGGCGTTAAATCTGAGTTACGTATATGAACTAGTTAATTATACGTATTGTTTGGTATTCTGGTTGATCATTCATTCATATGCGTGAATATAATGCACTTATAACTTACTTGTGATGTGGCTGAGGGTTTTGCTCACTAAGCTTAGGCTTACACCCCTTTAAACTTTTGTTGCAGGATAGCCTGTTCGTAGAGATAGGACGAGGGATGCCACAGGTTAGCTTAGGGACTTGGGCAAGAGCAAGTTGTTCTGTGTACTGAAAGAAAACAGTTTATGTAAACTCTTAGTCATGTACTTTTGTTTATCTTAGTATTATTGATTTAGACATACTTAATTACTATGTATTGTAAGCTTTATAACTTAAATTTTATATAAATATGTTTGTGTGATGATATCATGTGAATCTGGATGTTCTTTGGAAACTAATGGTTGTAGAGCCTTGTATATTGTGTGAAGAGTTCTTAATTGGAAGGGTAACCAATCAAGAGTTCTTCGTACAGTATACGGCGTTTGCCACAATTAGGCCGTCCTTAATATTGTGGCTACTTTTCACTTCCTCATAATAAACCACTTCTTCTTTAAAGTAATCCTCTATGTTCCATCCTCCATCCAAGTTGTGCATTTGAGCAGCGTTTACAACTCCTAGCGATTGCTTACTCCTCTAACTGTCTTCCCCATCATAGAGCATCTTGTAGTTTATATGGTAATATTTTGGTGCTGGGGCCATGCAGCAAAGAAATGCCCAACTTGTTTGTAGACAAAGCAAATGGTGGTAGCCTTCTTCGGACAATCTACCACTAAGTAGTTTCCATCCCTACAAAAATAGCTTATTCTTAAGTTGGTTGCAATCTCGAGGGTAATGGCTTCCCTAGCATTTCCAACAAGTTAGCTTCCTATTTCCATTTCCATTCTTCTTATGAATCACCTTATAGGGTCTCAAAATTTTCCTTATCTTAGTACTTAAACTTCTTAGCCCATCAAAATGTTCTTTCCTAAGTATGGCTACCTTGGGCTTGATCACCTCTTCCCCTTGTCTCTTTGCATTGTTAAGGACCTTCACCTTCTCAACCATTTCTACATATGTCTTGGGTTATACCTTCCTTTTCATCTTGGGATCTAGTCCTCTCATAAAAATTTTCCTTTTCATCCAATCGCTATTATGGTACTCTAATGAAGCAAACTAAAGGAGTCGGATAAATTCAACCTCATATTGGTTGTTAGTACAAGTCCCTTTTCTTATTCCAAACAACTTAAGTAGCATGCTACGCTATAGGTAGGGCTTTAGTAGAGTAAGGTAAGGATCTCCAGTTAGCCCTACAAGTAGAGGAGGTGGCAATAGAGGTGGTAAAGGTGCTACTACCGGTCCTACCACAACTACTAGGGGTAGAGCATGTACATGTGGCATCTACTTAAGTGGCAATGGAGGCGGAGGTGCTTAAATTCTTTCTAGAAAGGTCTTTGATAGCTCATTATTTGCCTAAATCGTTACTACTACCTCATCCATATGGTTAATTGGCATATCTTAATTTGAGGCCTATAATAGAGGCGCTCTATTCACTAGGGATCATCCCCTACACTCATGCCTATTGACAATCAAATTCCAAAGTTAAGTTCAACATTATTAACTTAGGTCATAATTCCCAATCCTATTATTTCAATAAAGTGTTTAGTTAACGATACAACTCAAATTTACAGAAAATCATCATTCATTCCATCAAACAATAGTTACATGGCCATAATAGTTGCTTCTAATGAGCGTATGATACATCTAAAGACACATGAAAACCAAAGTACATGAGTTCCCAAAATACATAAGAGTCTACATACATGACTTCTTCAAAATACATAAACTCTTACATGAACTATTTCGTAGTACATAAAGTCTTCACTACAATTTTCTCTTAAATACAGTATCCCATAGAAATACACGGTTACCTTATAAATCCATCTCTCAAAATATAAAACAACAACCTAAAAGATCAATTAAACAAAGATCAAAACTCTATAATTAGAGAAGAATATCTGTAGCGATACTAAGTAGACAGTCCTGCCTCATCACTATCCAACCATCTTAGAAGCCTATGTCTCCCCATCAAAACAGCTGTGGAAGATCCCATACTCTATTAGAAAGACGAATCCTAGCTAACAACCCATCTGAACCACTCTTTAGGCAACTAATAGTCCAGGGGAATTAGGTCAAATGATAAACTCCTCTCTCAAATCTCCCCCCAACTAGAGTGATAGGTAGGAGTCCGGGATCTACTTATACCTACTCCAAATCTTCAACTAATAGGGGTGCAGTATCTCTTCAACCTCATCATTTTTTAGGGCATCGGAAGATATATCAATCACACTAAGCTCTACATTAGGTAAGATAACTATGAGAGTAAGTGGAGGAGGAATACCCAGATGCTCGTCCTGCTAGACTATCTAAGGGTGGTCAACCTATTTCTCTCAAGCGAGGACATAGCCATACCCAACATCATGCCAGTGCGTAAAGTTAAGAGCATCCAATCTCTAGCTGTCCAAGACCAGGAATACTACCTCAGCATCGACTCGAACTCCTTCCTCTTACTCCATAATATAAAGTAGCTCGACGTCTAACTAGACTAGCCATAGCGTATAAATCATAATATCCCTATAATAGCTCCTCCAGTAGAGACTTAAGGCTGCCCTCCAAGTGATCCATATGTCCTGGACGGTACATGACATCCCTACTAATGCTAGGTCTTCAAAGAGGATCCTCAGCCTACAACCGACAAAATGCAATAAAGGATTCGCCCTCCTACATTCGTAACTACATCTAACTACAGTAGATAGTAACTCCATTCTGTTGGATCAAAGTAAAAATTTTAAGTATCTTTTAGTACAATTTTTTGCTTAAGGGGTTTCCTTTAGGCTTAAATACGTAAGTTTCCTAACATCATTCTACCCCTCTAGACCTTAATAAGTAAGTTGTCTTAACAATTAAGGTCAAGTTTTATTTCTTTCAATGTTCAATCTTACTCTAATTGTTACATCTCGGCATAGCATGGGATGCACCATCACACAGGAATACCTGTTGAAAACTTAACACAACTTGCTCATTCATCAAAAGACAACATTGTTTACATAATAAAGGGGTTTCTATATTGGAGTTCAGCTAGATTCCCTGTTACAACTTATGTGTACAACATAATATATACATCAAAACATGAACCAACCTTTTTCCTTTATCATCTTTACAGTAATAAGATCTTTAACCTAGTACAAGCTCCATGCAAAAGTCGCTAATTCCAACTCATGCTCTTAGTACATATATCCCCATTTAGCGTTAGGCCCTTCACAATGCTATTAACTTGAGAATAAAGCATTTTATCCCCTCAGCTATTGAAATTGAGTGAGAGTGGATAACATACAATGCAATATAGATAATATGGTAGACAATATTACATATCACAACTAAAACATTTCAATCATAACCTGCAAGTTCAACTTCACATATGAATTTGCCCAACCGGACATTTACAGCTAGCAATGTAACATACTATGCTCATGCACAAGGCATGCATCAATACCGATATCCTATGCCCTCCAAACTTCTTCCAGTTAGTCGACATAATCATGCATCTGGATACAACATCTAGAAACCTAAGGCAACAAAGAGGTACTTGGGAGTAGGACCCCCGCAAAATTGGACTACACACTGTGGTCTACCATTATCAAAAAGGCCATAAGGAGTTGCTTGGGAGTAGAACCCCCAACTTTACAAAATTAGATTATACACTATAGTTCACCAAATCAAAGTGGCAACACTGCCAAATTAGACCATACACTATAGTCTACTAAATTTGATTATCAAAATAGTCACAATGTTCAAGCAATGCAATCTATATGCTTCCAAAACCTAAGTTCATAAAGCCATGCTTTTCCCATGATCATTTGGAAGCCTCATTTTGAAAGTTTTGACTTGTAGGTCCCTTTTTATACTATGTTATGCCATGCCATGATATGCAATAGCAACTCAAGAATATCAATTAGCACAATCAATCTCCTAGTTTTATTCAACTTAGTGATCTGATTCTAGTTTTCAAACTCTTCTTAGCAGAATTCTAATATCTTACTTAGGGTTCACTTAGGTAAACACCTAAAAGATTAAGTTAGCAATCACTCAACTTCTCTGGTTAGCACAATCATTCATAACATAAATCATCGCCCAATATGGCAACATAACAGTTTAACTAGAATACAGTTATTGTCATTCAAAATCACCACATCAATATCCACTAAAGTAGCATATCAATTCAACTAGGATATGCTCATATTCACTCAACACAACATCAAATAGTACACAGTGTTATGAGTAGTAATGTATCTACTCTAAGCCTGAGTTAAATCCACTTACTTAGGCTTACTAATAGTGCAAAACCTTAAACTCTGCCATATGGTCCTTTCTTGCTTATCACACCTATGAAAGTATAATATAGTCTTCAAATTAAGTATAGGTTGAACCCAAACTGTTATTTGTTTTCATTTCCGCATTTTTAAACTTCATTTGATTGTATCTTACTCATTTCTTTTCCGATTTCAATAAACTTTATATCATCACGATCATTATTCCAAGTACTATTGATATATCTTAAGAATCAATACTAATCAATATTGTTCAAAACCCAAAAATACCCTTTTCTCATTACTACTCGATCGTACACTACCCTAACTCCTTAATTGACCCGATTAAGCTTTAATATTGAACTAAAAACCCTAAAAATTATACTTTTCAAACTTGTCTAGCTATCCTTATTATATCCCAAAGTATTCATTTGACACAGATTTAATAAACATTCTAAAAGTACTAGTTACTATATTACATATTAAGCTAATATATAGGTTTATACTAGGAAAATACATAATAAACAATATACGAGCCCAATTAATTTCATGAAAAATCCTATAGACTCATAAAAATATGTAGTTTAGTTATTGATTATCAATTACACTAAATTGGCTATTATCCATTTTTAGGAAAATAGCAATTTTAGATCAAAATTATGGAAAATTAAAGAAAATAAATAAATTTACGAGTGAGATAGAAATTAAATATTCCAAATATCATTATAAACATCCAGAAGTCTAAACATATAGGGCTCATTCATTAATTTCATCAAAAACTAATTATTTCAATAATTCAGTAAAATTGACAATTTTATTCAGAATAATTATAAAAAATAGTAAACATGCTTAATTTCTTATTACCACAATTAAATATATATATTAGGTGTATTACATACAAAAATTGAGCTTAAAGCAACATCGTCTAATATTTATAAAAATTAGATTAATTTTTGCCCAAACGGGGCATTTTCTTAAGAAACTCATATTTCCACTAATTATTTAATTAAAATAAAATTAATCTACACCAAAAATAATCTCATAAAACCAAATTTCATAATTAATAGATAGGATAAAATTTGATATTTTTAGCAAATTAAACAAATTATGGGCAGAATTTTGGTTCACCTGAACTGACTGCCTCTGACCATATCCTAGCCGCCGCACCTTGTTGGAAAGTTTTACCCAACCACCCTCTATCGGACCACCAAGCCGCTCTAACTTAGGTAGTGGTTTGGTGTACAAACCTTAAACCCATTCTGACCTTATATTTTGTTCTATTTTTTTTTTCCAATTTTCTAAAATTATGTTCTTGTGTGTTTAGGTTTTTAAAATATTGCAAATGAGGTTTGAGGTCCTATTTATAGGCTTTTGGATTTTTTTGCATGAATAAGTAAAAGTACACGTCATTTTTCACTTTTCCCTAGGTGCCATGTATCATTTTCTCATTAACCAAGTGTTGACTCATCATTTGCAATTAATCCTAGCTTGACACATCATTTGGTGACTCATCTATGCAATTTTTTTTATTAATTTTCCATTATTTTACTTAATTTTGATAATTTATTATTATTATTATTATATGTATATATTTAATATGTATAATGTATATCACATGTAATACATGTATATTATGTATAATTCAATTTCATTTATTATTTTTTAAAGTTAATTAAATTTATCTCTAATATCTCACTAAATCTACAAGCTTGAATTTCACGATTATCGGCTTTATGATAAATTGACATTTTTTTAAATTAATATTTTTATATAACTTATTTTGAGAAATTGACTTTACTTAAATTACTTCATCTAGTTTTTCTAAATTTACTGTGAAGTTTGAAATGAAACTGATAACTTAGTCTGACACCTTAAATTTAGGGGCTCAAATCTTAGAGTTATTAAACTAGCTCAAAATTTTGGGGTATTACACTAATACCGCTTAAATCTGATATGACGTAACCAATAACTTAGTCTTGGCCGACTGCCACATATTGCACAAAGGTCAAAGATTAATCCCCTTATCAATCATCACCCTTTCATACAACATACAAAGCCACTTTCATTTCCAGTTACTTTAGGTCATTCAAATAAGTATTATCATAGCAAATTAATTGATCATATCATGAACTTAACTTTATAAATATAATCGAGTTTGTAGGATATTAGATCCATAAAACATAAATAAACCAAAATAAGTAGCCTTAAGAGAAACTGAATATTAAGGTACATAAGTCTCTAGAGGAAAGGCTAAATCCTTGATATCTATCTCAAATATCAACTCCATCGCATAGGCCTTCCCATGAACCTATCCTACGAACCTACTCAAGTTTGTAACTGAACTCAAGCATACCACAACTCAGCCAAACAAAAAGGTATCCTTGCATCTGAAGAAGTCTATAGGGATATAAGCTTACGCTTAATGAGCTAATCCCTCTTACCAAACCTTTAAACAATAATTATTAGCAAGTATATGAAACATGAAACAAGAAGTATGCCAAACAAATATATGCAATAGCCTAGGAATCACACATAACTCAAATTTTTGCCTCCTATAGTCAAAGTTAAAGATTGTTAACCGACATAAACCATCAACAGAGTTCTTGCACTTGGGTTTTTTATCCATAATTGCACCAATGTACTTACATATTCATATACATGTATACTTTACTTTAAAAATAATTTGAACTTTTCAAAACCCGAAAATTCCCAAGTTTAGCGGTTTAGTAGCCCCCACAATCTAATTGCCTCTAAATAGAGCTTTTAAGTTTTACAATTTGTAAACCCATATTATATCCTTAACTCAATTCAACAAGTAAGTGTACCTATCATTTTATAGCTCGTATGAATATAGGGTCGTCTCAACTAGGAATGGATGCAAGCAATAGTACTAATAAATCTTCCTACGATCTAGCAACCAAATTTATCAAGCGATGAAAAGATTAAAATATCTAATATACTAGCTAAACTACACTTATCCACAATAACTTTTATCCAACACAAATGCTATAGAAACTATTAACACTATGATGATTAACATACAGACTTGCTTCACCACTAAGTATGACACTACCAATATACTTTATTGTCCTAATACTTGTTATCTACGAGAAATTACAGGTATATGAGCATTCTTCTCAAAACTACTTACTTCTAATCCTAATTGTGTTTATTAGAATCTCTTCTAAATTAACAGGCAACTTAGATCGCATTAATATCGTGTTAATTTATCCAATTTCCCTAAGAATGTAGTAACTTTCTTAATAATATCTCTACTATCAAGAGTAAAATGTTCCAATAAATTAAATCTATTCAATAGAATTATCTCTCGACATGTTCTATTGAAATATGGCCTAAGTCAATGTCGTACACTATACCGTACTTAGATTAATTATGTTCAACTCATCAAAAATAATAAACATTAGGAAACTACTATTCCATGCACTCAATCATACTAAGTAGATGTAGCAAGCCTTAACATACTACTCATACATGATAAAATAATAACATAAACTAATAGAAAACATAATTAAAAAGAAATAAAACATGGAATAAGTAAAAAGTAAAAACCCTTTTTATTTCACCATAAAAGTCTCACAAATACACAAACAACGAAGTCCCATCAGCTCTCTCGAGTAATTCTGGGAAGAGTACAATATACACTAGTGATTGTATAAAAGAAAAATAGAACAAAATACAAAATGATACAAAAATGGATGAATAGATGTCTTGTAGGTTAACGATGTGATGTGATGTGTTATGATCTAATGTTCTTGATTATGTTCATGATCCATTGTTTGAAAATTGTAGTATATTTATAATCTTCCCGTCAAAAGGCTCGAAATACACCACTTCAAGACACCTCCTGGTGTTAAGACCCATTCTACACATCGGTTCATGTGATAAATATAAAGAAGAATAGTCATGTCCACTCCCATCACGCTCGTGACTTAGGGTGTAATAGCCTCAAATAACATAAATTTACAATAATCACGGCCGTAACCATATACATGAACTCCTCGTCATAAATATTTCACCTCATTACGCCCATGATCAAAGGAGTGATCACCTTCCTAATATATAATCATAGGTGTAACTAATAGGAAGATCATAAGAACTTTCTTAATCACAGTCGTAATTGAGGGCATGATCAGTACTGGTCATTCCAATTTTCATTATTACGCCCATAATGGAGTGTATCTTAGTTTTCCTTCAAGGTTTTATTCTCCTTACGGCCATGATTACCTTAAATTGCATTGTTTTTATGTAAACTTCATCTCCTTGTTCTTGAATCATCTGAAATTGTTATATTACATAATTAAGTACCAAGAACTTTAGAAATGAACACAATTATGAACAATTATGCCGAAATATGTCTCGAAAGTGTAAAGTAATTTAATTTTATCAAACTTCCTCATACTTAAGCTTTGCTTGTCCTCAAGCAAATACTAAAAAATAATTAATGAACTCAGCAACATTTTTCAATTGCATATTCAACAAAGCATTCCCAGTGGATTAACATTATACTTACCACATTGTATTCTTAGAATACACAAACCAATATTCTATGACTAATCCAAATGAAACACGCTCTACCCTTATTATTTAACAATAGCTTCTAAAGGTACTAAGTTAACCTAAAGTCAAATAGAACAAAAGAAATTTGATTATACTTCATCTACTTCCTTAAGTATATAAAAACCCTTCAATTACTTCTTAAACACAATAATCTAGAAGAAAGACATTTTCCGTCCATCTTTCTAGTGTATTTCTACTTCTTTTATTGAATCTTTTGAAGGACAACTTTACATGCTGCATTTTCAATTTTTCTCTTCTTTTTGTACTAGCTCTTTTACTTCTCCTCTTCTGTTCCTTTTTTTTTTTTTCAAAAGAAGAATAAAGACTAAAGATTAGCGATAGCGTTAGACTTCGTTCTTCTAAAGAACCAAAACCTACCCTTAATAACTTGGTTATAAGGATAACGATTAGTAATGAAGTTAAACTTCACTCTTCTAAGGAATCAAAACCTGCCCTTACTAACTCAATCTTTATATATTCTTATTACAAAGTTATAAGGACAAAAATTAGCAACGGGGTCAGACTTTGCTCTTTTGAGGGACCAAAGCCTACCCTTACTAACTTTGTCCTTACACACTTCAATTTACTTTATATTGAAGAGAATCTCAAGAAGCATCAACAAATGAATCATTTCATTTATCATTTTCATTTAAGATTAAATGAGCTCCAAAAGTAATTGACAAGCAAATATACTACTTAGTAAGTTCAGAAGCACAACCATTTAACCTTGCACTAAAGACTATGATTCACTTCTATCCTCTAAATTCATTCATTAAATAGCAAGTAAGTTTGCTTTACTTAGATTTTATCCTACAATTTTGATTATATACACTAAGTCTACAAGAAGTGAGTAAGGCAAAAAATTAACTCACAAAATTAACTGCTATTTTGTCGAATCCACAATCTTATTAAGTTAATTAATAAGTTGAAACAAACAAGCCTAAGTGTAAGACTTTTGATAAGTGGGATTAAACTTTCCCCACACTTAGAGAAAGACATTTCCCACAATGTCTGAGGAAAACAAACAAAGAATAGGCATATAAAAAGAAAAACAAAAAGAAAATGAAAGACAATAACAATGAGAACAAGACTCTCCTATTTAAAGTTTGATCAAAACGTTGGGTCTTAAACCATCAGACAATACATCCTCCATCACCTTGAAAAATTAAACAATAAATGAGACCTGACCATTAAAACAAGAAAAAAATAAAACATAACAAACACAAGATATGAGAGTCTCCATTAAGAATATATCATTGAGCTTAAGCTCAAACAAAATAAAACAAAAGAAAGAAAACAAGTTAGTCATCCTCAACTTCTATCCCTTCATCGGAGCAATCATCATCCTCCCCAAATGACTCTTCTTTACTCTCATTCCCAAACCCTTGTCCTGTTGTTTCTTATGGGGTTCCTTGAGTTTCCTCCTCATCATTACTATCCTCTTCTTTAGACCCTTCCTCCTCATCACTAGAGTCTTCTTCTTCTGACCCATCACCTTCTTCTTCTTCTTGTTGAGCACTTGCTGGTGGGGGAATCGGAGGTTGACTAAGACCCATATCCTCCTGGGTATGAGGATGAGAAAAACAAGAGGGAATGGCTGCACCCACTACTGTGGTAATGTTTTTCAAGAATTCAACAATTCCCTTTTAAGTTTCTTTATTCTCAACCACTTCAGTTTCCAATCACTTCAATTTGTCGATCGAGAAGCTTGATGTAACCGGCACGAAATCTGGAGCACTAAGGTCCTCAATGTCTAAGTCGGGATCAGAGACTCTTGTAATACCCCATTGATTAAAAGGGGTTCTTAGAAGCGGTTCTGGTTTAATGTAAGAGTCTCTTGACTTATCACTCGTAAGCCACAACCTCAAATTCCTAAGAATTCTTGTAATCAAAACTCTAACAAAAATACCCTTACTCTTATCAAATGTTTGCCAGCAAATTCTAAATGCAATGAGGATTCCCACATTCATCGGATATCCCTTAAGTACACTATATAAGGGTAATAAATCATGTTCCCTCACCACTCTAGGACTTTCATGCTTCCCATAGATTGTCCTAACCAAGATGTAGTAGAAGACTCGAGCACTAGTTTTCCTCAAAGTTGAAGCATTTAACTTGCTCACCCGGAAATTAATCTCATTGGAGATTTCTCTTCAAAATCCATTCATAGAAGTTCCCTAAGGAAGACACATCAGTAAGTTTTCAAACTCATTATCCTCCAACTCCACCCAGGTATATAATCCCATAACACATACAAACACTATCATATCAAAGCTTTAAGTTCTTCTAAAGGCAAAGAACTCCACCTCATTTTGCAATTTCAAGCCGATGTACTCATATTTGATTTTGAATAATGAGAGATAAGCTAATGTTGTTTGCTTGTAGGTTTTCTCTTGAACCATAAATAACTTCAGCTACGATCCACTCCTAAACAACCTTTGCATAGCCACCTTTAACCCATACTCTCCTAACACATCCCGGTCAACAACGTAATGTCTCTTAATTATCTTTTTGGCAACAAACTCCTTAGATCTTTCTTTTCGTTCCGTAGTCATACTAGCTAGTGGAGTGATAGCCCTACTTGAACTTACTGCATCGAATCATGTAGGAGGAGGAGAAGGAGAACAATCAGCTCTAAGCCTCTTGTACTAAGAAGTTATTGATGATTTCTTAGGTACCATCTACAAACATCCGCGTTAGTTTAACAAAAGGAAAATTCATGTACAATTTAATGGCAATTTAGACTAAGCATAGCCATTCTAACTTCCTCCAACTTACAATTATAAAGATTCTACCAACTAAACTTGATCAACCCTAGCTAATTGACCTTCATTCCAATCAACTTCTCCATGGTATAACTTCAATCGTTGTCCATTAACCTTAAATGTTCCCTTTTTTAGATGTATTACCTCCACTGCTTCGTAAGGGTATACTATGTTTTCTACAAACGAACTTAACCACCTAGACTTAAGCTTCCTTGAGAATAACTTAAATCTAGAATTATATAAGAGTATCGGATTACCTTCTCTAAATTACTTGGGATGTTTTATTCTTGAATCATGCAATTGTTTAACATGATCCTTGTATACTATGTTGTTCTCATAAGCCATCCATCACCATTCATCCAATTCATTAATTTAGAGATTTTGTCATCTACCAACTGCTCCAAGATCAAAATTGGTTGTTTTGATAGCCCAATAAGCCTTGCACTCGATTTCTACTAGTAAATAGCAAGCCTTTCCATAAACCAGTCTATAAGGTGTAGTACCTAAAGGAGTCTTGTAAGCAGTCTTGTATGCCCACAAAGCATCATTTAACTTTTTAGCCCAATCCTTTTTATTGTGAGCTACCATCTTTTCTAATATTCTCTTTAAATCCCTATTAGATACCTTTACTTGGCCACTGGTTTGTAGATGATAAGGATTGGCCATCTTATGATGCACTCTGTATCTCTTAAGAACTCGTTCAATTTGAGTTTGTAAAAGTAGGTCCCCCTATCATTTGTCAATGCCTAAGCTGCCTTGAATTTGGTGAATAACTTCTTGAAGAATTTCACCACCACTCTGGCATCATTTTTTGGCAAGGCTTGAGCTTCGACCCACTTCGACACATAACCCACTACTGTTAAGATGTACTTGTTCCCTAAAGAACTAAGGAACGGCCCCATGAAGTCTATTCCCCAAACGTTAAAGACTTCACTTTCTAAGATATAATTTTGTGACATTTCATCCCTCTTAGAGACATTCCCTATCCTTGGGCATCTATCGCAAGCCATTACATACTCATAAGCATCCCAAAATATGCTTAGCTAGTAAAAACTAACCTCCAACACCTTTTAAGCTATCATATTGGCACTGTAACGGGTTCCTATCGGCTTGCTATGACAATGGAACAAGATACTTTATCCCTTTTGATGTGAAACACAACGTCAAATGATCTAGTTAACATATACTTTGAATAGAAAAGGATCCTCCTATAAGTAATATTTTAAATCTGAGAACTTCCTCTTCTTGTGATAGTTTAAGTCTTATGGTATAATCTTCCCCACCAAGTAATTTGCTATATCAGCAAACCACGGAGTATCATAGTCCTTGGTCACTTGAACAGCAAATAAACCCTCTTTTGAAAACTTGTCATTGATATCTTCCTCCTATAGTTGCTTCAGATGTGGGTTGTCTAATCTAGATAAATGATTGATAGCCAAATTTTCGGCTCCCTTCTTATCCCTCATCTCTAAATCAAACTCTTACAACAATAACACCCATTTGATCAACCTTAGTTTTGCATCAGGCTTGATTAGAAGATATCACATAGCTTAATGGTCTATGTAGACAATCACTCTTGAAAGAATGAGATATGATCAGAACTTGTTGAAAGCAAAGACTATTGCTAATAATTCTTTCTTAGTTGTGGTGTAATTTTCTTGAGCTTAAGTAAGTGTCTTACTAGTATAATATATAGGCTAGAAGTATTGATCTTTTCTCTATCTCAGTATTACACCTACTATAAAATCACTTACATCACACATCAACTCAAAAGGTAAGGTCTAATCTGAAACTATCATTATAGGAGCATCTATCAATTTCTCTTTTAATACCTCAAAAGCCTCTAAACAACTAGCATTGAACTCAAATGGTGCATCCTTTTCCAAAAGTTTGGTTAAGGGTTTAGTCATTTTGGAGAAATCCTTAATGAATCTCCTATAAAATCTAGCATGCCCTAAGAAGGTACGTACAACCTTAATTAATGATGGTGGCGGTAACTTTGAAATCACTTCAACTTTAGCCATATCAACCTCAATCCCTTGATTTGATGCCTTATGACCCAAGACAATGCCTTATTGTACCATAAAATAGCACTTCTCCCAATTTATAAGTAGACTCGTCTCCTCATATCTCTAAAGCACCTTCTTCAAGTTAGCCAAACATCCCTTGAATGTATCCCCAAATACTGAAAAATCATGCATGAAGACTTCCATTCCATCTTCTAGCAATTCACCAAAGATAGCCAACATGCAATGCTGAAAGGTAACTAATGCATTACAAAGTCTAAACAGCATCCTACGATATGCAAAAGTCCCATAAGAGCAGGTAAAAGTGGTCTTCTCCTGATCCTCAAGTGTAATCAGAATTTGAAAATACTCTGACATTCCATTAAGAAAGCAATAGCACTCATGACCTACCAACCTTTCCAACATTTGATCAATGAAGAGTAATGGAAAATGGTCCTTTCTAGTAGCATCGTTAATTCTCCCATAATCAACACACACTCTCCAACTAGTGACTGTGCACATCGAAATTAGTTCATTCTTTTCATTCGGTACTACAATCATACCACCTTTCTTAGGAACTACTTGAATCAAACTCACTCATGAGCTATCTGAGATTGGGTAGATGAGTCTTACATCTAGTAATTTCACCACTTCTTTCTTCACTACCTCTTTCAATTTCAGATTGAGTCTCCTTTATGGCTGCACTACAGACTTATAAGCTTCCTCCATCAATATTTTCTGACTATAAAAGGATGGGCTTATCCTCTTAATATCTAATATCTTCCACGCTATGGCCCTTTTATGCTCCTTCAAAATTGATATAAGCTTCTTCTTCCATATTAAAGTAAGTTATGATGAAATAATAATTAGGAGTTTTGCCTTTTCTACCAAAAATGCATACTCCAAGTAAGAGGGTAATTACTTCGATTCTAGCTTAGGTGGTTCCTCTACTAAGGGCTTCAATTGAGCAATATTGATCCTGTTGATCTCTTCTACCCCCATATCTTTTTTTTACACAACCTGAGTTTCCAAATGGGCAACCACCTCACATGTCTCTCCTGTTTCATCAAAGTGTTCCTTCTTAGTTAGAAATAACTCCAATGGATCCTTGCTTAGAAATTCTTACACAAAATCAAAGACAGTGAAATTAAAAGAATCAATAGCAAAACATTCATAGTCGCTTGTCATAGATTACTTGAAAACATTTGGCATCCAAATCACCATCTCATCTCTTCCCACTCTAAGGATAAGTCTACCATCCTTAACATCAATTACTACTCCTACTGAAGCCAAAAATGGTCTTCTTAATATGAGTGGAACATCTCCATCCTCATCCATATCTAGAACCACGAAATCTACTGAGAAGATGCAATCTTGAACCTTCACCAACACATCTTTCACTACACCTCTTGGAAACCTCATAGACTTGTCAGTCAATTGCAAACTCATTCTTATGGCGTTGGGTTCACCCAAATTCAATCTTCTAAATAAGCTATATGGCATGAGATCGATGCTTGCTCTAAGGTTTGCCAAAGCTCTTTCTATCAATAGATTACCAATCAAACATCATATGATAAAATTACCTAGGTCCTTAAGCTTAGTAGGTAGCTTGTTTAGAATTATAGCAAAGCACTCTCCCTTAAGAGTGATAATTGACAACTCTTCGAACTTCCTCTTATTGGATAACAATTTCTCAAGAAACTTGGCATATTTAGGCATTTATCCTAATGCTTCCACTAAGGGTAGATTGATGTGCCACTATTTGAATAATTCCAAGAATTTGCTATATTGCTCATCATCCCTCACCTTTCTCAATCAGGTTGGATATGGTAATGATGGCTTATATTCCCTAATTAGGATAAGAAGCCCCTTTTCTTCTGGTTAATTAATTTCCTCCGATTGCCTTGCCACTCCATCATCTTCACTCTCTTTCTCCTTAACTCTCTCAGGAGCTTACAACTCTTTCCCATTCCTTAAAGTCAAAGCCTTAACTTGTTCCTTTAGGTTTTCCTCATTATTTCTTGAAAGAGATCCTAGAGTCCTTTCTAAAAGTGCTTTTGCAATCTAACCAACTTAGTTTTCTAAGTTATGAATGAATGCACCTTGATTTGTCAAAGCGGTTTTAGTAACCTAATGACGTGCTTCAGAAGACTTAATAAATTGCAACAGCATTTCTTCCAATGATCTTAGTTTAGCTTAAGAAGGAGGAACTTGTCTTTGAAATCCAGAAGGGTGTATGTTAAAACTTTGTTCGTTGTTATTACTCTACTAAAAATTTGGACGGTTCCTCTAACTTGGGTTATATGTGTTGTTGAACAGATCATTGCATGGCTTGATAAGATTCCCCATGTAGTCAACTTGCTCTAATTGATCTAACTTGGATGGACTTGTGAAGTCAAGATCTGCCACCGCTAAAGCTTTTTTCTGTCCCAACTTTATGCTATCCAACTTCCTTATTAACAATTCCGCCTTATGAGCTACGGATAAGCTAAGGAGGAAGTTGCATCCAATTCATACTTTCCCACTGATCTATTCTCTTTAGCTCTTACAGATGACCACTAATAGCAGTTATTAGCCGTATCTTCAAATAATTGAATGCATTGTTTCGGTGACTTATGATTTAAGCTTCCACCAGCAACTACATCAATGAGCTGCTTAGTTGTGTAATTCAACCTATTATAGAAAGTCTGAACCTAATACCATTCTAGAAGCCTATGATGAAGACATTTCCTAAGTAGATCCTTCCATCTCTCCCACGCCTCATATAATGTTTCCATCTCCAACTATCCAAACACGGAGATATCTACTCTCAGCTTAACGATTCTTAATGATGAGAAATATTTTCTCACAAACAGCTCTGCCATCTCTTGCCAAGTACTGATAGAGTTTCTTGGCATAGAGTTTAGTTACTATTTAACATTATTCCTCAATAAGAATGGAAATAATCTTAAACAAATAGCATCCTCTGATACACCACTTATCTTGAAATTGCTACAAGTGATTGTTAAGGTCTTCCTCACTGAATCCATTAAATTAGACACACTGTTGAATCATTGAATAACACTCGACTTTATCTCAAAAGTAGTTGCTTAGATACAAGGCCAAGCAATACTAGTGCTAACCCCATCTAGGTTAAGTCTACAATAATCTAGCAGTGTTCTTGGAGCCACAAGTGGATTTACTCTTGACTCGTTCCTTGGTTGTACTACATTTTGGTTTCCATCAAAAGGTGGATCCAAGTTCAACGGCAGAACTCTTTGGATACCATCTTCCAAATTTAAGAAGCAGTTTTCTAATGGTGGCTCAACATTTTGGTTTTAATTATTCATTTTGGATTACTCTGATGTCTCTATTCTAATTCTCAACAGTTCATGTACTCTTAATTCCTTACTAACAAATACTTGCTTCTATTCTCGAACTTTCTTCAAGTTTCTTCTAAGTGTTCTCTCAAGTTCATGATCAAAGTCAGTTAGATCAATCATGCCGCTCTGGGTCATAAACTGCAAAAGCCAGCAGTTTATTTTAAATTGAGCACAAACTATCTTCTTGAAAATAACAAATCAATAAAAATAAAAGCTAAATGCATAGAAATTTTTAATTTTCCTAATGATGTCGTTCCTCGACAATGGCACCAAAAACTTAATTGCCTCTAAATAGAGCTTCCAAGTTTTACAATTTCTAAACCTATATTCTATCCTTAACTCGGTTCAACAAACAAGTGTAACTATTGTTTTATAGCACAGATGAATATAAGGTCGTCTCCACTAGCAACGAATACAAGCACTAGTGCTAATAAATCTTCCTATGATCTAGTAACCAAATTTATCAAGTGATGAAAAGATTAAAATATCTAATTTACTAACTAAACTACATTAATCTACAACAACTTTTATCTAACATAAATGCTATAGAAACTATTAATACTATAATGATTAACATACAGACTTACTTCATCGCTTAGTATGATACTATCAATATACTTTTTTATCCTAATACTTGTTATCTGCGAGAAATTATAGGCATGTAAGCATTCTTCTTAGAATTACTTACTTCTAATCCTAATTATATCTATTAGAATCTTTTCTGAATTAACGGCCAACTCGAATCGCATTAATGTCATGTTAATTTATCGATTTCCCTAAGAATGTAGTAACTTTCCTAATAATATCTCTACCATTAGGAGTAAGGTATTCCAATGAATTAGATCTATTTACTAGAATTATCTCTCAACGTATTCTATTGAAATTTGACCTAATTCAATGTCATGCACTACACCGTATTTAGATTAAATAAGTTTAACTCATCAAGAATAACAAACATCAAGAAACTACTATTCTATGTACTCAATCATATTAAGTAGATATAGCAAGTCTTAACGTACTACTCACACATGATAAAACAATAACATAAACTAATAGAAATCACAATTAAAAAGAAATCAAACATAGAATGAGTAAAAAGTAAAACCCCCTTTTTATTCCATTATAGAAGTCTCACAAATACATGAACAACGAAGTCCCGTCAGCTCTCTCAAGTAACTCCAGGAAGAGTATGATATATACTAGTGATTGTATAGAAGAAAAATAGAATAAAATACTAAATAGTACAAAAATGGATTAATAGATGTCTTGTGGGTTAGTAATGTGATGTGATGTGTTATGATCTGATGTGCTTGATTATGTTCATGATCCATTGTTTGAAAATTGTAGAATATTTATATTCTTTCCGTTAAAAGACTCAAAATATACCACTTTAAGATACCCCCTAATGTTAAAACCCATTCTATACACCAATTCATGTGATAAAGTTAAAGAAGAGCAGTCATGTTCACCTCCATCACGCCTGTGACTTAAGGTGTGATAGTCTCAAATAACACAAATCTACAATAATCACAACCATGACCATGTACGTGAACTCCTTGTCACAAACTTTTCATCTCATCACACCCATAATCAAGAGAGTGATCACCCTCTTGATATACAATCACGTATGTGACTAATAGGGGGATCATAAGGACTTTCCGAATTACACTCGTGATTGAGGGCATGATCAGTGCTAGTCATTCCAATTTTCATTATCACACCTATGATGGAGTGTATTTTAGTTTTCCTTCTAGGTTTTCTTCTACTTACGGTTATGATTGCCTTAAATTGCACTATTTTTATATAAACTTCATCTCCTTACTCTTGAATCATCTCAAATTGATATATTACACAATTAAATACTAAGAACTTTAGAAATGAACACATTTGTGAACAATTTATACCTAAATATGTCTTGAAAGTGTAAAATAATTTACTCTTATCACAATCCATGCATATGCCCTAAGCAGAGTCTCAAGACACGACTCTTAACCATACGATTAGTATCTCTTGGTGCCTAGTAAGCCCATAAGCAAGTATAAGGACTTAATAAATATGGTATTGTAGCAAGCTCTAAAATAATCGCTTCAGGAGCTCTTGCTCCTATGATCCCTTTTCTACCTTCCACGTGAGGTGGCAATTAGCATAGGTATAATACAATGTCATTATATGCATGACCCACTTAATTATTAGCCAAGTAGGGATTAGGTTGATTAATTCAAGCAACAATTCAATTAATACATACAAGCACCAATCCTATAGGTATCTATCATGCCATCATTCCCGATTCTTATAACCATAATAGGTCATCTAAAAATCAAGTAACATTACACATGCATATTCCCAACCCTACATGCAGCAATTTATTATATATAAGATATTTAGTACCACTAACTACAAGCAAAATCAAACATAGACTCATCGAGAGTTACTCATTAGACCATATTTGCTAGTCATAGTAGTTAGGTGGCAAATCATTCTCAAAATTAGTATCACCTGATCAAATTAACTGAGAAAAATAAGACTTTGTTATTTTATTATTTCACCCTAATTAGCTTACTAGAGTTATTTCCTTTATATTATTACTTCTCTTCATATTTTTTCCTACTAGGTTAAATTCTTTAATCGTATGTAACTTTCTCATTTGAAACCTAGTTTTTATGATCCTATAGTCAATTTCCATCATTTTTTGGTGTACTTTTTTCTGGTTTAGTCAAATTGGAGAGGAGGGGCCTGTATTTTGATGTTCTAGTCAAAGCAATAGCAAGTCCTCCTTAAGTGCTCCCTTTTTGGTTTTGTTTTATATTATCAGGTTTTCCGTCTTGTAGATTTAATTGGTTTTTAGCCTTGGTTTATCATTTAGGATTTATTATCCAACGTGATTTGTTTCTTTAAGCATTACATTCATTCCTAGTCTTGGTTCTATATTTTACTCTATAAGCCTTCTAAGTAGGCTTTTATGTTACTTATGAGCTTGGTTCTTGTGATGAGCTTACTAAGTGTCTTGGTAGGCTTACGAGATTCTTTAATGGGCCCTTTTTAGATAATCTAAACATCTTTTGGTGCTACCCAAGGTAGTTCTTGTTGGGTTTGGGTGGTTTTTGGTTAGATTATAGTTTTTTGGCCCAATTAAGTGCCTTTTACTCAATTTCTCATATTTTCAAGGGTGTTTTGCACTTTAACCAAATCTAGTAAGTTAGAGCTTAGGGCTCTTAAGTTCATTTCTAAGCTCATTTCCTTGTTTTCTTAGTCTATTTACTAACTTAGGGCCGTAACCTAACTTGTTGCTTAACTTAACACTTGTTTAGCTTTTGTTTTGCTTCTTATTGGTTGATTTATTTCATGTAACACTTGTAAGAAATCTAAAACTTATGGCATCCAAGGATTTAGGGGGCTTATTATAGGCTTTGTTGTGCTTTCCTTCATCAAGGCTTCATATCTTTATTATACTACTACTACTTAAGGGTATGTTGATATATGAGTTTCTTATAATAAGTTAAGAAAACATCTTTAAGGTCTTCATGCTTCTTATGTCCAACACTTAAAGAAAGGGGTCTTGGTCTCATTTTTGTACTTTCCACTAGTATAAGTCTTTTATTACATTATCTTACCAACATACACCTACTCTTTACTAGGCTACCTAGATATATCTACTAGAAGTCACTACCTACAAGATAATTCTAAAAGAACTACTACTCATTGATATGAAAGACTCCCAATATGTTAGGAAACATGATATGGAAAGGAGGAAATAATCTACACATGGATATCTTAGGGTTACATAAAAGTGAAGGAGACTTTACTATGTTTTAGTGGAGATGGTTGGTGCTAAAACTATGTGTCCTCTTGCTCCTTGCCCTTGCTCTTGTTACTTCCTTAGCTTCTTGACCTTTGTTGAGCTAGGAACATAGAAGGTGAAGATACATTGATGCTCCTCAAATAGGCTATGCTTGGATGGTGTTTGAGTGAAGGGTTCTTAGGGAAATCAATGGTGGATATGAGGGATGAATGGGTGTATGATTAGGGTTGCTCTAAAGGATGGTAAGGGTAGTTGGGGGTTATTGTTTGATGCAAGTGTCTAAGTGTTTGAAATGGTGAAAATGGAGACAATGCAAGTGGGTAAGATGGGGGTTAGATGGCCGGTTAGGTAGCTTATTTAGGGGATCTCCACTTGGCTTTTTCGTTGATGTTTGTAGTGAGGTAAGAGTGGCTTGGAGTGATTGGTTTTTGGGGCTTGCTTGGGTGGTCATGGAAGTAGGTATTCATTGAGAAAGGCAAGTGATGTGATGTCTCTTTGGGGACATCTAAACTAGTGGCTACAAGGGAAGGGGCAGCTTGTTAAAGTCTCCTCTTTTCCTATTTTTAGGTGGATGAAAAAGTGACTAGTGACCTTTTTCCATAATGGTATATCTTGTTTAGGGATTTGAGGTGGTTTTATCTAATTAACATTAGGGATTTGCTAAGGTTTTTCAAGAGCCTTACACTAACTAGTGATTACATCTTAGTGTTTAATAAAGTTTGAAATCAAAATGAGGGGGAAAGGGAGTAGGAATGTGGTTAGCCCTAGACATCTCGTATAGGCTTCTCAATTCTTCCATATTGTTAAATTGTTGAGACTTGATTAATTAATCTAAGTGAAAATGTTTGAATTCAACTTTTGACTCTTCTATTGATTAAGTTCATTTCAAGATAGGTTATGGGTTTTAGAGTTCGATTAAGGCTTCATTAAGTTCAAGGATTTCGATTTAGGTTTTTAAGTGTTCACTTTAGGAGTAAGGTTTCAATAAATTTAAGAATTTCATTATGTTTAGAGTTTAAGGTTTTAGTAAGTTGAGGATCTTTATTAAGTTTAGGGTTTTTTGGTTCGCTCATGATCAAGAACTTGATTTGTATATTTGTGATATATAATTGTTCAATACATAAGTTGGTTGATCCTGAGAATGTCTAAAGAGGCTTAAGCTCTAGTTAAACCGTCCCAATTTTGTATGGTTTACATAAGTAGCAGAAAACTAAGTCCAAGTTGTTATATCAAACAATCATCCCAGCTGCTATGTAAAAACTCGACCTCCACAATTTAACCAAGCTTCACAGCAGCATTACCCTTTAAAATCCAAAAAAAAAAAAAGTTGCAAGTTCTAGAGTAGCCAAGTAGCTAAAATTTGAAGGCCATGACAATCTGTCTCGATACTCACATAACTCATCAAGTCCAAGCTTCGAATAGATAAAGTCCAAACTTTAGTTATACATCCTTAGGGGTAAGTAAACCTACTTGTTGAGCTTCACATTAAGTAAGCAACCTTCGAACCCTGGCTAATAGTGGACAAACATGAGCATCATCTAAAAGTAGAAATTATACAACTTGCAGTTGCTTGAACCAAGAGCGGTCAAGTTACCAAATTGATACAATTGTTAACTCGTCACTAAGCTGGATAACTTCACCCAAATAGTGTAAAGCCAAGCTACAATTTCTGACCTCAACTACCAAGTTTCATTCTGCACTGGCTTGCCTTAACAGCTTGGAAGAGTAGAAAAACTAGTCCAATTCAATCTAAGTTTAAGTTAAATAGGAATTGATCCAAACCCCTGAATTGTGTTACTACAGCAAAACAAGAAGCCTAATCTCCGAGAGATAACTTTACTAAGCTTGATATACATGCAACTGAGCTATTAATGGCAATATCCAATCTCGACAGTCAAACTATTGTACAAATTTGAACTCCTTTTGAACTGATCTACAACCTCACAAAACCACACTACTTCAGTAAAAATAATGCCAAGTTTTGGCTGCAGCAATATCATTTAAATGAAGAGACCAAAGCCATAGCACACAGAAGCTAAATAAAGTAGCTTGAGAATAGAAACTCCAGCAAGCGAAAACCTAAAAAAAGAAAATCTTGGATAATAGTGAAGTTCCACACTTTCCAAGCATTGCTGAAGCATGCGTCTACAAGTTGACTAATAGCCAAATGCGATCACTCTAGCCTGTAGTAGCTTACGAGTTTTGAACCCAAGCAACTAGACTGATTCAAGAAGTTCATGCACGAGTAGCTATTAATCTTATAAGAAGTTTTGTATTTTATTTGTATCTCGTATAAGAATAGAAGTTAGTTATAACAAATTTGAAGTTAGTTAAGTAGCTTTAGTTTGTTACAGTATAAACCTTCTTGTATATAGATGTTTGATAGAGGGAAATAGAATTTGGATAGTCATTTTCTCCAGCTAATGGTTTTGAACACTTCCATCTTCCTCTATATCCATAATACACAATTATGAAGAAGCTTTTCAATGTATTGAATTCTGATCAACAAACTTAGTAGCACTTTTATTCAACATGGTATCAAAGCAAGTAATGGCTTAGTATCTTCTTGTTTGACGATTGATCTATAAGTTTCATCTAACCCTAATTCTCAATTCAATCATGGCAATTGTAGAGCAAACGAACATAGATCCACTATTTTTATGAGGATTAGATAATCTGAACATGTTGCTAAGGAATGTAGTTTTCAATGGCATGAATTTTATTGTATGGAGTCGATCTATTAAATTAGGCTTAGGTGCAAAGTTAAAGCATAGTTTTATTGACATATCGATCACTCAGCCTACAAATAATTCACTTAATCTTGTTAGATGGTTACATTGCGACTATATGGTTTAATGCTAGATATTAAAATCCATGAGTTCAAATTTATCTCAGAATTATTTATATGTTCAGTTGGCAACGGATTTATGGAGTGAGATTGAAGAATAGTATGGACATACCAATGGTCTACTTATTTATCAATTGCAACAAGAGACTTGTAGTCTTAAACAAGGAAACATGAGAGTAAGCATGTACTATAATAAAATGAAGATATGGGACGAATTACAAGTGTTGAATGCTTATCCAATGTACAGCTATGGTAGAATGGAGTACTGCACATGTGAATTAAGAAGCAGAATTGCAAATTTTGAGTCACAAAATAAATTGATTCAATTCCTTATGGGATTGTTTGATTGCTTGGAGAGTGACAGAGGTTAGATCCTTGGCATGGATCCACTTCCCTCTATTAGCCGAGCCTTTTATCTTATACAACAAGTTGAGACTCAGCGTCAGATCACTACTTCTGTGAATCAAGACATGGATGTTGCAGCTTTTCTTTCCAATAAGATGTGTATGGACAAGAAGAAACAAAAGACATTAGTTACTAAAGTGTATTGCAAACATTACAAATCAGAGCGGTATAACATAGAGAATTGTTTCCAAATAATCGGATACCTCAATTGGTACGAAGAAAAATGAGTAATTAGGAAAGGGAAAGGAGTTCCTAGTAGACATTCAATCTCGTATCGTACATTAGAAAAGAAACAAATTGATTCACCTTTTGATTTTCATACTAATGACAAGGAGTGTTATGTAAGTACTTCAATTGATCCTATGTTAGTTAAGATTGTGTGTCAAGAAGTTATGAGGCTCATGAAGAACAAGCAAGTTGAAACAAAGGAAGTTACTGCAGCATCAAACAGGATACATTCCTCAAGTATTGCTTCATTCACAAAAAATTGTTTTAAAGCTATGAATATTGATTGTGGTTCATGGATGGAGGATATGGATGCCACTAACCACATGACACCCTTATCTTCCTTACTTACTGACAAAAGAACTCTTTTGAAACCAACTCCTATTAAACTACCAAATGGAAACACGAAACATGTAACAATTATTGGTACCGTTCACATTTTTCTAAATGCCACACTGCATAATGTGTTCTTTGTTCCATAATTCACTCATAACCTTCTCTCTATTAGCAAACTTTTACATGACTTGAAGTTAACTGTGACCTTTACACCTACTTCATTTAATTTTCAAGACTAGATAACTGGGTCCATTATTGCTATGACAATTGAAGTATGTAGACTTTATATACTAAGTCCTAAAGCCACTGTTGGATGTTCTTCTTCAGATGTAACAGTTTCTATTGTAACTTCTTTGCATCCTTGTAATAAACGTAATCTAATAGAACTACTACATGCTAGATTAGGATACATTTCAGTTTCAAAATTGCAATATCTTAATCTTTGTTCCTTTCCTCAGTTGAAAAACTTCTGTTGTTCTACTTGCCATGAAGCTAAAATGCCTAAATTACCTTTTCTACATAGTGACCACAAATCACTCTTTGCTTTTCATTTGTTACATATTGATTTGTAGGGTCCTTATCATATTACTTCAATCATTGGTGCATTTGTCACTATTCTTGATGATTTTAGTAGAAGTACTTGGACATACATGATAAATAATAAAGCTTAAGTAGTCTCTATACTTGATAAATTCATCAAATATGTTCATAATCAATTTGATATCACTCCCAAAGTTGTTTGTAATGACAATGGATTAGAATTCCTATCATCCATGTGTCAATCCTTGTTTGATAAATTAAGAATAGTTCACCAATGAACAATGACCGATACACCTCAACAAAATGGGAGGGTAGAACGTAAGCATCATCATTTGTTAGAGACTACTAAAGCCCTTAAACATCATGTGAATTTACCAAAGGAGCTGTAGAGAGAATGTGTAGTTACTGCAACGTATTTGATTAACTAAATGCCAATAGCTTTGTTAGGTTGGAAAACACCATTCAAAACCTTACTTGGTTACAAACTAAATTACAATCATCTTAGAACTCTAGGATGTTTATGCTATGCTGCTAAACATCCAATTCTTCGTGACAAGTTGGAACCAAAAGGACTCAAGTATGTATTTTTTGGATATGTTAAAGGACAAAAAGGATATAAAGTGCTTGATCTTGTGAGTAAGACCAGTTTTGTGAGTTGAGATATCATTTTTTATGAACATATGTTTCCTTTTTGTTCAACTGATAATCCTATAACAATGGATACACATGCTGATTCTATTCGTAATTCTGAATTTGCTGCTTTGTGTCCATTTGTTTCTTTTAAGTCTTCTGATCATGTTCTTATTCTTACTAAGGATTCTGTGCATTTACAAATTCCTAATAATTCAAGTAGCTCTACTAATGAATGTCAAAAATTTTCTCAAGTCAAACAACCACCAGAGTGGCTAAAGGATTATGTACATACTGTACGTTATGTTTCTATTCCACCTAACAATCCTATAATTTCACATACTTTAGTTGCACATTCATATCTCTTGTTTGATCCACACAATTTTGCCCACTTACCACATGACTATACTGTTGCCTTGGCAAACGTATTGATTGTTCCTGAACCAAGTTACTATTCACAAGCAATTAAACATGATGAATGGGTTGATGCTATGAATTTAGAATTAACTGATCTAGAGAAGAATGATGCTTGGCAACTTACTAAGTTACCCAAAGGAAAGAAAGCAATCAGCTCCAAATGGGTCTACAAAGCTAAGTTTCAACTTGATGGGTCTGTTGAAAGGTATAAGGCTCGATTAGTTACTAAGGGGTACACACAAGTTGAAGGAGAGGATTATATTGACACGTTTTCTCCAATTGTGAAATTAAGTTCTGTTTGCATTCTCTTTGCTATTGTTGCCTTTTTGTATAGGCATATTGGTAAGGAGATTCACATGAACCTACCTCAAGGGTATTCTAAAGCATTACCAAATCAAGTATGTTGACTTAAATGGTCGTTATATGGACTAAAGTAGGCGTCAAGACAGTAGTGGTTTTATCAATCCAAAAGTGATTATTTTCTTTTCATTTGCAATCGTACTGATGGTTGTCTTGTGATGCTTTTATATGTTAATGATATCATTTTAATAGGGGACAATGATCTTATTATTTCACACTTAAAGGCTACTCTATATTCTCATTTTACTATGAAGGACTTAGGCCTTGCTAAGTTCTTCCTTGATCTTAAAATTTGTAGAACAAGTACAGGCCTTCTGATTAGCCAACATAAGTTCATCTTGGATGTCTTGATTGATGCCAAACTTATTAGTTCTAAACCAATTTCAACTCCTTTGCCAAGTGACTCAAAACTTGATAATATTTTTGGTGAATTGCTAGATAATCCTTCATTTTACAGGAGGCTGGCAAGGCAACTCCTTTACTTGACTTTGACTCGGCCAAATATTTCATTTGTTGTCCATCATTTGAGTCAATTTCTTGGCTCTCCCCATACAACACATTTATAAGGCGTTTTTCATGCCTTGTGTTATTTGAAGGGTACTTCTTCCCTTAGGCTCTTTTATTCAACCTCTAACTCACTCTCTTTACTTGGGTATTTTGACTCTAACTCAAGGTCCCCATCCTATTGATCATAATTCAGTCTTAGGTTATTGTGTTTTGTTAGGTAATTCTTTGGTTTCTTGGAAAACAAAGAAGCAATGAATTGTATCCACCCCTAGTGTTTAAGCCGAATATCACAGTATGGCTTCAGCCACTAAAGAGGCTCTTTAGGTGTCCTATATTCTTAAAGACTTGGGGGTTGATGTTCCCCCATCCTATTTCGATTTGCTATGACAACAGATCAACACATTTAATAGCTTGTAACCCATGCCTTCACAACCGAACAAAACATATCTCTATTAATATAGATTTCACACGTAATCAAGTCCAAGTTGGTTTTCTTCACATATTGCATGTGCCTTCCAATCTCCAGCTCACGGATCTTTTAACAAAGGCTTTTGCTCATCCTACTTTGCATTTTCTTTATGCCAAGTTAGGTCTTTGCGGAGATCCAACTTGGACAGGAGTGTTAATCTTATGAGAAGCTTTGTATTTTATTTGTATCATGTGTAAGAATAGAAGTTAGTTATAACAGATTTGGTGTTAGTTAAGTAGCTTTAGTTAGTTACAGTATAAAGCTTCTTGTATATAAATGTTTGAAAGAGGAAAATAGAATTTGGATAGTCATTTTCTCCGGCTAATGGTTTTGAACACTCTCATCTTCCTCTGTATCCATAATACACAATTGCGGAGAAGCTTTTCAATGTATTGAATTCTGATCAACAAACTCAGCAGCACTTTTGTTCGACGGCAGCAAGTAGGACAAAATCTGAGTAAATCCGAAGCTGACATATGAAGTCCGAGCAACTGCATTCCGAGTTTTGAGCAACTCTACATCCGATCTCCCACTTCACGGTCCATCTCATGCCAAGCCGACCATCTCCTCAGTAGACCCGAGATCGGGAATGAGTCCGTGCACCAATAAACTACGAACAGCAGCGGAGTAAAGCTTGGCACCTACATCGCTCCTGTGTACATAATGCCAAGCTACATGTTGCGAGCGAAGCTGCAGTTCTGAGCCATCTTCATGGGCAAGCGGCACAATCGAGCTAAATTGTCGAGCTATTTCGACAAACAATGCCAACATAGACTCCTGCCGCAACAATAACTGATGCCGACCTGAGCTAAACCCCAATTAGTAGACGAAATCCGAGCCACAAGTATAGGTTGTACTCTGGGCTACAATTAGATGCCGCACATTTATCTTAGCTCGGAACAGCAAATTTTGTTCCGTGTCAAAGGCTGCAACTTTAGAGTAGCTATATTTTCAGAGCTGAGCTTGAAGGGCAACACCGAGCAGTTGGTTCAACCTCCTAATACCAAAGCCGGCTCGTTCATCCAAAATGCCTCAGCTCCGAGCAGCATAACTCGGCTAAACTGACCAAGATGCTCTAAATTTGAGCCGCTAACGCATAAAGCTCAGCTTTTAATTCACAAAGCTTGGGCTCTTTTGGAATAGGCAGCTCGACTCAAGGATTTGGATTACCTTAGTATTCTTACTCTGAAGTAACAGCCCAAGAGTTATGGGGAATTATGGGCCGTAAGCCCAAGAGTTAAGGAATACTCTAGTCAATTATGGCTACGAGGCTAAAATTATTAAATATTCTAGTAAAGGACAGGTCAATAAAGTTGATAAATAAGCCCACTCATGTGGTAATCTCAATGGTACAAAAGTCTAAGAAAAATATGAATTGCTTCTTTGGATAATCTCGATGGCATAAAAGCCTAAGAAAAAATCCAACATGACTCCTTGGATGATCTCGCTAATATAAAAGCTTGAGAAAAGCCAAATACGCTTAATTTTGAAAAACTTATGCACTTTGGTAACTCCGAAGGCAACAAATCCTACAAAAAATCACTAAATTGAGGCACTTAAACTTGGTTATAAAACACCTAAGGATAGAATTAAGATACCTAGGTGCTGTAGTAACCCTCATGAGCAAAGAAGCCTAAGGCTTATCTTGGGAGCATAGCCTTTAAGCCCAGTTATTGAACACTTAAGTGTAGTTTAGTAATCTCTAGGCTTATGCTAAAATTGAAAATCTAAAGCTAAAATGCTTAGATATAATTAAGCGACACGAGGCAACAAATTGTTGCATTCTGAATATTTGTAGGCAATGAAAACTCTAACATATAGAAAGCTTGGTAGAAATCTCGTGAAGGCTATGAAAGCTTACACTAGATAATACCTAGTAAAATCACTTCCTCGAATTATCTCATTAGCATAAAAACCCAAGAAAAATCTGATACACTTCATTGAGTAATCTCCATAGCATTAAAGCTCAAGGAAAATCTGACTCACTCTTTCAAATAATCGGAATGGTATAAAAGCTCGAGAAAATTTTGAACTACTTCTTCTAATAATCTTGTTGGCACAAGAAAAATCCAACTCACTTCCTCAAATAATCTAACTAGCACAAAAGTCCAAGAAAAATCCAACTTGATTCTTTAGATAATCTCGTTAGTAGTTAAAGCAGATGCTTGAGAAAAATCTAACTTGATTCTTCAAATAATCTCATCGATATCGATACCTAAGAGAAATCCAACTCTATTCTTTATATAATCTCACTAGCATAAAAGCTTGAGAATAACCCAACGCATCTCTTCAAACAATCTTAAAGGCTTAAAAGCCGAAGAAAAATACAATACTAATGCTCTACTCAAAACAAGTCACGTCTAACTCAAACACTCTATATGCTACAGTACTCCATCTAAGTCAAGACTCCAGCTCACCATATCATAGGTAAGGCTAGTAATGCCTATAAGAAGTTCCCCCATAATGCGACAACTTGGATTGGAGCCTTAAGAGCCCATATATGCACTTAGTCTCCTTATCAAACTCATTGCTAAAGAGACTATAGGGGCAAGTGCTGATAGGCATTTTACGACTTAAATTGCTAGGCTCAAACCAACCAGCTCAAGACTTGAGCAAGCATGGTTTAGTAATAGTTTGACCTCATCTCCTTTAAATAGGAGATGAGACCTTTAGGTATAGGACCCTTTTCTGGTTTTCGCTCCCTCTCTCTTAATTAGAGTTTCTATCCCCTCATTACTATGTTGATATAGACATTGGAGTGACCACTACATTAACCATGTTTTGTCTTATAAGTGACCACATAATGGAACAAAGATCACTTGTCAATAGATATTATTTAACATGAAGTGATTTCTATCCTCTTAAATATCTACATATATGAGTGCATTGACTTTATTTAACATGCATGCCTTTTATCATCCTAATTATCTCTTATATAATGTGTAATATGAGTGCATTGATATAATATGAACGCAATGATTTTATTTAATTTGCATGACTTTTGCCATCTTAAATATCTATTATAGAATATGTACTATGACTGTATAAGTTTAATATGAATGCTTTATTTTTCCATCTTATAGAATATTACATGAATGCATGTGTTGCCCCCGTTACGGTAGGGGGGGTAGGTAAGGGAGGCGGGGGGAGAGGGGATAGTTTAGGGAATGAAGTCAGTTGATGATGCCATCTTATGCCTAAAATTTTTCTTTTTCATTTTAGTTATTATTCTCATTATTTTGATTACTTTATTTTTTTAGTTTAAGAAAGTAAAAAATAGAATGTTCATAGTATATAGAATTATGAGTATAGTTAGAGTATAACCTCCCCTTCTAATAGAAATCAAAATACCAAACCCCTAATTTGAGCCCAAGCCTAAACCCGAAGATTAGAGAGCATGGCCAAACAAGTTCTTTTTCTACGCCTCACAACTGAGGAATCTGAGCTACTGTAATCTACTAACCTGATGTCCTAATAAGTCAAACCCTCCTGTACTTATTGATAGTCTCTAGTTACCAGCCAAAGGTACACTAGGACAACAGTTCGACTTATCCGACATTTACTTAGCTGATAAGGATCAAAGGGACGATGGCAACGAATCTCGAACAAACAGAAATGGGTATTCTTGATTCCAAAAGGAAAATGAGTACGATGAATAAGAAGGTTTTTTATAGTGATGTGAATGGACATAACTTACTAAGACACAAATACAATCAAGGATTTAAGCTTGAAATAAGGTTCAATACAACTCATGAACACTAAATGTCACTCGGGATTCAAATGAGGATTAGATGCAACTCACTAGCCAGTTCAAATGAAAGGCTCACCAAAATCTAGGGGTCAAGATTGATAAGAACATGGAAGAGATTAAAGAGTTTAATCAACACTCAATAATCTGGCAAATACAAGCTCTACTAGCTCAAAAATAGCCTTGCTCAAAACAGAAAAGTTTCACTCTCTGTATGTTCTTTTGTATATATCTATATTTGTTTATGTCTCCTTAGGTTTGTTAGTATAAATGTTGCTATTTATAGCAAATCCTAAACCCTAGTGACAAAACTATAAATAACGTATAAGGTCTTAAACCCTAAAGAGTTGGGCCTACAAATAAAATAAGGGAAAACATATACATGAATATAAAACTGTACATTTACAAAAATCAACATACAATCACTCAACATGTCTTGGGAGTAGTAGTATCTGAACTGAATGGGGTTGGCAATTTGATGTACGGGTTCGGGAAGGAGTCCTTGAACTCTTACATAACTTGGCTAAGACACTAAAGAGGTTAGCCCACAATTGTTGAGTTTTAGATTCAGTCGGCACGAGTCTTTCAGCATCGTGCTAAGTAGTTCTTTGCTCTTGCATCCTCAGCCTTGTGGTTTCTCGTCACCTTAGCTAACAATAGAGTTGATGCCGAGTATTTATTTTCCTTCCCCTCGTCCTTTGGGCTACAGCTTGGTCTCGGCAAGCATTAAAAGGCCTCGGCTTAGATATGGTCAAAGGCTGATTCCCATCATTACTATAGGTTTGAAAGGAAGTCGTCCTCTACGTTAAGTGTTGAGCTCGAGCCAGGATGCTAAATAAGCTCCTCCTCCCTTTTCATTTTACCATAGGTACCGAGTGTCTCTGGATTTCCTCAATGCTCATCGGGGTTAAGAGATAGCTCTTTCCATCCTTCCGAACAGCATAAATGTTGAAGAATCCATCATGGATCACTTTCAGATCAAACCCCCATGGTCGGCTAAGAAGTAGGTTTACAGCATTCATAGGCACTATGTTGAAGTCAATCTCATCCTCATACTACCCTACCTTGAATGTGATCCACACCCTTTTATGCACATGGACCATACCCTTGTCATTAAACCATTTCAGTCCATAAGATCGAGGGTGCAAGTAGGTCGGCAATTTCATTTTTTCTACTAACTTGGCAAAAGTGATGTTGGTACAGCTACCTCTATTAATGACTAAGGAACAGGCCTTCCCATTCACTAGGTACTACATGTGAAATAAATTTTCCCTTTGTCCGAGATTTGCCTTCAAGTCAGCTCGTGTAGCCGTAGCTAAGAGTTTATCCAAGTCTTCAAGATAGATATCTTCTTCTATCAACTGGTCGTCTAAGCTCTTGTCACTCTGACTCTCAATTTGAGCCTTGGGCCCTTCGCCTTTTATGATCATGACCCTTTTATTCAGGCATTGGGACGTAATGTGTTCATAGCCTAAGCACTTAATGCACTTCACTTTTGGGGCCTCGTTACCGGGTGCCTTCTCTTTCTTGGCAATCTTTTTCTTAGCATGGGTTAGTCAATTAGGCTCTCCTTTCTCTATCTTCTTTTCTTGCCTTCTCTTAGCATACCTCTCAAGCTTAAGGCTGCCTTGTTGGGGTCGGCTACTCGGCCTCTAATGCCTTCTTCTCCTCTGTCTCTCCACTCTTAATGCCAAATTAATTAGCTCATCCAGAAAGTTAAACGGCTGCAATTCAACTATGTCGGCAATGTATTCTCAAAGTCCACTTAAGAATCTAGCAATGGTACAAACCTGTAGCTTGGCAATCTCACATCTTGTCATCAAGGTCTTAAACTCTTACAAATACTCTTCAATAGTATTTCAACCTTATCTTCGATGCTAGAAAGCATGGATCATCTCCTGCTTGAAATAAGTCAGCATGAAGCATTGGTTCACCAATCTTTTCATGAGCCTCTAAGTTCTGATTAGCTCCTCTCCTTCGGTATCTCGCTTAACAACTAGCTTATCACACCAAAGACTCATATATTCAACAAGGAATAATGAAGCCAACTTAACTTTTGCTAGATCATCGCACTCGTAGCACTCAAATAACTTCTCAACTTAGGGAACCCAATCAAGGAACTCTTTGAATCGGCTACTTCCACAAAAGGTCGACAGTTTCAGCTTGACATTATCTAGTCCTAGGTTAGGTGCTCAAGGTTCATCCCTTGCATTTTGAGCTAGTCGATTCACCTCGGTTCGACTACTTCTATTAGAGCTCTACTCAACCATGTTCCTTCTCGGCCTCGGCTCTCTTCTTCGAGCTTCTTGATTTGTTTCAAAGTCAACACTCCTTTCATTTCTTCTTCTTGACACTAGATGGTTTTCTCTTCTTCTCGACTCGGTAGCTCTTTTCAACTATCGTTCATCATTTTCAAGCTCATTGGAACCACTTCCACTTGTAGGTGTTCGCTCCCTTTTTTGTTCTCAACCGTCACATCTGTGGCCTCTAACTAACCTAGTAAACTCCTAAATAGAGTCGATGAGATTCTGGATTTGGTATTCTAATTTGTCAAAATGTCGCCTCAAGCTTCCGTGAGGACTATCACCAGTGTTGTTGATACTATCCTCCGACATTCTTGTTCGTACAGTAGTTGACCAGAGAATTGAACAAACAACATAACAAAATAACAATAACTCAAAAACAACCACTACTCGGCTTGGATATGGTGAATATGTCCAAGCTAAATTCACCTCAAAAGAGTCACCTACTCAGCTTGACATTGCTGAACTATTAGCCGTATAATTTGTCCATTTTTGCTAAGCGCATGACCATCAATCACCCTCTACGTGTCCAAGCACTCCCTATGTAGGATCTTTCCTACAAGATGCCCATTTTTGTTGAATTTTAATTTATACCCTTAGGATATTCCTTATATCATACTTATTTTGGGCATTACCCTTTTTAATCTTTTCCATTTTAGGTAGGATGCATAACTTTAGAATATAAATACCCATTGTAAATATAACTACAACATAAACTAATATTGAATATGCTTCTCATTTTGTGAACACTGCTCTTTGTTTGCCTTTTTATTTCACTTTTATCCTATCCTAATTTTTAAGTAAAGTTAGGTGGTGAGTACCTTCATTAGACCAACTCGTGTATCATATAAAGTTGAGCAATGAGCTTAGTAGTTCTCCGATTCGTAACATCCTTTTAGCAGATCAAGGTTTGCTTATTGGTTTCTTTATTTATTATACATATTCATCCATGTTTTTTGAGCTTTCTATAAATTTAGACCTACCCCTTACAACTGGTCTCGTCAATCCTTAACTCGAATCGTATAACCCTCCCTCCTTGGTGATTTTCTTAAAAGGATGTGGATAATACATTATAAGGAATTCTATTTACATACTTGAGTTATTGCATATTAACATTTTACATATCGGTGTTTTTATTTATGACTATGAGCATATCCAAGTTAATCTCCTTCATGTCACTATTAAGTTTAGTGTTAAAATCCGTTTTTAGAAAAAAATAAATACGAACATAAAACAAAAGCTTTCGATCATCAAATCACTTTTAGATAACTACGATTGACTTAATAAAATTTTATCTTGAAGAAGAAAAATGTCTTCAACTTTTTAACTCCTAAGAGATATTTGATTTTTTCATGTGATTTTCTTTCTCTTACCTTAATTTGCTACATTTGCTTCAAAATTTGTTGATGATGCATTTGGTGTATAAATTTAGACCAATTCTATTGTTTTTGTAAATTATGAACCATTATCGATTATGGGAATTTTTGACATAAATAATGGTGTGATTTGGGGGTTCTTGTTGTTGTTTTGGTCTTTAAGTGGATAATTTTGAGATGGTCCGTAGTTTCATGATTGATTTTTGAGTGAAGTTGTGCACTTTAATCTGAAATATGATATAACATGGATTGAAGAAATAAAACTTTTGTGATGTAGGGTTTGCATTTTCTAACATTCTTTTACTTTTTCTTTTTCTTTTTTCTTCTTTTGGTTTTAACTTAAATAAATCTATGAGATAAGAGAGATTAACTCAGGCATGTCAATTGTCATATATAAAAACATGGATATGGAAAATCTCAAAGTGTGATAATTTGCGTATGGAAAATGGAAATTTTTTGACATTATATTAGATCATGGTAAATTGTAAATGCAATTTAAGATAGGTCCTTAAATTTATGTTTTCTATAAAGGTTTATAAACACAAATCTTTAAATACATGTTTGGAAACTATGAAGCTAGAGTATCTTAACCTGGTAAGCTCATACCTAAGGTACCTCTTTGTTGGACAAGTCATAATTAGGCACAAGCACATCTCCAACTAGACTAATAGTAGTCACCTTACCAATGGAGCACATTAACTTGATTCAAAGTACTTCCAAACAATTGAAATAAGGCTACTTAAGAGAAGTGCAAATAAGCCAAGTAGCTTGCAAATTACTCAAACTCTATCTTTTTAGATTATATTTGGGTCGAGCTTAATTTAAAAAGGAGTCAATTTCAAGCTCTAAATAAAGTTTATTTATTTAAACAAGTTAATCTCAAACTCATATTCAGGCTCATGAGAAAATCATTAGTTGACTTCTAGGTAGGTTTGTTGGCCATGAGCTATATATATAATATAATATTATAAGTATAAAATAATATTTAGGCCTAAGAACAAGCTCGATAATGTGAATGAGTTCTCTAGCTAAGCTCAAACTTTATATCCTTAATAAGAGTAAGCTCGAGCGTATAATTGTTAGGTTCGATAAAAACTTGACTTAACTCGAAATCAATAGTTTTATAATGAGCTTGACGACAACAATACCTGATGCATGCGCGAATAATTTTGATCTATTAGACCCTCGGGCAAAGATGGAAGAGGACTATGACCCTAATTCTAATAGCCAAAGTCCACCAGATACTGATCATCCAGTTATGACCCAACAAGTACACCAAGAACTCAAAGTAGTCCAGTTTTCTAACACAGAAAAATTCGCCCAAAACTTGGAAGAATTCTTTAATTATAAACCATGCGGCCTCACCTAAAATACCCCATATTATATCCTAAACTTAAAGCTCTTTCAATTTAATTAGTTTAGGATCAGGATATTATAATGTCACCTTTGAAGATCCAAATGACATACAATACGTAATAAAAGAAAGGGGCCGTCGTTCATTTTTGGTCACTTCTTAGCCATTAGGCCCTGGAACCAAATTTCCAAGCCTCCTCGGCAACCTTCAACGCAGTCGCCATTTCGATTTGTATAACAAAGCTACCCCTAGAGTACTACTCCACATTGGCACTACAAAAATTAGGGGAAGCCATTGGCCCAGTTGTTCGTTTTGGTGCATGTACCATGTCAACAAAACGAGGTCGATTTGCAAGAATTTATGTACAGGTGAATTTATTAATGTAATACCTCAAAAGAAAAAAAAAGGATATAAAAAAATAAAATTATAAAAATAAATAAAGAATGAGTAAGTTACAAGTAAAGAGTATTAATGTCTTAAGCAATGGTTTAATGAAGGGTAATGTTGGAAGTATAAAAATTTCCTAACTTAACTAATGCATATACATTACTTTATTTTCTAAAAACTCCTTAAGACTTCTTGGAGTTAATAAACATAACTCTTCCATGACAAACTTAGGAAACACTCAAGGTATATCAAGAATATTAAATCTTATTAGTTTTTAAAGAAAAAAGTTGGATTAATTTAAATCTCTCTTGATGATATAACTCATTTGAAGAAGGAAATTACAAGGCTTACACAACCTTCGAAGATTTCCAATGATAAGTGAAGAGTCAGTTATGGCATTTATGTTTTAATTACATCTAAGTGATACGCATTGATATTTTAGGATTATGTGTTGATTGGCTGTAGAAAAAAGAAAAAACACGAAAGAATTATCAAAAATCAAAGTAAAGTATCTCTTACACTATAGATTTTTTTTATAATCTTTCTATTTAAGAAGATAATAGTAATAATTTGGTAATTAAAGTGATAAAAGTAATAAAAAAATTTGATGTTGATGAAATAAGTATTGAATTTGAAATAAGAGTTAGAGATATAAAAGATAAGTGGTGTCGTTGATGGGATTATATTGTGGAGTTGAGTTTTCTATAAATTCAAGGTGTTTTGATCCTTATGTTGAGATATTAGAGGATAAAATCGGTTTAGAAAGGTTTTAAGTGAAAGAAAGAAAAAAAAAGTTCGATCAGAAAGTAACACAACCAAAAGACACGACCGTGTCCTTAGTTTGTCTCTTGTAGTAGGTGATATAGGCTAATAAACCAAAAAGTTACACGACCAAAAGACACAATCGTGTCCTTTACAATAGTGAAGTGTAACTCAGTAAGTTACATAGCAAAAAAGATACGATCGTATCCTTGACCATATCGTAGGCTTTATTCTAACAAGTTGAGTTTTTCCTCTTCTTTTTGTTTTATTCCTTCATTACATCTAAAGTAAACCCCTTTAATGTATCAATAAGTGAATTTAAGAAATTTTAAATGGTCTAAAAGTAAGTTTTAGCTAAGAGCTATCGTTTATTCAATATTCAAAGAAGTTAAATGAGTATTTATTGTTTATAGGATTTAAACCTAAACTTAATTCGTCGATAATGGATTCCAAATGTCTAAGTATGTGACACTTTCTTGTTGTATATGAGTATTAGGATAGCAAAAATTGAAATGAATTAAATGTATATCCAGCTTATGTATCCTTTTTTTATTTGTGTTTGACTTGTCCTAGGAGCCCAGAGTGACAGATTGTGATGTAATCGGATCATGAAGAATGGTTTATGTGTGCTTATATAACTGACTTAAATACAAAGATAATTAAATGAATTGTATGATTTACTTGTTTTGTATTTTTACGCATATGAATATGTATCGTTTGATCACACGCATGTTCTTGTGTGTTGTGTATTAGGTTTCAACTCACTTTATTATATTTTCAAATGCAAGACCTACAATTATACTACTTGATTTCAATAACTTATGGGACTAATTGTTATTGCCTTAGAGATAAGAAGAGTGAGACTTACGTTTGGTGTTGAAGATTATCTTAGAAAATTAAATCATAAGATTATTTAGTTTGATGTGGTGATGATAATTGATTTGGTATTAATATTTCTTAATTAGAAGTTATTATAGCATGATTTGGGGATTTAATTGCATAAGATTATTTTTAGAGTTTTATAGTATTATTTAGAGTTTTAGTCGGATATTACGCCTAACGTATCATTAGAGACTAGGTATACATGGTAGTCTGTGATGTTCTCAGTTCTGAAGCGTTACAAATAAAGTGGCATTGGAGCCTAGGTTATAAATAATTGGAAAAAATAATTAATAATAAGTAATAAATCAATATAACAATTTGATGATAAGGGGAGTAGAATGTAAGCTAGATTTGACCTTAAGAGAAAATTTATGCTTTGAATTTACCATTATATGAAGTTATATTATTTGATGTCGTTATTTATTTTAGAGTTATTTGTTTATTTTGGAGATTTCTTTTAACTATTTGAGAATAATAGATATCTACATTGTCTAGTTATGTTTAGGAGGTTAAAAAAATAGGAGTATAATACTTGAGAGTAAAGATATACAATCGAAAACAACATAAGAAAGTAAAAGATAGGAACCTTTACCATATAAAAAAATATATCATTAAGCTAAAATGTTTATTATTAAATGACTTGAAGGGATACACGCTATAAGTAATATGTCTTACGATTATGAAATTTATAACCATAAAAGTGTATTAAGTTTCATTTGACTTGTAATTTTGATCAGTGAATAAAAGAAGGAACAATAACCATGATAATGTAATAAATATTAACTAATGATAATGTCATTGAGATCAATATAAATTCATAAAACTTTATAAAACTATCTTTGACCAATATGCAATAAAATATTAAATTAATAAGACATTTAGAAAAAGGGAAAAATATAAAATGGTTATAAATAGCTCTAATTAATAGTATAAATATAACAAAGTAAGAGACAAAAGTATTTTTTGGAATAAAATATATTGAACAAAACATAACCCTTATATAAGAATTATTGACTACTAAATAACTATATGGAAAGTTAAAAATTGTCAAAATAGTAAATATAGTAAGAATACATTTAAATATTACAAGAATATCTATGTATTTATAATTACACGTCAATTTTTTTTAGATGAACAATATAGGGAAAATTAAAAGGCTATTATATGGCAATTAAGAAATAAGGAACAACCAAGTGTACCAATTGAAAGAGTACGAAATAAAGAATCAAAATTGTAAACCAATCACCCAAAAATCTATTATAATTTCCCTATACAAAATTAAACTCTATTTTAACTACATTCCATATGAATGGAGATGTTACAACAACATAATAATAGCTAATAATAATAACAACAATATCAACAACGTTAATAATAATAATTGAGTATCTTAACAATAACAATGAAACTAATAATAATAGTAAAGCTATCTCACTAAACCATTCATAATGAGCAGTAACATAATGATAACAAAAAGTTTATTGAATTTCAACTAATAATGATAATAATAAAAGTTTAATGAGATGTTTCATATATACATTAATGCATGTATGCATGTGATGGGGCTAATGAGTTTCTTTTCTGTTTCAAATTATGTTAAATATGTCAAGTATCGTCGACGGTTTCATCGTGTCGTGTAGTGTTTATTATGTAAGTCAAGTTGGGTTGTCGATTATGTCTTGATCAAGTCAAATCCTGTCTTGTTACTCATTGCTCCATATCTATATACATGTGTATTGAGATGCTTCATATCTAAACTACTCAACTTTAACTAAAGGCAACAAAAGTATAAAAGTATTCAATTGATAATTATCAAATAATTAATCTACAACAAAATTTTGGGAAGGAACAAAACGAATCTATAAATTTAATGGTAACAATAAGTAATAGTAATTATAAATAAGCAATGAAATACGGTAAAAATTTAACAAAATTCTTTGAAACTTAATTAAACAACTGCAAGTGCATAAAAAAAATTTTCAACTACATTATAATCTATAATCATAATAATTATAGTAATATGGTAAAATTAATCAAATATAAGTACACTAAAAGCATAGAGTCAGCAATAAGTATATCTCTTTCAATCTAATGGCTTTGAGCACGATGCAAGTCACAAGAGAACGAGTAACTCAAGATTAAATCATAGTAGTAGTAGTAGTAGAAGTGTCAAATGGTAAGAACTCTCGAAATTAATGGTTAAGGATAGTTAGTGGAGAGAAGAATTTAACAAACTCTAGAAGTGTAAACTTTCTTCCTTAGAGTCATAAAATTGTCCAAAGATTATAGGAACTAAAAGACAAGGACTCCTATTGTTTGATTAAGTCTCTAATCTATTGGGAGTTACAAAATGATGATGGAAATAAGGTTATAAGAAATGATTTGGGTATAGCTTCTATTGTTAATGTTGTGGTTATTCATCTAGTGCCGATAGTATTATAATCGAATGATTTATAAATGGGAAGTAGATGATATAAGAAGGTGGGACGAAGAGGATATTTAAATATAAAAGAAATAAAATAAGAAATTATAGGGTTTAAGTTGATTTTTTTTTTTTTTTGACTTCTAAGGTATTACAAAATTTATTAAGCTATAGGGTGAATTTAATACAACCTGATCGATAGGTAGAGGAGTAATGGAAAGGTAACATGAGATAACTAGAAGGAAATTATTGTGAGGCCGAAAGGACCTAAGTAATTTAATGATTAGGATTGAAGTCTATGTTGGAGTTAGAAAGATAGAGAGTTGGGTATTTAAGTAGAATTGTGGATACCGAAGAGAATCTAAAGAAAACGAATTTGTTTGTATGCTAAGGTATAGCGAAGTAACCACAATGAATAAGAGGTTACTTAGGAACTGATAATTGATATTCCTAAGCTAGTAAAGTTGGAGCTCTTAAATAAACAAAAGGAGTTTAATTGTTAGAATTTAACTTAAAGAGAAATATTATTTTTCAAGAGAAACTAGTCATAGTTTGATGTTATTAAGAAAGTAATTTAAGTAAGCTTAAGTTCTTTCAATCAAAGTGAGCTAAAGATCAAGTTACATAGAGCTATAATAATAGAGATAAGTTGTAGGGAAAAATGATCAAAATTTCATAGGTAAATTATAATAAGAGTAGCACAACAAAAGACAAGTTGAAGAAGAGACCTTAAGTAATTGAAGATTTATGACAATAATAAGAGATTTCGTAGATAGTAGATAACAATTTTAGGAATGATCTTATAACAAGATAGATAGTCAAATATGTAAAGGTGATCTTAAGGAAGAGAAATAATTAATAAGTAAGGCTTAAGGGAGCAACTTACCTCAAAGTCAAAGAAACTTGTGGGAATAAGTCACCGAAGTTACCCCAATGTTTAAGCAACTTTCGAAGATGAAAGTTCTTTAAAGAGGGGGAGAATGTAATACCCTAGAAAGAAAAAGTTGGGGGGGGGTGGATCTAAAAGAATAAAGTCGTGAAAATAAATAAAGGATGAGTAAGTTACAGGTAAAGGATATTAAGGTCTTAAGCAACAATTTAATTAAGGATAATATTGAAAGTACAAAAATTTCCTAACCTAGTTAATGCATATATATTACGTTATTTCCTAGAAACTCTTTTAGACTTTTCGAAGTTAATGAATATGACTTTTCCACTACTAACCTAGAAAATGCTAAAGTTAAATTGATTTAAATCTCTCTTGGTAGTGTAACTCATCTAAAGAAGAGAATTATAAGGCTTACACAACCTTCGAAGATTTCTAATAGTAAGTGAAGAGCCAATTATGGAATTTAGGTTTTGATTAAATCTAAGTGATATGCATTAATATTTTAGGGTTATGCATTGATTGGTTATAGGAAAACGAAGAAACTCGAAAGAATTGTCAAAAATTAAGGTAAAGTATCCCTTATACTAGAGATTTTTCTTATAATCTTTCTATTTAAGAAGATTATGGTGATAGTTTGATAGTTAAAGTGATAAAAATAATAGAAAAGTTTAATGTTGATGGAATAAGTATTGAATTTAAAACAAAAGTTAGAGATGTAAAAGATAAGTGATGTTGTTGATGGCATTATGTTATGGAGTTGAGTTTTCTATATATTTAAGGGTGTTTTGATCCTTATGTTGAGATGTTAGAGGATAAAATAGGTTTAGAAAGGTTTTAGGAGAAAGGGAGGAAAAAAAAAAAGTTTGACTAGAAAGTTACACAACCGTATCGTTGGGTGTGTTTATTGCAGTAGGTGATGTAGGCTAATAGACTAGAAAGCTACACGACCAAAAAACACAACCGTATCCCTTGTAGTAGTGAAGTGTAACTCAATTAGTTATACAACCAAAAAGACACGATCGTATCCCTGATCGTATCGTAGGCTTTGCTCTAATAAGTCAAGTTTTTCCTCTTCTTTTTATTTTATTCTTTTGTTATATTCAAAGTAAGCCCCTTTAATGTATCATTAAGTTAATTTAAGGAAATTTAAATGGTCTAAAAGTGAGTTTTAGCTAAGACTCATCGTTTATTCAGTATTTAAAGAAGTTGAATGAGTATTTATTGTTTCTAGGATTTAAGGCTAGACTTGATTTGTTGGTAATGGATTCCAAATATCTAACTACGTAACACTTACTTATTGTATGTAAGTATTAAGATAGCAAAAATTAAAATGAATTAAATATATATTCGGCTTATATATCCTTTTGTTGCTTGTGTTTAGCTCTCCTAGGGGCCTAGAGTGGTAGATCCCTAAGGACAATCCCGATGATCCTTGCGACATGTTGTCCTTAGTGAAGTTTCGCTTAGAAATGATCTAAGGTAAATCTAGGATATTATAGAGGGGCTGAAGAGGCATGCCCAATGTTAAGTTGTAAAGGGGACTAAAAAGGCATACCCAAACATTACGTTGTGATACAAATTATGATGTGATCGGGGTATGAAGGATAGCTAATGTGTGCTTATGTGACTAACTTAAATGCAAAGATAATTAAATAAATTGTGTGATTTATTTGTTTTGCATTCCTATGCATATAAATATGTATCGTTTAATCACACACATGTGATTATGTGTTGCATACTAAGCTTTGGCTCACTTTATTATATTTTCATATGTATAAACTATAGTTGCACTACTTGATTTCAATAACTTATGAAGCTAATTGTTACTACTTTAGGGATGAGAAGAGTAAGAACTGCGTTTGGTATTGAAGATTATCTTAGGAAATTAAATCACAAGAATATTTAGTCTTATGTGGTAATAATAATTGATTGAGTATTAATATTTCTTAACTAAAAGTTAGTATAGCATTATTTGGAGATTTAATTGTATAAGATTATTTAGAGAGTTTTATAGTATTATTTGAAGTTTTAGTCGAATATTATGTCTAAAGTGTCATTAAAGACTAAAGACACATGGTGGTCTATGATGTTCTCAATTCTAGAGTGTTATAATCAAAGCCTTTATTCACTCATTAATGCTTGATGAACTAAAGCTAAGTGTACAATACAAAGGACTCACCAACCTTTGCTTCAACTGTAGACAAGTTGGACATACCAAAACTCACTATGTAAACTCTCAAGTAAAACAAAGACCAGACAAGAACACATTAAATGATGGGGTCCCACAAAAACAAAATAACAATGACCTTCCTATGGCATTCAAAGATCCACATCTCTCACAACAGTCTAGTAAGGACAGTAATGATGATATTGCCTCCAACCTCTCTCTAATGCTACAAACTCCATTAATGAATGAACAAAGCCAACAATATCGGGAATGGAATTTAGCTTTGTCAAGAAGAAGGCTATCAACGCTGAAGACCCAACAAACAAACCAACCTAATCATCTAACTCACACCAAAAAAAAATAAAAAATAAAAAAGATATTTGAAACACAACCCAAGTCTACTGTTACCCCATTAGAACCTATATCTGAAGCTCTTACCTAACCAAAAATCCCTTCCCCAACATCAAATAGTTATCTTAGCTTAGTTGCAATAATTGTTCAAACCAACTCAATTGATCCTCAATCCCATCAACTTAATGAGATGTTACACAAGCAAAGTCCTTCCACATCAATCTCAAAAAACCTTAATTAAGAAATTCTCTTTAAATCTCTTAGCACTCAATTGCAAATTTCATCCCAAACAAAGAAACATTCATCTTTACTTAAGAAATTAGCAAGATTTAGGAACAAATATGGACAAAAGAGTGAATGTGATACAATTCGCCAAGAAAGTTGACATACGGCTACAAATATCATACAAACTAAGGATAGATTTTGAACCTCAAGATAGCTTGAAAGCTAAATGAAAATCAAGAGTTAAGCAGGGGTTCTCATGCCTTGATAGTAGATATGATGCACTAATACCTCACACGAACTCAAATTATACTTGATGTGATGCACTAGTATAATGCGAGGTTGCTCACCACTAGTTCATACTCAATAGCCTAGATAAGAGCTCTTTAAGGATGCAATTCCCAAGAAGAAAACTCAAGCTTAAGAAGGAAGTAAAAGAGGGGAATATATCTGAAATTCAATGTTACTTGTTTACGGCTATTATAAGTTATCAGTATTTATATGGCCTAGTTAGGATAAGTCCTATGTTTACATAAATTACAAAAAAGATTCCTACTAGAAATAGAAAGAGGAATAAATTATAAGGGTATAGTCATAAACAAACAAAAAGGGTAATTTGGGTACAAAAAGGGTTAGTATGGATGTCTGAAAATGGGGCACATGTCAACAATCCATTCTATGATCCTGATGATACTGCTTTACTAAATAAAGTTGATTTTGAGCAGAGTAAGTCAGGTCGACTACTCAATATTTTAGCAGATAGACTATTCAAGGCTTAGGAAAGGTTGGTACAATGGATTGCCATTCTTCTGATCGGCTTCAACTGGTCAACTTGGAAGTGAGGCAGCTCAACCTCAGTTGTTTGTTACCTCAGCAGCAAGCAAATTCATTACTTGGCTTTGGACCAATACAGCATAAAAGGTTTAGCTCTACAATAGTTCAAACTCCTTAGGAGTCCTTGATGAGACAAAGAAAGGTCGAAATGGGATAGCTTAGTAGGTTAAGGTAGATAAAGCATTGCTCTTCAAGGTTCAACTCCACTAGGATAGCTCAATGAACTATGTGGGCAAATCCTTAAGCTTGAGAGCAAATGATTGGTCCATGAACCCTATTAGAACATCTACATCTCCCTAAGGATATTGCACAAGGATTCATATCTCCCCTAGTTTTCCCCACGCATAAGACTACTCTATGTGCCCTAATAAGAAGGATGGACGAAAACCTTGGTGGAAATGCACCAGATAATGTTTGTCAACGAAGTGATTGCTCCGATCAAGCAAGTTCCTCACACCCGGACTTTTGCAACTTCTCTACTTGGACAAGTGATTTTCAGGAACAGTGTACACATATGAACGATCTGAGAATTTCAGCCGGTGATTCCAACAACTGTGCCCGATCATATGACGTACCCAAACATTATTCTATATTAATGGGAGATGACTTGAGTGACCGCCATCCAGATGCTATTCTAGCGTCCAATTTTCGAGCCAACTCCGACAATCATCCTAGTCACCTTTCCTTTGAGAAGGAGATTCACTCTCCGCCTTGTTTATTGCAGCAGAGACGAAGCGATAGCTCTAATGACTTACGAGCATTACCCGACGAAGTTCCATCTTGAGGCTAAGAGGGTGCTACAGTTAGTGCCACAGACTCTCTAGTACCACGTGGCTGCAACAACGATGGACTCTGACATACTTCTGATCTTTGCTCGTCTGATCAAATTCATCTCTTGGAACGTTCGGGGGGCTAACTTACCCTGGAAAATGAATGCAATAAAGAAACTTGTGAATGAACTTCATCCGAACATGATACTTCTGCTAGAGACAAAGATGGATGGAACAGCAGCTCATGAACTAGTGTTACAGCTCCCTTTTGAAGGATTAATGTGTTCTAAGGTAGAAGGATAGTGTAGAGGCCTACTTCTCATGTGGATGGAAGAGACCATGTCTGTAACCTGCATTCATCAATCAATGCAGGAGATTCACACCCTAGTACAGGTTGGAAATTCTACTTTATCTTGGTTTTTCATAGGTGTTTATGCTCGTAACCATCCTGATATACGTCCCGAGTTATGGAATAGACTTAGGATGTATAGTTCTACTATTCAAAACCAGGAGACTTCAACGATATTTTCAACTCGAAAGAAAAATGGGGAGGAAAGCTTTATAACCCTAGAGAAAGCTTACCATATCGAGAGTGTGTATGGGATTGCGGTCTATTAGATTTAGGATATATAGGTCCGCGACATACTTGTTCTAAAAACATTTTAACTCTAATTCAAACTGGGCTCAACCACGGTTGGGCCAACTCAACCTGGAAACATCTTTACCCGAACTCCACCGTACGATACCTACCGAAGTCTGTATTTGATCATTGTCCTTTACTGCTCCAAACCAGTACAATTACAAAAAGGACATTACCTAACCTTTTAGATTTCAACCAATTTAGCTTTACCACCCAACCTTCAAAAATTTGGTAGCCTCAGTTTGGTCTGAATATGATAAAAATATCCAAGAAGCCGTCTATCAACTACAAAAGAAACTAAAAATCTGGAACAAAACAGTCTTTAGCCACCGAGCAACAAGTAAAAAAGAAACACATAGAAAACTGGCACAGATTGAAAAGGAAATTGCTCAAACCCTACCCATTCAATGTTACAACAAAACATCATCTTTGAGCACAAATTGAATGGATTTTGAGCCAAGAGGAATATCTTTGGAAAGATAAGTCCCACACTAAATGGATTAAAGATGGTGACCATAATACTAAGTATTATCGATCCTTAGTAGTAGCTAGAAGGATAAATAATATTATCTCTGCCCTACAGGATTCGGTTGGGAATTGGTTATATGATAATGACCGAATTAAATCTCATATACAACACTATTTCACAAACCTGTACTCAACCTCTAGAACACAAGTTACACCTGTCAATCCTATCCCTGAGGATTTACATGGAGGACTCAATGACGCTCAACAAACTGAATTAATAAGGAATGTAACTATAAAAGAAATCATTAATGGCCTAGCTTCGATAGGATCGTCCAAAACACCTGGCAAGGATGGCTTCCACTCTCAATTCATTAAATCTTGCTGGGGTATAGTCAGGCCATCTATCATTTCTTTCATAGGGCAACTATTCTCCGAATGGAAAATTCCATTTGACCTTAATGACACTCTCCTCTGCCTAATACCTAAACACTTTGGAGTTAATAGGCTATCTCAATCCCAACTAATCAGCTTATGTATTACCATATATAAGCCGATAACCAATATTCTGGTCTCTAGAATTCAACCTTATTTGCATCGTTTAATCCATCCAATTGAGGCAAGCTTCATCCCCAATAGATCTCCCATGACAACAGACCTCTCATTTGGGAACTATTACGGAACAAAAAGGGGAAAGCAAGGTTTTATGATGATCAAACTTGACATTGAAAAAGCATTTGACAAGATAGAATGGGATTTCATTGCCTTTGCTTTACAAGCTTTAAAATTTCAGCTAGCAGGATAAAATTGATCAGTTCTTGCATTTCGAATTCTAGCATGCAAGTGCTTCTAAACGACTCAATGCTTCAACCCTTTTCACCTTCTAGGGGAATACGGCAAGGTGAACCCATGTCACCTTACTTTTCATAATTTGCTTGGAAATCCTTAGTCAATTTATACAAAAGAAAGTTGAATCTAAAGAATGGGGTCCAATTCAAAGAAGGCATTCCCCACTAAAGCTTTCTCACGTATTTTATGCGGAAGACATTATTCTATTGGCAAAAGCAGACATGAAAATTGCCCTATCCATAACTGACACACTTGCTCACTTTGAAGCAACATCGAGTCTTAAAACCAATAAAACCAAATCCTATGTCCTGTATTTAAGAAACATTGATGACAACTTAGAAAACAAGATATCAGCCTTATTAAACTTAAGATGTGTAAAAGGCACTGACAAATATTTGGGCATCAAATTAAACACGGGCTGTTCCCCACGATTGACAGACTTTAAGGACATGATCGCTAAGCTCCAAAATAAGTTAATGAGCTAGAAAGGGCATCTGCGGGCAGAAGTGTCCTAGTTCAATTAGTCCTTTAATACATTCCAGCATATTATATGCAAGTAGTCTCTCTACCATCCAAAGTAATTGATGTGATTGATAGCACAAGTAGAAATTTCCTATGGAATTATCACCAAACTGTGAGTAGTAAACAACAAAAAAAAAAATGGATTAGTTGGAATCAAATACGCAAACCAAAGGCACAATTAGGCCTAGGTCTTTTCAACCTTTATTTGCCTAACCAAGCTTTAGAAATAAAAAGAACTTGGAAATTCTTTCAACAAAGATCATTAACTAGGCTTTTCCAAAGGGGAGAGGAGGAAGGAGATTGCAATAGTTCCTTACCTCTTATGTAGTTCCTATATTTTGCATGACATACTTGGCAGCAAAAGACTCATCTCAATTGATTCAACTAGCTTAGGAAATGGGAAGACCACAAGCTTTTGGTTTGACAAATGGCTAACCAACCAAAGTGTTAGATCCTTGATTCATAGGCCACTACACAAAAATGCAGATAAGATGACAGTGGCCATGGCGTGGGAATCATTAGATAAGTGGACAGACAATAAGCTAGGCTTTGACTTATCAACCTATATTTTCAATAATTTCGTCCCTTGTGTTTGAAAAAAAGATGTTGAGGACATCAAATCCAAAATATTGGAAAGCAGCACCCTCAAAGTAAGTGATGTTTATCTGAAGCTATGTGAAAATGCAGTAGGTTCTCATACCAAGAAAATTGACTGGTTATGGTGCCTATTAGTACCACCCAAATTACATGTTTTACTATGGAGGGTTTGTCTTATCCTTGCCTGTCCGCACAAAATTACCCCTTACATCACAAACCAGTCTAAGATGCCAATTTAGTGAGAAAATAATTGATCATGCACTTCGATTTTGTGGTTGCATCAAAGAAATTTTGCAGCAACATCATATAGACACAAGTGCACCTATAAACATAGTAAGCTGGTTGAAAGTAAACACATACCACACGAAAAATCATAAACAACTAAAACAAGCCTCCAAAGGGTGTCATTCTAGCATTTTTCTTGTGGCTAACTTGGATGGACCAAAACAATATAATCTTCAAAAATTCTCCACAAAAAGATGCTATCTCTCTTTAGAATACAGCATTGTGTTTGGCAAAAGAGTATTGGGCACTAAATATTCATAAAAAGAAACAATTCAAATCCATTGAAGTTCAAAATATCTCCTGGACACCCTGAGAATCCAATTGGGTTAAATTAAATACTGATGCATCTAAATGCCCAAATACTGGTTGTGCTACTGCAGCTGGGGTACGTAGAGATGAATGTGGCCAAAGGATCTTAGGATACAGCAAAAAACTTGGGAATATTGATATTTTACAGGCTGAACTTTGGAGTTTGTACTATGGTATGTCATTTGCAAGACACATGAACATTGATTATCTTGAAATTCAAATGGATTCTCAAGTAGCAGTAAACTTATTGCAATCTAATAAAGGTACTGCACTTTATGCTAGAAATGTTTTATCTGGATGCAGGGCGTGGTTTAAAGATTTCAAGAAAGTGAAGCTATCTTTTGAGCCGAGGGAGGAAAATGTTATCGCAGACTATCTTGCAAATGCAGCATGGAAGTTTAATTACTATGATGCGCTTATGCTCATTCCACCAATTGATATCTTAGATCTTTTGTTGTTTGATGCCAGACCCTATGCGGTCAAGACTAAGGAAGTTTCCAAGTGGCATTGAAAAGATAAGTTGTACTCTTTTGTAGCCCCTAATGTAAATATGAGACAAGGACTTATTGTGTTGTTTGGAACTTTTGCTCCAATGTAAGAGCCTGCTATACTACATTTGCTATTACATAAATAAAGTGGCAACTTACCAAAAAGAAAAAAAAAGGTAGTGCCATGTAATACTCAACATCATTAACGGATATTAATGCAAAGTCTTCTCTATATTTAGAACGAGACAATCTTGTTGTGATAATTTTGGGCTTGGTGATCCACACAAAGGCACATACCTTCCTAGTGAGCTTAAATCACCATAGATGGGATTGGGCAAGGGCCAAATACATATCATTAGTCAGAAGTAAAAATCGGCATTAAAGCTTTGTGATCAAATGTAACTCTATATTAAAAGAAAAGATGTTCATGATCTTCTAGTTTTTTTTACCCCCTCAATTTTGTGGGATCCAATATATTTGTACTAGTATAATCTAAGGATATATATGTGTATATTATATTTTCAAGTATGCATTTGTGTAGGATGAGATAAGAGGAAAGAAGGCAAATGATCATGATTGTCTAAATCGTAACTCTATTGTTATTTTAAACGTATAGGATCAATTGAATTATATATAATTATACAACACTAACAAAATCATAAATTTATAAAATCATACATCAAAATTCATAATTTAAACAAAAGTCTATACCTAAACAATTTTACATCTATTTAACTAAGAAAAACATCATAAAATTATAAACTTATAAAATAATATTTTTAACTTGTGATTTTAATAACTGTTCAAATTGCAATAACATTTACATTTTAACACCTTTTTTTAGATTTAAGGATGGTAACACTATTGCTATTTAATAATTTCAAAAAATGAATATACAGTCATTATCTAGCACCCTCACTTGCCATTTTTTGACATACCACTTTAAGCTAAGTTGTAACCCCTTGAGACCCTAGTAAGTATCACAACCAATCACATATCTCTTAATTTCTAATGATAAGTTAAGGTTCTAGAACACCACTATAGTCTCTAAATCACTTGTACAATTAGTCAACAATGTAATAACATAATATCTCCATATATTATATAATTTGAATGACTCACAAGGAAGTCATTCCTACCACAATTACAATTGATAACCAAAATTTCTAACTCCCAAAACAAATGGAACTATACCTGTCATACCTAACCTATTAGTAGTAGTCCTCATCGCAAAATAAGCAACAAACTTCATCTTAATATCTACAGCTGTAAAAATGCAAAAATGAACCTAAGTCTAGGAAGTGATGCACGATCACAAATGGATACCAAACCAAGTCATACACGTGTATATAATGCTAATTACATCAAGCATAACAACAAGTAGTCAATTAATTATCTTAAATTTAGGTCAGCAATCAATAAAAGGATACTCATGAACCTGCTACACCATGATCTTTATCTACATATATAGGCAGATATAGAGTATGATTTTTCCTTAAATCCTTTACACCAAAAGTATAAAGTCCTTAAAACCTAGTTTTCTAATTGCACCATCCCATATGTAAATCCATTAGGAAAACCTCACATATGATCAACAATTGCTCCTTAGAACAAGCAATCTAAGTATAATCAACAATTATTAAGTTTGACCAAGTATAAATTTGTTAAGTTAGATCATTTCTATTATAACAAGTATAACCATACAATAAGCACTACATACTTAGAAAATCGAATTCAAACCAATTAAAAAGCAAGAATCAACCATGAAACACGAATCTATTAACTTAACAGTTAGAATAATAAACTTTTCCTAATAATCGTTCATTCTAATTAATCCAGTTCAAATATCTCCACTAACCCTAATCACCATTGGATATAAGAGGGTAAAGATCAAACCTTGGCTTAAGAAAGGAATGATTGAAGCACTTAGAATGAAGATTTGGAGGTTCTAGAAAGGAAGTTCCAAAATAGAGTTTGATTATTTGTAAGTTTCTAAATAAGTTATAATACTTAAGATTGCTAAAAAATGGTTTTAAAGTATAAAATATGTTTTAAGTAATAGGTTAGAATATTAGGAAATTGATTTAAGAAATAAGAGTGCAAGAAAACTTGGTTCAGCTTTTTGGCATGAACTAATTGCACGATTTAGGGGGAACTAACTAGCCTTCTATAGCCAAAAAATAGGATATAATCAAGCTTATAATTCCACTAAAACTAGTCTTACAATTCCATTGGAACCAAAACAACAACAAAGCTTCAAATTGACTCCCCAAACCAACTCAAATCTAATTTCTTTTCTTCAATCCCACTTCAAATACACTTCGATTACTCTTTAACCCACATCATAACACATTTTTGTACTATCCAAATTACAAATTTCATATCAAACACTAACTCAAAACCCTAATTCTACCAAGAAACTTCAAGAAACCAATTCTAATCTAAAGAATAAGAGAAAAAATGAAGAGCACATACTTAAATGGTAAGAACACGAAGTGGAAATCCAAAAGTAAACTAAACTTGAAAGATTAACTTGAAAACTCTAGCATACTAATTTGAATTTTAAGAGATTAGCTAAGAAAATCTATTGAAACAAATGACTTTCGAGGAAGAAAGCTAAGAAACAAAGTTGAGAGACTTAGTCTTATCCTAAGATTAATTTTGCATAAGTTTGAGTGCCTTGTATAGTTAGGGTTTAGAGGGGGTATAGAGAAGAGAAGAAAGGAAGGGGGTTAGAGTGGCTAATGAGTGTTAAGGTTTTAGAATGAGATAATGACAACTAAAATGAGTAATGTTTAAGAGAGGTTTGTGGCTTAAATGACCTTTATGCCATTTTCTTTAATGCTTTTTTTTTTTTTGAATTTTCTTAGGCATTACATCTTAACCTCTTAAAAAAACTTTCATCCTCAAAAGTCGTATAATTCTTAAAATGACTATGATCATCTTCTCCTTGTTTCTTTCTTATGCTCCCAAATGATTTCTTTCTAAATTTGCTCCTTTGACTGTACTTTATATATAATCACTCTTAATAGGCTTCTCTACTATATTTGAGTTTTCTAGCTTTCAAATGTCATTATTATCATCATCTTGTCGTCCTTTTGATCCTTAAGCTACCACTCTTATCTTCAAAGTATCATCATATTTCCTTTGTCATTACTCTACTTGGGATTCATTTACAACCCCATTATAGTACTCCCTACCTTTACCATAGCAATTAAATCATCTACACATCTATCCTAACATGCCATTTCAACCCAATATACCACAACAAGGGCATGTAGCAAACATTGTGAAGCTAGTTGTATGCATCAAAGTGGTCTATCTCTTTAACATCACTCATCATGTACCTTAGATAATCTCCTATAATCTATCGCTGCACAACTCCTCAATAACGTATCTAATAGAATGTGAAAAAGATCCACAAGTCCTAATCTAGCTCGTCAGCTTTCATTCCCTCTTGTTTTATTCACCTCATGGTCCCTTTTTGATTTGTACTCTTCTACTCTTATCTCTAAGGAAATAAGGTACTTACTTTCTCATTATTAGATTGTCTAGTCCATTTCATATTTACTTACATGCTACCCTTTGTACTCTCATCTATGGTTTCTATGAACATTGGATTAGCACATTTTACTCCAACACATCAATTCCATCTTTCTACTATGCCATAGAATCATAACATATGGCAACAATACCATTAACATAGAATGTCTCCAATGCAATTTTTATCTTCTTAAAGATGAAAATATATCACAATAACAAAAGACATCAATCACTAATTCACGTAAGCTCTTAAGCGAGCCTATAACTCCATTGTGATTAAGGACTTTGAAAATGTCTATATTAATCATCAAAAGAATTCCATCTCATAAAAGAAAACAATTTCTCATATCCAATCAAAACTCTAGGTCCAGCTCTAAGTCAACTCCTCAAATAATAGTAAAATAAGATATGAATCATCCACAAGTCTTAATTTAACTAAAACCATCTATCCCTAAAGAATTACCTAACATTCATCTCAAGGAATCTAGTCGGATGTCTCAACATTATCAAGCTACTAGATTGGTTCTTATCATAGATTACTTCATCATTTACTCTTCAATCATCTTTAATCACCCCTAACTACAAAGGTTCTCAAGTTCTACACTTATCTTCTAATGGTGTACCTTACTCCTAAGTCATTTACTACTACTCCCTTCACTTGTCTGCAAATCAAATTAAGTGGTTTAGGAGGTGATTATGATTATCATTGATAATTTATGTACTTTTCAGCTCATTTATGAAATTTAGCTAATTTATTAGTTCCATGTGATAATTTTTTTTTTCCCTCAATGCTCGTCTTGTTGCTTAAGTTTTCAGTTATTGTGTTAGAAGGTTTGTAATCTTTAGAAATCTACATAAGTACATATATAATGGGGTAAGAATGTCTCAACACCATCTAATTAACAAACTCAACATAAACTTTACTGACTCAAACAGAACTAACTTGACATGCTATGGCATAAGAAAAAAGACTCATTCATCAATCCCATTATGCATATACACATGTTAAGCTCTCAAATCTATTAATCCTATTCCGTAAATTAATCTTTTACTCCACATTCAACTTCTTATGTATTACTACTCATTGTATAAGGTTTAGTAAGTAGCATCATGTTTAGATAATTCATGCATAAACAATTGGATTTATTACTCTAGTATTTACATCAATTTTATATAATTAAAGTGAGTGTAAAGATATGAATTGTGATTTGTTTCTCATGTTTATCTCTCCTCTATTAAGGGTTAGTTCGATTGATTAAGTTTCCTTAATTATTTTATGTCTACTCTTAATTTTATGAATTCACTTCAATCATGTCAGAGGGGACAAGCTCAACAAGTTTTTCCATCATCCTCCATTCTACCTTTCACCAACTTCACTGATCAACACTTAAGCTTTACACAACAAGATAAGAAAGGGTCAAAAGGTAACAGTAAGGAAGAGAAGCATGAACCTAGAGTAAGCAAACAAGCATGCAGTTAAAGTAGTAAAGGAAAGTAGAATGATAAATCAGATAGTAAGCAAAAGCAAAAGATGAAGATTAGACCTACAAGTATAAGAATTAGGGAAACTCCTCACTCTCACTCAAGCCAAACTTAAGTTCTATCCCCTTTTCTCTCATTTGCTCACCATCCTTTGATCCATAACTTAAGCATTTCTAAGATCAATCAACTTAATCTTATTTATGATCAATCAACCTAAGTCCTCCAATGATTAATAACCCTAAATCTTTCTATGATCCACTACCTAAGATGTTTCATGATCCTTAAACATAAGTGCTTCCAAGATCAACCAACTTAGCTTCTAACATCCATTAACTTAAGCTCCCTAAAAATCAATTAACATAAGCTTTAATACCACTTAAACTATAACATCCTCAAACCCTAGTAGGTATCACAACTTGCCATGTGTCCTTAGATTTCTAATGATGCCTTAAGGCTCTAAAGCACCATTATAGTTTCCAAATCACTTGTAAAACTTAGTGAGTTATTCCTACCACAATTACAATTAATAACCAAAATTTCTAGCTGCTAAAACAAATGGACTTATGCCTCGCGTACTCAACCTATTAGTAGAATTCTCGATCACAAAATAAGCAACAAACTTCATCTTAATACTTGTAGCTATAAAAATGGAAGAATAACTTGGAGCTTGTAATGTGATGCATAACCACACAAGAATGCCAAACCAAGACATTACATGAATATAATGAAATACATCAAGTATAACAATAAGCAATGAATCAATTACGTTGCCACACCATAAACTTTATCTACATACATAAGTAGACATAGAATATAAATTTTCCTTTAAATCCTTTACATATAGAGTCCAAAGTCCTTAAAACATAGTTTTCTACTTATGTCATCTCATATGCAAGTGTACTGGGAAAACCTCACACATGATCCGTAGTTTCCCTCCAAGGATATGCTAATATAAGCCCTTAGGATGAGTGAGTCAAGCACTACTAGCAATCATTAAATTATGTCAGTTAGATCATTTTTATCCTTAAAAGCATAACCATACAAATAAGCAACGTGTATCTAGAAAGCCAAATCTAAACCAATTACAAAGCACAAATTAACCATGAAATTCAAACCTAACAACTTAACAGTTAAAACTATAAACTTTTCTTAATCTTTCATTGTAATCAATCCAATTTAAACATCTTAAATAACCCAAACCACCTTTAGATAACACTCCCTAATTGCTCCCTAAACTTTTATCTGATTATAAGATTATAAAGGCAACTATGGCTAAATAAGAGGGTAAAGATTAGACCTTGTTTTAGGAAAGGAATGATTAAAACACTTGGAATGAGGTTTTAGAGGTTTAAGAAAGGAGGTTCTAAAATAAAGTTTAATTATTTGTAAAATATGTTTGTAAATATGTTATAATACTTCAGATTGCTCAAAAAATGGTTTTAAAGTATAAAATATACTTTAAGAAATAGTTAGAACATAAGGAAATTGATTTAAAAAATAGGAATGCAAGAAAACTTATTTTAGTCTTCTAGTGTGGAACCATCCGGATGGTTCAGGAAGAACCAGCCAGCAAGTACATGCTAACCTTCTATAGCCAAAAAATAAGATATAACCAATCCAATGGCTCCCCTTATAATTCATACTAAGACAGTAGCAAAGCTTCAAATTTACTCCCCTAACCAACTCAAATCTAATTCTTTCTTCAATTCCACTTCAAATACACTTTGATTACTCATTAACCCATCATCATAACACATTTTTACATTGAGATGAAACCACTAGAAATACCCTAAACTTTTATATTTTTTCATTTTAATACCTAAACTTTAAACTTATTTATTTTAATACCACAACTTTTTAAATAAGACAAATTAGTATATATGTTATAATAGCTGTTATAAATAATACTTATTTGTTTCACTTTAAAAAGTCGAAATATTAAAATGAAATAAAAAATAAAGTTGAAACACTAAAACAGAAATAAAATGAAAGTTAGTATACTTATATTATTATTCCAACATTTTATAATAACAGTCGTTATAATAAAATACCAATTTGTCTTACTTAAAAAGTTTAGAATACCAAAATAAATGAGTTTAAAGTTTAGGTATTAAAATGAAAAAATATAAAAGTTCAAAGCCTTACGCTAGCTTTATCCCTTTTTACACCATTCAAATTACAAATTTCAGATCAACTAACAACTCAAAAGCCCAATTCTACTAAGAAACTTCAAGAAACCAACACTAATCTAAAGAATAAGAGAAAAGACGAAGAGCACATACTTAAAATGTAAGAACATAAGGTGGAAATGCAAAAGCAAGCTAAACCTCAAAGATTAAATTGAAAATTCAAGCAAGATTAACTAAGAAAACCTATAGAAACAAACAATTTTCAAGGAACCAAACTAAGAAATGAAGTCTAGAGACTTATTCTTACTTTAAGATCAATTTTGCATGAATTTTCCTTAAGAGAATAGAGGCTTAAGTGTCTTGTACTGTTAGGGTTTTTGAGGCGGTCTAAAGAAGAGAAGAAAGGAAAGGGGTTAGAGTAGCTAATAACTGTTAGGGTTTTAGATTGGAGTAATGACAGCTAAAATAAGTAAGGTTTAAGAGAGTTTTGTAACTTAAATGACCCTTATGCCCATTCCTTTAAGGCATTTTCTTTTGAATTTTCTTAGGTATTACTTGAATAAACCAAATTACTTATCTAATTTATAGTTCTCCAATCTTACCTAGTTACACTACTCAATTTGCTTATGGCTTATTAGGTATATATGCAATTTATTGCTCAATGAAACTAAAATTGAGTTTATGTTTATTTACATAAATCAAATTTCAACCAAATTCAATCTTTACAATAAATTTGAAATACGAAAAATTTAACATCATTAATTAGAAGGGCAAATTGCTAATATATCTTTTTATATTTGCTTTGTATGCACTCGATTCCTCTATTTTTACAATTGGCAACTAACCCTTTCAACCCCTATATTTTCAGAAAAAAAGTTTTCTAACTTTTCATTTTACTATATTATCCTTGAATAAGATAATTAAACTAGTAAAACAAAAAAAAATACATAATATTAGGAAAAGGGAATTAGACTAGTTAGGGGGTAAGGTAGGGTAGAGAGTGCTTCTATTTTTGTTTTTTTAGCTATTAAGTAATTTTTTATAATTAATACATCCTTTTATTTCTGAACTTTTTTTATCAGTTTTCAATGGCAATATAGTCATGTAACAGTCTAAAACCACTTCTTCTTCTTCGTCTTTGAGAATTAAGGGTTTTAATTTCAAAGATAAAGAGGATAAATCACATAAAACAAATATAAGGATGTGTGTCTACAATTTACCCTGATTAAAATTGAGTTCCAATAAACTCAATTAAGTTGAGCATAATTTTTTGGCCAATTATATGTTGTACAAGAGATGAGGGAGAGGTTGATTGAACATTTTGTACTTAGTGGAGAAAATAACATATGCCTTATAATTACATGGATTTTTGGTAGTTGATTAAAGTTTTAATTGATTAAGTTACCGCTCATAACTTAACTTGAGTTCAAATTGCAAACTTAAATTTTTATTCGAAGCTGGATCTTATTTTTATAAATGTCTTTAATATATATTAATAAAAGTGCACTTGTGATGCATGTGAAAAAATCAAATGCAGTAATATAATCAAACTTATATCATAAAATAATTATTATATTAAACTAGGTACACAATAGAAATTAAGGACAAATTTTATGCATAAGTAGTCTATAACAAGTATAACAAAAAGAAAAAATATAAAATAAATGTATTTGCTCAATAATGTGTATATGTCTGTGTATGTGTGTGAAGCTTATAAATGTATACAATCATTGCATTTGTGGTGTGTTCACTTACTCGAGTAAGGGTTAAAAAGAGTTATTTCTCACTTATTGCCTATTATTGTATTCACTTGCACTTTTGTGCAACTTGTCGAGGAAAAAAAAAAGCTATTTAAGTTAATTAAAAAAAATCTCACTTTTATCAAACAACTATAACTTATTAAGAGGTAAGCAAGAACTATTATATCTCTATTCATTTTGTGAATTCTTAATTCTAGGAAAAAAAATTATCCTCATATGAATTCTAAAAACACATACAACCAACCACAAATAACAAACTAACCACTACTAAAATTACATTATCTCTCTATTTTTTCCTCTCTCTCTATACCTCTTTGTTTACTCTCTCTCTCCCTCTCTTCCTTCATTGTCATTGACACAAAAGGTAGATATGGTCTAATATTCTCTCATTTCCTGTACAAGTTATACTCTTCATTTATTGAATCTCAATAAGATAAGCATATACCACCTAGTTAAATTATCTACCTTAAGTGTCTTAGGTCATACATTTCATGCAACAACATGAATCAAGATTTAATCTAAAGGTTATAGAACTACATATGTATACCCGTAAGTCACTCTTAACTTCAACTCTAAAGTTATGTGATCATGGACAAAGTGCATAGGTTGCTTCGAAGTTCAACCGAGGAAGACATAGAGAAGACTACTTGAAGGTGGTGTATTAATAGTAGTGTTAATAATGATAACAATCCAAGTTTTTTTTTTCTTTTGAAAAATAGGGAGAGGGTTAATAGGGCCTTTAAAGTTTCAATTGATAAAGAGATATACAAACATTTTCATTCTTACAATCTTGTCCTTTATATTATTTTTATGTCAAACAAATAATGTAACAAGCATATATTATCAATTATATGTATATTTAATTTCATATTTAACTAGAAGTGTAAAGAAAAACCTTATAAAATCTAAACCTAAGTGTTAAAAAATTACGAAATTTAAAATCTCTTCATATAGTTATAACTTAAAATCTATTGCAAGAGTAGAATATTATAAACACGGAATTAATAAAGTAAATATAAGTTACGTGAAAGTAAAAAAAGTAGGTATAGAAAATGTGGCATAGAGATATATAAAGGAGTTTTACTATCTTTCTCTAGCTTATTCTCTTCTAACTATAGACTTAGTTAGGTGTTATCTAATAAGTAAAATCCTTTTAGTATTTATATATTCCTTATAAAACCTCATAAATATTATAAAATCTCGTCACCTTCTTACACTTTGGAAGATAATATCTCCTTATACCACATTGAAGTTACTTTGTTTGTATGCCTTAGTAGCATATTTTAAGTTAAGATAGAGTAAAAGAAATACTGTAGAGGTAATCTTTCAAGGATTGTGTAAAATCCTCCATAAATCCAATAATTGTGAACTAAATCCTCCCTATATCAAAAAGGATGTCTAATGTAAACTTTCGTTGATTAAATAAAGTGCCCATTGAAGTTTGACAAATCTCAATTTCCAAAAAGAACCAAGCTAGGCCTAATTTTTTGATAGGACACTTGTCATGCAACAGCTATTTTAACTCAAAAATAGACATCTCATTATTCCTTGTGATAAAAGCATGTTCGCAATATACAATAAAACAACTAAACATCCATCAAATGAAAACTATGTGAACAAGGACTAATTGGCTATAGATTGTGCAAACACCTTAGAGAAAAGGAATTGAGTTAATCTAATACTCCATTGCCTTAACACTTGTTTCAACCCATAAAAGATCTCTTAAGTCTACAAACTTGATTAGGAAAAGCCTTGGATATACTTGAAAGTAGAGTCATATAAATTTCTTCATCATGGAAATCGTAGAGAAAGGCATTATTAATGTTTATTTAATTGAGTGGCCAATTATAAGAAGTGGTGGCTAAAACCAAAATCCTTGCAATATTTAATCTAGCAATAGGAGAAAAAGTATCATGATAATCAATTCCTTCAATTTGAGAACATGTCTTAGCCACTTACCTAACTTTATGCTTTTCTATTGATCCATAAAGCTTGTACTTAATCTTATAGACCCATTTGCACTTATTGCTTTCTTTCCAAATGGTAAAGAAGTTAATTGTCATATATTATTAAATTCTAAGACCTCTAACTCCTTATTTTATAGCATTAATCCATTCTTGATATTTACATACTTGAGAATACAAAAAAGTTCATGAGTTGTTAATATGTATGCTAGAGATGGAACATAATCTGATGGGAAAGAATGAAGAGTATCGTGAGGAAATAAAAAGTATGATGGGTTGAAACTAGAAGCAGAAAGACTAGTTGAAATATGTAAAAAATAAATATAATCATTATACCATAAATGTATATGTTTCTATCTAATCAATTTTTTGATAGGCTACATAGTAGAAGAAGGTACTTGATTAGTATTCATATGATTAGTGATAGGCAATATATGTACATACTCTATATGTTTAACACCATCTGTATGTTCAATAGTAGGACTACATGTTATTGAATAAGATGTATAACCAAGTGAAGTGTTCAAAGTGTATACTGGAATAGGAACAAGGTCTTGAAAAGATGAATTATGTGTAACATGATTAAAGGACAAAGGCTATTGTTCAAGTAAAGAAGACTTAGGGACTAAAAATGAATTAGAATGGAAAGGAAAAACATATTCTTAAAATAATACATCACGAGTAATGTAGATTTGATATAAATGCATGTCATAAATCCTATGAGGACTAAGAGTAGCAGCATAACATAAATAACCCATCACCTTTAAATAATTATAAGAAGGTTTTGGTCCTTAACAACAACTCGTTGAGTTTTCCAATTCAACTTAGACATGGAAATTTTATTGATCAAATTAGTTGCTATAATAATACAATCTCCTAAAAAATACTTGGATAAATGAGCATGAAACATCAAAACTCTAGTTGTATCTAGATTGTGATGATGTTTCTTTTCAAATTTTCCTTGTTGTTAAAGCATATATGAGATAAGCCTTTGATGAATGATCCTAAGGTTAGTAAAAAGGTTTTGATATGCATAAAAAGGAAATTCTTTGTCATTATTAGATCTAGCAATCTTCGAACATATGGAAAATTGGTTCTTCATAAGCTTGAAGAATATGTTAAGATTAGAAATAACTTGTGACTTATTATTAATCAAATAAGTCTAGGTACAACAAGTATAATCATTAAATAAAGTAATAAAATACTTGATAGCTAAAATTGAAGCTATAGAATATAGACCCTAAATGTCTACATGAAACGATTGAAAAGGAAATGATGATTGTGTAACACCATCATCAAAGAAAAGTATATAAAACTTTGCACAATTACAAGTATTACAAATGAAATCACTTAAATCAAAGTGTTTATATGAATCCACATGTTTTGACTTTGACAATAAAGTATGACCAAGATATGCATGAAATAAATGAACATCAACTACAGGAGTACATGAAGAACTACAAACAGCAACCAAAGAATGTAAAATGTCTAGTACATCAGTAGAAGAATAAAATTTCATTATATCTTATTCTAAGATATATAATCCATGCATTACCTATGTTAAAGCAACTGATTGATCATTAGTGGCCCTAAAACACAAATGAATCTAAATAAATTTTAGCTATAAGATCATTAATTGTCAAAATTCAATGAACAAACAGTAGGTTATGTGTAAAATCTAGGATAAACAAAACATTCTTGACGGTTAGAGATGAATTGATATGAATGAAACCAATGAGTTGGATCAATTTCAATGAATTATGTAAGACCCATACTTTAGTAAATAAATCTTTAATACTGAAACTTTAGAACATCTACGAGAAGTTATGTTAGTGGTCACAAATAAGAGAATTTAGGTACTTAAGATGAAATAATAAAATATAAGTACAAGTTAAAAGTAAAAAAAAAAAAAAATTCAATTTACGCGCTAACTATCGAAAAATCAAAATCCATATTAAAGAAATTTTAAACCTAAGTTAATTAATAATAAAATATAACAAAGCAACATGAAATGATATATATATATAGAATAACAATCATAAAACATATGCAAGAATTAACTAACTATAATAGTAGAATTCCAAACTCCCAATTTACGATATTTGTGAAATCAATCAATTTAGGATCAAAATTAACAATAGGGCCCCAAAAGTTAGTTAAAGTGACCTCGTAAGTTGGATTTAGAAATAAAGCACTAAAACATTAATATAAACTGAAACAATAAAACTAATCAATGTATTTATCAATTTTCGAAATTTCTAAAATCTAACTTGAAGATATAAAGGAAGCTTAAAAACAAATTAAATAAACAATAAAATTGACAAATGATATTGAAAATAATTAAAAATAATAAGATTTAATTGGTATGTTAGGTTATAGAAACTTCAACAGAATTAGAACCAAACCTAAATATTAAAATTTCGTAAACGTAAGTTAATAAAATAATCAAATAAGAGCCCTTAGTTTAGAAAAACCATGGTATTAGTAGCCGATTTTGGTGACCATGGTTTTGGAGGCAACTTTGACACATGGCATGGGAGATTAAGGGATTCCTTTACACATGTCAACCATGCAAACTTATAGCCTACTCAACCTAAAACTAAAAATACCTCTCCCATTTATCACTTTAGCTCTTTGGATGCTTTAGAAAGAGGAAAAATTTGTGTAGCAAGTCTTTAGGTATTTCATGAAAATATAGAAAATATTAGAAAACTAGGTGGCATTTTAGGTACATGGAATACCCAAACTAAGAGAAAACCTAACGACAAGCGAACCAATAAGGACCCTACCCAATACTCTTCCTAGCTAACAAACATCCAATCACCAGCAGCTACTAGAGATTCAAATGTTAGTTAGATCAATTTTTCACCTGATTTTAAAAAATTTGTTAAAAAATACCAAATTTTATCAAAAAATTATTGAAATTTTTATTTTAGCAGTATTTTAACTATATTTTCATGTAAAATTGTTATTTTTGTAAAAATCATCCATTTTATATATCGCCCTTAAGAAAAGTACCTTTTAGAAGCAAATTTGATTTGATTTTTAAAAGCATAAACAACATATTTTCCTTTTCAAACTTTTTCTACAAATACCTTATATCATGTAGATAATTGCTATATAAAAATGTTTCCCAAAATTTTTCATTTTAATGATGTTAATTTTTAGTTTTGGAAAACTGTTAACCTTAAATTTAATGAACATTCACTACTTTTCAAGTTATTTTGTGAGATCTAAAATTAAAGCACTTTTCAAACGATTTTGATGCAAGCAGTAGGTTAAGATTTAATTTTATGAAGAAATTATTGCATTTCATGAAAAAATGGGTCTTTCAAAGTCGAATTTGATGATCTCCAGTTAATCACATATATTGATTTTAACAAGATTCTTCAATTGATTATTTTTATTTAAAAACCAATAGTAAATGGAAGATTTTAGTTATTGTACATGAACAATTTTTACCTTAAAACCATTATTTTTTGGCGTAAAATATATATTTTAGGTAGGTACTGTACGTTGATGTGAATAGGTTCCAAGCCACGCGAGTCAATATTGTGGGAGTTCCATCAAGGATGGATTTGAACAAAGTGAAGGAAAATGCAAAATGTTAAGTTTTTGGCAAAATGGAGTAAATTTGTACCTGTAGAAGATTCTGCAGAAGTTTTCAATGAGCTAATAAAGGATGTTAGTACTTATAAAAGGTTCTGTAGAAGCTCTAAAGTAAGTTGATGACCTATAGGATGTATTATAGAAGCTTTCCTAATTAAGTTAACTTTAAATATAGCAGTACAAATTTTAGTAGAAGGTTTTCTGGTGTAAAAACTATAACCAAAATCTATGTAGAAGGTTGTGTAGAAGTCATACTCAGTAAGACCACAAGTTAAGGTATTAGCAAAAAGTTGTGTAGAAGGTTCCATAATAAAGATTGCAATTGAAAACCCAAGTAGAAGCTTAAGTTTAAGGTGCCTTAAGTATATGAGACCTTAGTAGAATGTTCTGTAGAAGGTATCATAAGCCTAGAAGACCCTAAGAGAAGGTTGTATAGAAGGTACCATAATCCTAGGAGACCTTAGTAAAAGGTTGAGTACAAGGTTTCAATAACCTATATAGAAGTAATAACACTTAATACCATAATCAACACTTATTGAATATAAAAAGAATGTTAAGACTAAACAAAAGTACAATAATTAAAACACTATTGGTTGAATGAATTGTGTGGAAATTGAAACATGATTTGTAATATAAGGACCATTAATGACAAAAGTACTAAGGCATCTAAGTTACAAGAGCAACTACAGATCTAAGTAAGTAAGATCAATGAAAAATAACATTTTGTCCTATATATAAGTACTTGGAGGATGATGTTTATACTTGTTTATGGCTATAAAGTAATTAATTGTGCGCTTACAATGTGTGAACTTACAAACTGTTTATGATGTATTTTTGTTATGATAGATGTTGTGATTGCTTTATTATGCTTTACTTCCTAATCTAATTGTTTGTAATTTGGTTGGTCACCCCTAAAACAAACTAAGCTAAGCTTAGAATCAAACACTAATCGAACAATACCCTTTGTTGGAGACACTTTCACTAATACTTCATCCCCACTTAAAATTCTAGTAAGCATCACCACTATTCAATATAACTCTTCTGGTAACTTTGGATTGCTTGCATTCTTTGTCTCATCAATCTAACTTTGTCTATCATTTCATGTACTATATTCGGTCCCATTAGCTATCTCTTACCTACCTTATTCCAGTGAATAAGCAACCTACACCTTTGTCCATACAAGGCTTCATATGAGGCCATCTAAATAGTCGTTTAGTAATTGCTATTATAAGCGAATTCTACTAATGGTAGGTGCTGATCCCATTAATCACCAAAATCAAGTACACATGCCCTTAACAAGTCCTCTAAGATCTAAATTGATACGGATTCTTGGATGAACATACGAACCCAATATCATACGTAACCAACAGGGTGGGTTCGGGTCATGAGATGGTTTAAAGGATAAATGATAATCGAAGGTTGAGCAAGGTTTCCCATGTATCGACGAAGGATATGACACATCAACACCTCATACAAACTCAGGTCACACATAATATGTTGTATAAGTATAGCCGAAGGTTACTAGCCACTAATCCATACTTGGGCTAAATAAGAGTAGCTCAAGAGTAAGAAGGACACTTCGCTCAAGAGAGTAAAAAGTTCAGTGTATTCTCTATATTTGATTATTATAGCTATTACATTATGTAAGTATTTACAGTACATAGCTACGGTATGTCTTAAATAATGGAAAATTACATAAATGGATCCCTAACTGCTAAGAAAAGGAGAATAATTCACAAGGAACACATAATCATACAAAAGAATATTCACTATCAGGAAAAGGCTAGTACACATGCGTTTTACTATCTGTAGTCCCAATAACACAGCGATCCGAAAGGGGCGAATCCTTATCAAGTCAGTTTGACGTTAGCAATTCAATAGCCTGGTCAATTAGGACCAAACTCGGGATGGTTCAGGAGCAACTCATTTTTTGGGGTCAGCCTTAAATGGTCGGCTCTTGATCATTATTGAATTAGCCTCAACACTATGGGGATGGCTGTATTCAGATGTGGCACTTGGACTAGTGTATAGCAGAGGGTTTGGTTCAATACATTGGCTAGTCACCTAGGTAGCATCTTGGATAGTGTAGAGAGCAAAGTAGCTTAGTAGATCAGACTAGGGTAAGCATTGCTCCTCGAGGCTTAACTCACCTTAGATAGCTTAGTGAACCACTTAAGAAAGCCCTTCGCCTCGAGAGTGCGTGATCAATCCTTAATCCTTATCATAAATAGTCTAATCTAATTATCCATCAGTTTAAGGATGAAAAATGGTGTTAAAACATAGCTTTGTGCTCATTTCCTTATGTTAACTCCTCTAAAATTTACTGACAAACCTAATATCCCTACTAGAAGTGATAGATACATGCACTCCATACAATCTCACAACCTATTGTACATATAACCTCACAAGATTCTCTATCAAACAATTGTTTGTTTATAAGAATAAATTGTACAGACTTAGTCAATCGATCCACAATCACCCATACCGCATTGTATTTTGCCAAAGTTCTTAATAAGACGGCAATGGAATTTATGATCACCTGCTTCCATTTCCATCATGATGTTAGCAATGGCTACAATTCTCTAGCTTATCTTTAGTGCTAGATTCATATCATTTGGCAAGTCAAACACCTTAACACATACTCAACTATCCCTCTCTTCTTATTCTTCTACTAGTAATGGGCTTTCAAATCCTTGTACATCTTTGTGTTCCTAGGGTGCACTATGTATGTTGAGTAATGGACTTCCTTAAGCAATTCATCCATCAACCTCGCATGTCATGGAATACACAACAAGCTCTTCAATCTCAGAACCCCTTTTAATTTTTACTACAAATTTAAGTGCTTTCCCTACTTCTACCTTGCTTTTGATCTCTTGTAAACCCTGATCTTTTCCTTAGGTAGCTTTGATTTTATCTAGTATAGTAGGTTATACTAAAAAACTTACAAATCTAACACTTATTTCCCTAGTCAACACTTCTAACTCAAGTTTGTGCATCTCTTTAAGTAATGGTCGCTATGAAGTAATCAAACTAGCTAAATCCCCCTACCTCTTTCTACTTAGGGCATTAGCTACTACATTCGCTTTTTTCTAAGTGGTACTAAATGTCCAAGTCAGTCTTTTATTATCTCCAACCAATGCCTATGCCTCATATTCAGATTTTTTAAGTGAAGAAATACTTAAGGCTTTTATGATCTATGAATACCTTACATTTCTCACCCATTAAATAATGCTTCCACAGCTTTAACACATGTACTACTGCTACCAACTCTAGGTCAAGAGAGTCCCTTGCTACTTTGCATGAACCTAAGCCCTGAATGGAAGCATTACTAAATATCACAAATTCCTCTTCATCGCGTAAGTAAAGACAATATTAGTACTATCACAAGTATATCCTTCAAGTACTAGAAGTTGATAGGAATCAGCGTTTAGGATTGAGCATACAATCCCGAGCTAAAGGTTTGGCTAACATGGCTTAATAAATTCTCAAGTGTTGCCCAAATCCAAATGAAGCCATCCTCCATTATTTTTGCCCAAGTATATCCTTCAAGTACTATAAAGCTATGAAGTAATTCTTATGCATTAATTAGATAAGACAAGGCCCTTATCTCCTTCTTTTTGCCTTTTCAAGTGTTTAATTTTAATTGGTCCAATTTTTTTCTTCTTTCCCCCTACTGCCACAACCTTAATTTGGATATTTCTCACTTCCTTGATTTTTTCCAACTTTTCTTTGATTTTTTTATAATTTTCTTTAATTATTGACAATTTTCTAGCAAATTTTAGGTAATTTCGCATATTTCTACCTACATGTAAATACATATGGAGTATAAGTAAATACTCCTAAATATTATTTAGGTCATTCTATGATTTTTAGCATGCATATAATTTATCTCTAGCGATTTATTAGTTATCAAGATGCATTTTACACATTTTCAATAAATAACGAATAATATACTTAAAATTAAGAAATTTTATATTATCTTATTTTATTACTTATTTTCTTAAATTCAAACTTATGAGGTCACTTTTACTAATATTTCTAGCTTTATTTTATAATTTAGGCTCGATCAGATCTCTTAATCAATCGCTCTAAACTTTATATACTAAGTTCGATTCTACAGTTATAGGGCTTATATTTAGGACTTACAAAAACAAGTCCAAAAGATGTCAAGCTACTTAAAGCACATCGACCTCACTCTTCAACCTATTCTAAGGATCTCTCTCTTTACAAAATGAATGTATATAGAAAGGATGTTCTTGAGTTATCACTAGAGAAACCCTTCAAGTTGACCAAGACATCAAAAGCTGTCAATCTTATCCTTACACATCCAAGTGAGTTAAGTAGTAGGCCCACCAACCTCTCTTATAATGGCATGCGGCCAGTCGTACCACCTGACAAGGAATAATCTTTTCTAGAACAATTATAGATTTGTCCTTCTACTTTTGTGACATAATTGTGTAGTGTTTTACACTTTAGTGATTCTATATATATGCAACCCTAAGGATTTTTGGGTATAAATACCCTTTGATGACATTTGTTATAACCAAAACTTCCCATTTTGTTAATGAAAATTTCCTAAGTTTCTTTCTCTTGCATTGAGAATCCTATCTTTGCAACACATAGTAACCCTTAAGTAAGGTTATACCATTGAGCAACCATTTATCTCAGACCGATGAGTCACATTCAGTAAGGTATAGGCTCGTGAGTGCTTGAGTGGTGAGTCATATCCATGATTAACTCATGAGGCTTAATCTCTTTCTTTTATGTTTTTCCATCTGAAACCCATACTTACCTTTCTCCAATAGTTGTCTTTGGAGGACCTATTCACACTAAGGTAACCCTCTTCCAAGGCATGCATTATGCTTTCCTATTAGAAGCTCTCTCCACATCTGTCACTCCACTCAAACTCAACCCCTTTCTAAGTCAATTTGATCAATGGAGTTGCTATTCTTAAGAAGTCTTCCACAAACTTTCAATAATAACCTACTAATCTCAAAAAGTTTCTAACTTCTAACATTATTGTAAGACTTGGCTAATTAACCACGACCTTTGTCTTCTTAGGCTCCATTGCTATACCATCCTTATTCACAATGTGCTTTAGGAAAGATACATGTTCAAGCTGAAAATCACACTTAGTAAACTTAGCGTATTGCCTTTCTTCTCTTAACTTCCCAAAAATAGTTCTTAGATGTTTAGCATGCTCTTCATAAGTCTTGAAGTAAATATGGATGTTGTCTATGAACACCATAACAAACCTATCTAAGTACTTCCTGAATACCTTATTCATGAAGTCCATTAACGCTGCCAGTGTATTAGTGAAGCCAAATAGCATCACTAAGAATTCATATAAGTTATACTTGATTCTAAAGACTGTTTTTTTCACATCTTTTTATTTAACTTTCAGCTGATAATAACCTAAACATAAGTATCTTAGAATATACTTGTGTACCTTGCAATTGGTCGAAGAGTTTATCTATCCTTGGAAGGGGATGCTTGTTCTTTATTGTCACTTGGTTCAAATCCCTAATACACATTCATAAACTTCCATCCTTCTTCCGTAAAAAGAGAATAGGAGCTCTCAATGGCAATGAACTAGGCCTGATAAACCCCTTGTCTTGTAACTCTTGCGATTACTTCTATAGCTCTACTAATTATGTATTTGCCATTCTATGCACTAACTTCAATATAGGTGCAATTCCTAATACCAATATTCTACTTTGAACTTGACCTCTCTTTCAAATAGCAACCTAGTAGTTCTCCCAGGAATACATCTAAAAACTCTTACACTAGTGGTACCTACCTTAACTTCAACTTAGTCTTACTCAACTCAGTTGTCAAAGTTGCTATAGTATGTCTTTCCCACAATTCATATGTGAAGCACCAAGTCAGTCTCAACATCTCTATATGATATCTAAATGGTTCTATACTTAGAGGCTCAAAGGAAACCACCATGTTATGGCAATCAATGATGGCATGATGCTTTCACAGCCAATCCATACCTAATATGATGTTAAATTAGACAACTTTAACACTAGTAGGTTAGCTAGCAAGAGTCTCCCTTCAATGACTATTTCCACATTTCTACAAACTCTATTCAAAACCGCTCTACTTCCTAAAGTTGAATTTACAAACATCTTGAAATTCAAAGTTAAAATACACAAACTAATAGGAATTAGGTTCCAGGTCCTCTAATCCAATCCCGAGTTAAGGGCTTGGCTAACATGGTTTATCGAATCCTTATCCATTGCCAAACTCTTGAAGAAATCGACCTATTATGTTAAGCTAATCTACTCTTACATCTGAGCTATCACAGGTTTAGTCTTCTCTTCATGTAAGAGCAAGGTCAAGTCAAGCTAACCGAAGACCTCAGATCTATTTTATCGACTTGTTCTAGAAACCTCTCTTCCTTTCAAGCATAGGTCTATCGAGATGGTATTCCCTAACTGTTCTAAAGAGGATGTTTCGAGTTAAGTAAAGAACTAGATGTGGTCAATCTTATCTAAACCAAGTAGAAGTCGTTGTACACAGAATCTTCTAGCCTCTCCCTCGAAGATACATGTCTTACAAACCTTGGACGTACAACCTAATATCAGATATTCTCTTTCTAGAAGGATTAGGAAACTGACCTTTCTCTTTTTGTACATTTTTGTACTTAGTTTTTACCCTTTGTAGTAATTTCTTATTTAAGATGTAACCCTAGACACCGAGTATAAAAACCCCAATATAGAAAATGTTGTAATTAGATTCCTTCCTTAATTAATGAAATATCTAAGTTTGTCTCTCTCTTCCTCTTTAGTTAAGAACCCTAACCCTAGGTCATATAAACCCTTAAGCAAGGTTATGCAATGAGTGACCCTTCAACCTAAACTGATAAGTCACATCCAACGAGTTGCAGGTAGTGTTGAGCTTTAGTGGTACATCACATCTACTGAGCTACTCACAAATTTGCTTTACTTACTACCTACATTTCCACCAAAAACCCATTTCCTTCTCTTTAATAGTTCTTGAAGGACCCATTAAGCTACAGAAAGACCTCGTTAAGGGTTTGCTTATGTAGGTAGTTTGTAACCATAGCAGCTCTTGTAGGTGCTATTACTTACATTATATCATCTTAGTATTAGAGCTCAATGTTCTGAGTAAGGTCGAGAGGCTTGAGCAGTGATGTATATATTACTAGAAGCTTAAGTTGCAGTTGTGGTTAAAGTTGTTTGTTGTTATTGTGTTTTGTTGTACTCTATTTTCATCTCCTAAAACACAGCAGGAAGTTGTTGAAACAAAATAGTAATCGGAAGTGAAGTTGTTGGTTTTGTATGTAATTGTTCTATTGTCATAGTAGTGGTAATGTTGTGCCTAGTGTTGTTGAGAATAATAGTAGTAGTAGTATCTATCGTACTGTGAGTGTTGGTTTTGCTACTATAGCAGTAGTGGTGGCTGCTAAGAAGTGAGTGTTGTCATATTGAGAGTACTTGTTTGTTGGTCATTATGGCAGTGTAGTGGTTGTCGAGTTGTGGTTAAGGTGTTTGTCCTATCTTACTAAGTTAGAAAAACGACGGACCCTAGTATAAATGCTTTGGTGCATAATAACAAGGTGGTGTAAAAGGAAGAGGCCATCATGTGGAACAAACCCCTAGGTTTACACATGAGTGGATAGACCGCCTCATTGAGCTTGTGCAAAACATGTTAGTCGTAATGCAAAGATAAATCGCAACTCCTATTAAAAGAGCTCGTCGAGCTGATGGTTGTGTTGCTAATGAAACTTTAGAGGAAATTCAAGATGAATATCAACGTAACCTACCTAATGATGAAGGTCCACATAGAAGATTTTGCTCAACTCGCAATGTTTGAGTTGAAAGAGTTGAATGAAGAGCCACTAGGACAATAGAGGTAGTGGAAGAAAAAGAGAGTGATGATGAAGAGTTCTATGAGGTTAATGAAAGACTAGAACAAGCACCCTTAGGTGGTAAACTTGAAGGCCAACTTGATAAAGTTAAGTATTCTATTCGACATCCCCAAGGAAGAGCAAAACAACTTGCTCACCAAAAAATTGATCTTGGTGATATTGGAGAAGTTGATGAGGAGTTTGAAGAGGATTACTATGAAGATGAGCATGCTACCTAAGCTCCCAGAAGTATTAATAACGTAAGTGTTCAAATTCTGAGCTTCTTAAGAAGTGGGAGTGCTAATGAGTACATAGATTAGGAAAAGTGAGTAAAGAAATTGTTCGAATGTTATCGCTATCCCAAGTAGGATAAGGTTAAACTTACTACCCTAAAATTTACTAAGTGTACCTATATGTGGTGGAAGAAGTTGCATATGATGAGAAGAAGGGATGGTAGGCGAAGACTAAAGACATGGGAAGAAATGAAAAGAATCATACGAAGAAGATTCATTCCTAATTCATATTATCAAGATACCTTTGCATAGTTGCAAGAATTGAGACAATGGAACCAATCTATTGATGAGAATATGCAAGAATTTCAAATGCTAATGATCAAATGTGAAGTAGATGAGCCTCATACCTAAACTATTTTAAGATTTGTAACTAACCTATCATATGAACTCAAAAACATTGTTGAGGTGCAACTCTTTCACACCCTCAAAGAAGCTATTAAGGTTACCCAATGTGTTAAGAGACAAAAAAACCAACCTTATCAAGCTCTAACTTTCCAACCTATTCAATCAATCTAGCCAACCCAAGGGACTAGCAAGATGCTTAGTAGCTTGGTACCAACCAAGAAAGAAGGATAGATGTTGCATGTAGAAGGAGTAAGGATGGAGCAAGGAGGGAAAGGGAAGGAATTTGAAAATAGGTAAACCTCCAAAAGGAAAATTAGCAAGATGAAGTGCTTTAAATACAAGGGCTTTAGGCATATGGTCGTCTAGTGTGTGAACTAACTAACTATGGTCATTAAAGGAGAGCTTTCGACCTTTGAAGTTTACAATATTAACAAAGAAGTTAGTAAAGTTGCAGAAAAAAATGGAAGATGGAGTAAAGATCGAAGTTATGGGAGATAACATTTATTCAGAGGAAGGTGACATGTTAGGATTGGTTGTTCATTGAGCTATGAGTTTAGAGCCTAAAAAAGAGAATGACCAACAAGAGAATTTGTTTCATACTACATGTAAGGTAAAAGATAAGTTATGTGCATTGATCATTGATAGTAGTAGTTGCATGAGTGTTACATCTACTAGTTTAGTCGAACAATTATAGTTGTTGACCTCTCCACATCCTAAATAGTAGAAGATATATTAACTAAATGAGAACGGATCATTACATGTTACAAAAAAAGTATTGTTGCTTATTTTTGTTGAGAGTTATAAGGATGAGATCATGTGTGATGTGTTCCGATGTATGCTTTGTACATCTTACTTAGTCAACCTTGGCTATTCAATAGAAGAGTCATGTATGATGGGTATAAAAAATACTTACAAATTTGAGAAGGATGGTTGACCTATTACTCTTATACCCATGACACCAAGCTAAGTCAACAATATGCAATCTAAGTTGAGTCGATAATCTAAGAAGACTTTAATTATGAGCTGATATGAATTGAAAGGAGCCATGAAGTCTGATGAGCTTACCTTTTTGCTGATATAAAGATTGTTGGAACTAAGGGAATAGCCCAAACTACTCAATGAGGTCAAGAATTGCTAAATGAATTTGCCTATGTATTTCCTAAAGAACTACCAAAAGGATTAGCCCCATTATAAGGAATAGAGTATGGTATTGACTTACAGCTTAGAGTTGCTTTGCCAAATCAACTTGCATATTAAATGAATCTTAAGTAAGCTGCCAAGCTGTAGAGGTAAGTAAATGAGCTTATTAGCAACGAATATGTTAAGGAAAGTTTAAGTTCATGTGTTATGCACACACTGTTGGTTCCTAATAGGGATAGAAGTTAGAGAATATGTGTAGACAATCGAGCTGTTAGTAAAATCACTATTAGGTACAAATATCCAATTCCTAGACTAGATGATATGTTAGATCAACTATACGATGTAAGAATATTTTCTAAAACTAACTTGAAGTGTAGATACCATCAAATCCGTATGAGAGAAGGAGACGAGTGGAAGAGTGCTTTCAAGATGAGGCATAGATTATATGAGTGGCTTGTGATGCCATTTGGACTATCAAATACTCTAAGCACATTTATGAGATTGATGAACCATGTGCTAAAATTAGATAGGGAAGTTTGTTGTATTCTATTTTGATGATGTCTTAGTATACAGTCCCAATCTATCAAGTCATGTAAATCATCTTCAAACTATCTTTGAAGTGCTATAAGCTAAGAAACTATTTAGTAATCTAAAGAAGTGTTATTTATGTTAAAAAGAAGTTGTATTTCTTAGATATGTAGTCATTAGCAAAGGCCTTAGAGTAAATTAGGAGAAAATCCGAGCTATTATGGAATGGCTTATCCTGACCTCTTGTGCAAACATATGAAGTTTTCATGGCTTAGCATCTTTCTACCTTAGGTTCATTCAGAGCTTTAGTTTTGTTATCGCACCCCTTACCGAGCTCATTAAGAAAAATGTTGAATTTTGATGAGGAAGTAAGGAAGGAATAAAGTTTCTCTAAGTTGAAGAAGAGATTGACTTTAGCCTTAGTTCTATCCATACCTAATCTCAACAAAGTCTTCAAGTTGGAGTGTGATGTGTCTAGTATTGGTATAGGAGCAACTCTCGTGTAATAATGCTGACCTATTTCCTATTTTAGTAAGAAACTTAAAGGATATACTTTGAATTATTATATGTATGAGAAGGAATTGTTCACACTTGTCTAAGCTTTGCAAACAAAGTAACATTATCTATTGCCAAAAGAATTTGTATTGTACATTAATCACCAAACCTTAGGATACTTGAAGAGTCAGCCAAAGCTATCTAAGTGACAAGTCAAATGAGTTGAATTTCTAGAGGGATTTTCATTTGCGATCAAATATAAGAAAGGGAAACCAAACATGGTTATAGATGCCTTATTTAGATGGCATGCAATGCTTTCTGACCTTCAAACAAGATTGATGGGACTTGCAAGCACTAAGGAGCAACATTGCTAGGATCTACATTTTTGTCCGATCTATGCCCAGTACAATGAAGGAAGGATGTTGGATGATTACTTTATTGAGAATAGTTATCTTTTCTAAGCTAGAAAACTATGTGTATCGAGCTATTCAATACAAGAGTTTCTTGTTAAAAGAGCCCATAATGGAGGATTGTTAAGACATATTAGGGAGAGAAGGATGTACAAGCTATTAAAGTTGAGATTTTAATGGCTTAAAATGTTAAGGGATATACATATGGTTGTTAAGAGGTGTACAACTTGCAAAGAGGCTAAGAACCAAGCTATGCAAGGAAAAGCTATGTTGCTGCCTACATCAACCAACTTATGGGTTGATCTGAGTATGGATTTTGTTCTTAGTTTACCTAGAACAATGTAAGGGAAGGATGATGTAATGGTAGTGATCGATAGGTTCGACGGGATGGTACCTTTTGTAACTTATAACAAAACTAATGATGCTTTGGCTATTTCTTTTTTTGTTTTTCAAGAGATTGTGAGGCTTCATAGAGTTCTCAAAAGCATTGTATCTAGCCGAGATCCAAAGTTCTTAAGGCACTTTTAGAAGATCCTATGACATCGACTAAAGGCAAAACTATTGTTTAGTAAATCAAGCCATCCATAGACTGATAGACAGATAGAGGTCATCAATAAAACATTGGGATCTCTACTCCGAGCTACTATTGGAAGAAATCATGATAATTAGGATACCTACCTGCCCACTGTAGAGTTCACTTACAACCAGTATGTTCATAACACAAGAGGTAAGACCCTATTAAAGTAGTTCATGGGTTCAACCCAGATCTACCACTTAATCAAGCATCAGTGCCAAGAGCAAAACAAGGTGATCCAAAAGTTGAAGACCAAGCTAAAACCCTGCGATAGATCTACTAAAAAGTCCCTGAGCAAATAACTTGAGCCGTTAAGAAGTTAGCATGAGGAAGCTAAGAGAGAAGGGAAAAGAAGCTATTTCAACTAGGAGATATTATGTAGCTACATCTCATTAAGGAAAGGTTTCTAAACAAGAGGAAGAACAAGTTCTCGCTCGAGCTATAGGCCCTTTTAAAGTATTTTAGAAGATTAATGACAATGCCTACAAGCTCGAGCTCCTAGAAGGATATAGCATTTTAGACGTCTTCAACATGGCCAATTGCGTCCATCCATACTCAAGGAAGATAAACTAGCAAAGGACTCTAAGGATTTAATCCTAAATATTAAAGAACCTAAAAGGAATTATAGGAATCAGCTTCTAGGTCCTATCACTTGCTCTTGAGCTGAGGGCTTAGCTAGTCTACTAAATCATTAACCATTGCCCAACTCTAGAAGAAGTCGACCTGTTATATTGAGTTGATCTGATCCTACATCCCAGCTATCATGAGTTCAGTCTTCTCTTTGCACGAAAGCAAGGTCAGGCCAAACCAATTGAAGACCTCCAATCCATTTTACCAACCTGCTTCAAAGACCTCTCTACCTTCCAACCATAAGTCTATCAAGATGGTATTCTTAGGTCATTCCAAAGAAGACGTTTTAAGCTAAGTAGAGAACCAGTGGTAGTCGACCTTATCCAAACCAATTAAAAACTATTGTGCACAAAATCTTCTAACCTCTTTCTCGAAGATACGTATCCCAAAAACCTCGAATGTATAACCTGACCTTGGATATTCTCTTTCTAGAAGGACTATAAAATTTTCCTTTCTCTTTTTATATATTTTTGTATTTAGTTTTTACACTTTGTAGTAATTTCAGGTGTTAAGATGTAACCTTAGACACTAGGTATGAAAATCATGATATAGCAATTGTTGTAATCAGATTCCTTCCTTGATTAATGAAATATCTAAGTTTGTCTCTCTCTCTCTCTCTCCCTAGTTGAGAATGCTAACCCTAGTTCATATCAATCCTTAAGCAAGGTTGTGCGGCGAGCAACCCTTCGACCAGTTAGTCACATTTGGCAAGTTACATCCAACAAGTTGTAGGCTATGTTGAGCTTTAGTGGTATGTCACATCTACAAAACTACTCATGGATTTACTTAACCTACTATCTACATTTCTACCAAAAAACCATTTCCTTTTCTTCGATAGTTCTCAAAGAACCCATCCATGTTATAGTAAGATCTCATTAAGGGCTTACTTGTGTATGTTGTTTATAACTACAACGGCTCTTGTATGCCGTTTATAACCATAAGAGCTCTTATGTGTGTTATTGGCTTACACTACATTACAAACCACATAAATTTTCATAGGATTTAACCATACAAGAATGGGATGCACTAGTATCAAACAATACATAAACATTATGGGAGTGGATAGAGAGCTTATTGCCATAGTGTCTATGTTTGAATAAGTATCGTAGTGTTGTAAAGCAAATACCTTAGCAAAAGCTCTTTGATGTGATCTTATAGGCTGAGGTTGTCTAACTTGAGGAATTGGAGGGGTTCTAGTAGCTGGTATACCCAATGCAGTCTGACTCACTACCTCTTTATCTTTGTGATTGGCAATTCTATGACCCCTATAACCACATTTATAATAGAAGTCTTGGTGAAGTATAGTAATCTCCTTGTAATCTTTACATAGATGCCTTGTCTTACCATAAAGCAAATAGGTATTGGGTATATATTTACAAGTTGTCACTTTATGTGATCTAAATTACCATAAACATGTACTAGCACTCTAAACTGAGAGCTAGTGGTAGTGCCATGGACCTAGGCTGCATCATAATTAGCTCATCATTACGATCTCTAATCATAATCCCAAGGGCAAGTCTCTTAAAAACTCTTTTTAGTCCAAGCATAACATAACTTAGGAGTGGTCTCTTTTTTAGGGCTATCTTAGCCCTGTGGTTCAACTAATCCTCTTTCTACCTTAATAGTAGTTGAAAACACTTAGCCTTATTTGCTGCTTTAAAATAAATAATCGGTTGAAACCTTACCACTCACTCTTGTATTTTAGGCTCAAGCCTATAGATAAAGCAGTTGATCCATGACTGCTCATCAAGTTTAGTTGCCTCTAGTAAGAAATGTACTAAATGATCTAACTTAGCCTCATATTCAACTACTACCCGTATTCTTGCTAAAGAGTTTGATGGGCCAACTGTATTAGTTCTTGGGTGCTACTAGGGATAAAACGGTCAAAGAATATCCACTTAAACCTATCTTAGTTCAACTCTCCCATGTTTGGTATCATGCATGGAGCACCATCCCACCACTTAGAGGCGTTCCTTGTTAGCCTAATCACTATAATCTATCATTTTTCTCATTTGGCACTTTAGCAATAGCAAATGCCTTTTTAGTCTCTATAATCTAGTCCTCTATAACCACTACATCATTTAGCTTATGATTAAATTCCTTATCTACTTTTATGAAATGATCCATCCTTAGCTGCTTGGCAATCTACCTCTCCTATCACTAAGCTTCAGCATTGGCTTGTAGCATCTACATGTCTCTTTATCTATGCTAGTGTTGCTAGGCCATCATCCTCAATATGGTATTCATAGTATTCAGCATCTAAGCAACAATCACATTGTCCAATACAAAGCCTTGAATTAGATTCTGCTAAGGATGTGCTTAACCAGGCATAAGAAGTCCCTAATCCTATTAGGGTCACCCTTACCCTAGTGCTAGGGTGATAAGTGGTACGTAAGTGCACCTAGTTAAGTTTAGTATAGAATCGGATTTGAGTTTGAGTGCCGATCCCACAAGAAACCATATATAAGACTAAAACCTAATTATTTAGTAGCATTATCCATAAAATCTTCCAATTACCTAACTTCTATAATTAAAGATGTAATTAAATAATTGAAGATAATAAAATAAAGATTGCAAGAACAAAAGTAATTAAAATAACAAAAACAAAAACATAAATATAAATAATTAAGATAAAGAAACAAAATAATTCTTTAGTAAATCCTTGTGTTATTTATTACCTAATTCTAAGTAACTTATGCAATCTTAATTATAATATTAGACTGTGAGGATTCCTATTATGAACTAATCAAACTTACATCTCTAACTAATTCTTAATCCTAAGTATACTTTACCCGAATCATTTTTGCAATAAAATATCTTAAAATTACATTAAACCCTTGAATCTCATTATTAAGTTGCCTAATCTGGAAAAACTAAACTAATAAACATATTAGTCAACTAGTTTTGTTTGATTGTACCTGATAAGAAACCACCGAACCCTTTACTTGAGCTTAAACCCGAGGATTGGAAAGCAAGGCCAAGAGAGTTCTGTCTTTATGCCCTACCTCTAAGGAGTTCGAACTTCTATAGTTTATCGACCTAATGCCCTAGCCAAGCTAAACCCTCTCATACTTATTGGTAGTCTCTATCTGCCGACTAAAGCTACATTCGGATAACAACTCGACCAATCTAACCTTCTACTTGGCAAACCTGAATCTGAGCTATACTAAATACGTCCAAGCTGAATTCACCTCAGAAGTATCATCTACTTATCTTAACATAGCTGATCTACCATCTTTGCTCAGCACCTCGACTCAACAATCACAAACCTAATTGTATAGTTTATCTTCTTCTACCAAAAAATCACCCATCCATAAAGAGCCACATGTCCGAGCAATCATATGGTAGAATCTTCCGTATAGGATACCTATTTTGCTGTATTTTCATTTATACCCTTTAGATATTCCTTGTTTCATACTTATTTAGGTCATTTCCCTTTTTAGTCTTTTCCATTTTAGGTAGGATGCCCCAAAACTTTTGGGTATAAGTACTAGCTATACATAGAATCGCATAATCATCTTACACTTTTTGGCATTGAATATACAGTTCTCCTTTTTGTGAGCATTATTCTCCATTTGTTACTTCACTCTTATCATAACCCTAAAGTAAGGCTAGGTGATGAGTACTCTCATTAGACTAGTTCGTACGTCATATTGAGTTGAGCCATGAGTCCTCAATAGTTTCTTGGTGCATCATATCCTTAGAGCAAATCAAGGGTCTGCTTGTTTTACTTTTATTGTTGTTTGCATACGTTTTCACCCTTCGTTCAAGCTTTCCATAAGCTTAGAACCACTCTTGCAACTGAACTTGTCAGTCTTTAGACCGGTTTATATCATCTTGGTATCAGAGCGAAGGTTTTGTTTAGGTAAGTTGTATTTAAACTATCTTATGAGTAATGATTGTTGTGGCAATGTATTACAATTACATAGAAGTCAACTGTGAGTGTTTTTGAGTAAGTAGAAGGCACAATAGTTTGTTGTGGATGTATACTCTGTTATTCCTTGTTTCAAGTGCACAAAAATAAAGTAAGTTCGATTAAGTTTATTGTTCATTAGAATAGCGACTGTGTTCGCATATTAGTTAGATAGTCATATGGAAGGATGTATGTATTAATGTCTGTTATTTCTCAAATTCGAAGTTTGTAAACAAGTTTTTGTTGAAGAAAACAACGGATCTGAGTATCAATGCTAGAATTGGAGATGATAATAGCAGTATTATCCACCATAGGCGACAACCCTAAAACACCCCTAAGAGTATAGACAAATGACTTAATGAGGTAGCTAACCTCACAGCCGATTTGACCAGAGTTGTTCATGCATTGGCTTTTTGACCTGCTAAGGCCATGTAGAATACTTCACAAAATGCTTGACCTACTAGAGGATAGTCCCCAGCCCGACAAGCTCGAGATGGAGGAATAGTATGATGAGTACGAAGGAGGATTAACTTAGATGATATAGATGATGAAGGAGAAGAAGAGTACAAAGAAGACAAAGAGCAAGATACAATACCTCGAGCTACTAACCATGTGAATCTTTAGATTCCAAGCTTCAATGGTTCTGGAAATGTAGATGACTATCTAGATTAGGAGGGAAAGGTTCAATGTATTTTTTAATATTATCAATATGAGGACCATGAGAAGGTAAAGGTTGCTGATGTTGAATTCTTAGGGTATGCCGCAATGTGGTGGAAGAACTTCCAAATTATGAGGAGACAACAAGGATTCAAGGAAGTTAATACTTAGCTTAAGATGAAAAGAATCCTTAAAAACAAATTCATGTCGAATACTTATTTGCAAGACACTTTTGCTCAACTACAAAAGCTAGGATAAGGGAGTTGAACTGTTGGTGAATATGTTCAAGAGTTTCAAATACTCATGATTTGCTATGAAATAGATGAAACATCAACACGAACCGTGTCAAGATTTCTTAATAGATTAAGAAATGACATCTAAGATACTATGGAACTTCAGCAATTCGCTACATTGGATGAGGCTATAAGAATAGCCTAAGGAGTAGAAAGATAGAGAAAGAATAGGCCAAGCTGACCCTTGATGAGTTAGCCTAGCCAGCCAAGCTAACTTGCTTGGGGAAGTTACCAAGCTTAGCCAAATGCTGACCCGACTAGAAGGGTAAAAGTTAGAGCTAAATAAAGGGTTGACCAACTAATGGTGAAGTGTCGTCGAGAACTTATGAGAAAGGATAAGGATCAGGAGGAAGATGAGCAAGATCAAGTGCTTTAAGTATCGAGGGTTTGAGCACATGGTTGCCTAGTGTTCGAACCAAAGGACCATGGTTATCAAGGGAGATGTCTTGAAGATTAAAGTAGATAGCACAGATGATAGGAATCAACCACCTAAACTAATTACTCGTAGCCAAGCTAGAGGACTCTAAGGACTCACTCAAAGGATACTAGCTCAAAGCCATATCTGAGACAAAGATTCCTATTCCAAACCGATCCCCCATCAACCTGATTGTCAGAGCCTTACGTACACCAAACCTGCTCTTACCCAGTCGCTATGCTATGAAAAGACATCCAAGGAGGTAGCTCCAAGACTATCTGAGCTAAACTCCCAAGCCGATCATAAGTAACGAACCCCAACTCAAGCTGACTACTTTGCACTTGGACTGATTGGGCTTCAACCTGGTCCAAATTGGGTTAGCCCTTAACTGCAGCTCTTCTTTTCTCTTTTCACTGCCTTATACAATATTTTTGACATCTAGCCACCAAGCGATACGTGTCTTCTAGCACAACATTCCAGAAGGATTCATTACTTTTCCATACTGAATATTCTTTGTCTCTTTTACCCTTTTTAGTATGTATTATGTAACCTAATTATAAGAACACCTTTTTGTCTTTTCATACATGTAAAGTAGCCCTAGTAAACGGGTATATAAAGCCCCATTTATTTGTACATAGGCAATGAATCATCAATATTAGAATATTATTCAAGTTTTCTTTGAGCAACCTTAGTGTTCTCATCATCCTTCAACTCTTATCTATTCCCTTCAATAAGGAACAGTGGCGAGTGACTCTTCAATTCAAATTGGTGTATCATATCTAGTGAATTGTAGGCTGAGTGGGATTTAGTGGTGTGTCATATCCGTTGAGTAGCTACTTAGATTTTGTTAGCTCTTCTTTTGTTCCTTTTGGTTCACTTTGTTATGGTGCTTCTCTATGTGTCCAACCTCGAAAATGCATCAGCTTCACTAGTATTAGAGCACAGTTCTGAGAGGGATGTGTGAAGTTACAATGAACTTTTGGTTCACTTTACTATTAGTGGCTACTTTGTTACTTCCTAGCTGCTACAATGTATTTGTATGTTAGTAAGTATGGTTTCATTATTACTCTGTTTTTCATTACGAAAATAGAGCAAGTTTATTTCTGTTCTATTCAAGTGATTATCGAGGATTAAAGTTGTTAATGAGTTGTTAATCCATTCGAGAAGTATTGTACCATGTTAGATTTGAGTGTTCAGGGTATTATTAGTGACCATAGTAGTAGTGCTCAACCTGATCATGGTCATAATGATAGTAACACCCCAAGGTCAGTTGATGACAAACTTGATAAACTCATAAACCTTGTTGAGTGTCTAGTCATAGCAATATAAGTTAATAGACAACAACCCCATGGTGTACAACACCATAACTTATAAGAAAATGCCCCTGAGAGATATTATGGTGAAGGTAACTAAACCAATCCACCAGTTCAACTACAACGAGCTGGAGGAGTAGCAGATTAAGCTACTAGACGAAGACTAAAGTTAGAGGAGATCGAGGAAGATCATAAGGAGTTAAATGTTGAAGAGTTTGGGGAGGAAGGACAAGAAGCTGACAACTACTTAGCATAAGGACAAGGATGCTGAGCTCCTTGAGGGCTAGACAATGTCAAGGTTCAAATCCCACCCTTCAATGGAAGTGGAGATGCAAATGAATACTTGGAGTGGGAAGAGAAGGTGGAAAAGGTGTTTGATTTTTATGGGTATACAAATGTTGTCCAATTTCGACTTGCTATACTGGAGTTTACTGAGTATGCTACAATGTGGTGGAAGAATCTAAATGCAACTAAAGCAAGGGGTAGAAGACAAGGTGTTAGAACTTGGGATGAGGTGAAAAGGTTGTTAAGAGGTAGATTTGTGCCCGAGACCTACCTACAAGATATGTTTGCAAAGTTGTAAAGCTTCACTAAGGAAGCCAATCTATTGATAACTATGTTAGATAATTCCAAATGCTTATGATTCGAGCCAATGTGGAAGAACCAAAGGCCCACATAGTATCAAGGTTCATTTCTAAGCTCACGTATGAGATTCGCAACTTCATGGAAGTGCAGAGGTTTTATACCTTAGAAAAGGCAATCAAGATTGCATAGAGGGTTGAAAAGCAAAGGAAAAATGCTCTAAGCCGACCTAGGCCAACATTCTCTTAACCCTAATTCCACACCGACTTATTCAAGCTAAGCCGAGGAGGCCATACTAAGCCGAGAATGACTAACCTAATAATAGCTGAGTAGGTCCATTGAGTCGAGCCAGTTAGCCAAGCCAAACTGATGCTAAGCTGACCCCAAAGACATACGAGAAAGATCAAACCTTCGAATAGAAGACCAGCGAGGTGAAGTGCTTTAAATACTTAAGCTTTGGACACATGGCTACTAAGTGTTCGAACCGACATATCATAGTGCTCCGAGGTGATGTAGTGGATAGCACCAACAAGAGTGAGCCTAAGGCAAAAAAGGATGTTGGAAAAGCCAAAGTCAAAGAAGAAGAGGAAACTTGTGTCTATGCCAACTAGGGAGAAGTAATAACCCAAGTTTTGAGATGAATATTGAGTTCCCTACTGAACTCTGATGAAGACTAGAGGGAAAATTTGTTCTAAACTAAATGTACCATCAAAGGACAATTGTACACTATTATAGTGGATAGAGGAAGTTGTACTAATGTAGTTGTACGTTCCTTTATGCAAAGGTTGGGTCTGCTGACCTCAAAGCATCCTCAACCTTACGAGGTGCATTAGCTTCATGATAAGGGTACTTTACACGTGATTGAACAAGAGATCGTACCGTTCAGTATTGGGAGTGTAGACATGGACAAAGTAATTTGCAATGTCATCCCCATGGGAGCTTCACACTTGTTACTTGGACAACCTTAGTTATTCAATCGACATGTTACTCACGATAGATACAGGAGCACCTATGCCTTTGTTAGGAATGGAAAGAGGATTATGTTGCAACCATGGCCCCATCCCAAGTAAAGGAGACCCATCATTAGCTTACCTAATCCAGTAAGAACAAAACCTTAGTTATGAGCCAAAGAGAGCTTTGAGTTGCTTGGAGATGAGAGATTTCAAAGATATTCCTGATGAAATCCAAAGCCTACTAAATAAGTTTTTCGATCTATTTCCTAAAGAACTGCCTCCAGTCCAAGGCATTGAGCACTATATTGATCTATAGCTAGGCACCACTCTACCAAATCAACTTGCATACAAAATGAACCCTGAGCAGGCTGCCAAGTTGAAGAGATAGGTAGATGAGCTCATAGACCAAAGATATGTGAAAGAGATCATAAGCCCTTGCATGGTACCAGCTCTGCTCATTTCGAAGAAAGATGGTTTGTGGCGTATGGGCATCGACAACCAAGCAATCAATTGAATTACTATCAAGTACAGATATCCGATAGCAAGGCTTGATGACATGTTAGATGAGCTCTATGGTGCCAAAATATTTTCAAAGCTTGATCTATGAAGTGGCTACCACCAAATTCATATGAGACCCAGTGATGAGTGGAAGACTACCTTCAAGACTAAGCATGGTCTCTACAAATGGTTGATTATGTTGTTCAAACTTACTAATGCATTAAGCACATTCATGAAGTTAATGTACCATGTCATATGCCCCTTGATCGGAAGATGTGTGGTTATGTACTTGTTGACATACTTTTATATGGTACTGACTTGAACAACCATGTTCAACATCCCTATGAACTATTTGATATTCTGCAAATTGAGAAGTTATATGGTAATTTGAAGAAGTGTATGTTTTGCTAAGATGAAGTGATTTTTCTAAGGTTTGTGGTGTTAGGGGAAGGAATCCAAGTAGATGAGGAGAAGATCCGAGCTGTTCTAAAGTAGTCAATACCAAAGAATGTCACTGAAGTCCGAAGTTTCTACAATCTAGCTTCTTTCTATAGGGAATTCATTAAAAATTTCAGTATGATAGCCATCCCCTTGATTGAGCTAACAAAGAAGAGTGATGGGTTCCATTAGAACAATCGAGCTAGATAAAGCTTTAAGGAGATTTAAGAAAAAGCTCACGTCGACCCTTATGCAAGAATGATGACCTGTCACCTACCATAGTGAAAAGCTTAGTGGTGTTGCCTTGAACTATTCTGTATATAAGAAGGAGTTCTACTCTCTTTTTTAAGCCCTCACTATTTAGCAACACTATCTATTGCTACGAGAGTTTATTATTTACACTAACCATAAATCATTAAAGCATCTTGAGAGTCAAAACAAACTCTCGAAGAGATAAGCCAAGTGGTTGGAGTTTGTGGAAAGATTTTCCTATATGATCCAGCATAAGAAGGAAAGCGTAAATATGGTCGCCAATGCTCTGTCACGACAATAAACCTTACTAACCATTTTACAGACAAAATTATTGAGATTTTCACTTCTCACCGAGCAATATGCTAATGACCCCACTTTGGTCTTGTTGTTGAACAATTTGAGAAGGAGTAATTGTTGGAGGATACTATCTTAAGCATGGCTATCCGTTCAAAGACTGAAGATTGTGTATACTAAACTATTCCATAAGTGAGCTATAAGTCAGGGAAGCTTATAGTAGAAGGTTATCTAGTTATTTTAGGGAGACCAAGACAGCCAACCTGTTAAAGAAAATTTTTACTAGCTTAGTTTAGCTAAGGATGTCTATAAGGTAGTTGGTAGTTGTGAAGTGTGCAAGCGAGCTAATGGGAATAGGGAACCTCATAGAGAATACATGCCTCTACCGACGCTAACCTTACCTTAGGTCAACCTCAGCATGAACTTTATCCTAGGGTCACCTTAGACATTTAGAGGAAAAGATTCTATATTTGTTGTTGTGGACCACTTCAGCAAAATGTCATACTTCATCCCGTATTAACAAACTAACGATGCTTTATATATTGCTAATTTGTTTTTATAGGAAGTTGTCTGACTACATGGTGTACCAAAGACTAATGTCTCAAATCACGACATGAAATTTTTGAGCTATTTTTAGAAGACTCTTTAGAGAAGACTTAAAACTAAACTTATGTTCAACTCTAATAGCCACCCTCAAACTGATGGCCAGACTGAAGTGGTGAATAGGACATTGGGCAACTTACTCAAAGCTGTTGTAGGAAAAAACCTGACAGACTGGAATTTGTGTCTACCAGTTGTGGAATTCGCATACAACTAAACTATCTACAGTACCACTTAGAAGACCCCATTCAAGGTCATCTATGGCCTTAATCCTACTATTCCCCTAGATATGATTAGCACCCTAGTAACTGCTAAAGAGAGTCAATTCGGAGTTGACTAAGCTCAAGAATTGCATGAGCTACACTAAACTGTAACCAAGAAGATCACCAAGTTCAATCAAAGATAGTAAGGAATTAGTAGCCGAGGCCGCTGAACTGTTTCTTTCTATCTAGGAAACCTAATATGAATTCACCTCAACCAAAAGTGATAGCTACACTTGAGACAAAACAAACTATCTCCTCGAGTTGATGATCTATTCAAGGTCCGTTCAAGGTCCTAAAGAGAGTCAACCGCAATGCCTACCAAATTAAGTTACCTGATGACTACAGTGTTTCCTCCACCTTTAATGTATCCGACTTGATTCTGCACCAACTAGAAGAAGGCCCTACAAATGCATAAGAAGGACAACTAGAGACTGCTCCAGATTTGAGGACAAATCTTTTTGACCCCTAAGCAAATGATAGGAATTAGCCCCTTAGATCGATTACTCACAATCGAGCTAGGGACTCCAAGGCCTCACTCAAATAATACTAGCTCAAAGCCATATCCAAGACAGAGATTCCTATTCTAAACTGATCCCCTGGCAACCTAATTGTCATACCCTTACATATGCCAGACTTGCTCTTACCCAATAGTTGTGTTATGATAAGACCTCCGAGGAGGCAACTTTAAGACTATCCAAGCTAAACTCTCGAGCCGATCACAAGCGCCCAACCCCAACTTAAGTTGACTACCTTGCACCTAGACTAATTGGGCTCCGACTTGATAACTGCAACTCATCTTTTCTCTTTTTGCTTCCTTGTACCATATTTCTAACATCTAACTACCAAGTGATACATGTCTTCTAGTATATACTAAATATTCTTTGTCTCTTTTACACTTTTTAGTATATATTATGTAACTTAATTATAAGAACACCCTTTTGTCTTTTCATACATGTAAAGTAGCCTTAGTGGACAGGTATATAAACTTACATTTATTTGTACACAGATAATGAATCATCAATATCAGAATATTATTCAAGTTTCCTTTGAGTAACCTTAGTGTTCTCATCATCCTTCAACTCTTAACTATTCTCTTTAGCAAGAAGTAGTGGTGAGTGACCCTTCAGTTTAGACCAATGTATCATATATGGTGAATTGTAAGCTAAGCAAGATTGAGTGGTGTGTTATATCCGTTCGGTAGCTACCCGGACTTTGCTAGCTCTTCTTTTGTTCCTTTTGGTTTGCTTTGTTATGGTGCTTCTCCGTCTATCTAACCCTGGAGACACATCAACAGATAAGGAACCAAAGGAGGAAAAAGAAGTAGGAGACGAGGTTAAGGTTAATGCCAAATTGGTTGAGGAAGATGTGTTACATAAGACCTAGATAAGTGAACTCTGGTTATCCAATGTACAATGAGTATGGAGCCCTCTACTAAGGAAGAGTAAAGAGAGAACCTATCCCACATCACTTGCAAAGTGAATGAATAAGTATGTGCACTCAAAGTAGATAACCTAATTAAGAAACTCAAGTTGTCGACCATTTCACATTCGAAGCCATATAAGTTGTATTGGCTGAACGAAAAGGGAGCACTACATGTTACACAATAAGTTTTGCTACCGATCTCAATTGGAAATTATTCTACTGAAATTCTTTATGATGTATTGCCCATGTGCACATCTCATGTGTTATTAGGCAAACCATGGCTTTTTAACCAGAGAGTTATGCATAACGGATTCAGGAATATGTATGTGTTTGAGAAGAATGGTTAGAAAATTACCTTGAACCCCATGACACCAAGCCAATTAAGTAAGCTACATGCTAAGTTGGCTCATGGAACCAAGAAGGCTTTAGTCTTAAGTCTAATAAAGCTGCGAGAGATTCTTAAAGCAAACATGCTAACCTTCCTACTGGTCAAGTGACAATTACAATTTAAGGAGCAAGTACAACTACCCTCAAAGGTTAAAGAGCTACTAAATGAATATGCTGACCTGTTTGCAGAATAGTTGCTTGAGGGACTACCTCCATTTCAAGGCATAGAGCATTGCATTGACATGGTACCTACTACTACCTTACTAAATAAACTAGCTTGTATAATGAATCTTGAGCAACCTGTAGAGCTCCAAAGGCAAGACAATGAGCTATTAGAGGAGGGATATGTAAGGAAGATCCTCAACCCCTATGTTATGCCTGCATTGCTTGTGCCAAAGAAGGATGGCACTTGGCGTATGTATGTGGATAACAAAGCTATTAACAAGACTACAATCAAGTACCGATACACCATCTTGAGGCTAGATGATATGCTGGACAAATTAAGTGGTGTGAGAGTGTTCAATAAGATCGATCTGAAGTCAAGGTACCACTAGATTCGGATGAGATAAAGGAATGAATGGAAAACTCCTTTTAAGACCTAACAAGGCTTGTATGAGTAGATGGTCATGCATTTCGGATTATTAAACACCCCAAGTACATTCATGAGGTTGATGAATCATGTCTTGTGAGATTCAATCAAAAAATTTGTCATTGTCTACCTTGACAACATCCTTATCTATAGTACCAACTTGACGATGCATACTATCCATCTTAGAGCTATTTTCAATGTCCTCAAATAAAAGAGATTGTTCAGAAACCTGAAGAAATGCTATTTCTAGTAGGAGGAAGTGATCTTCCTAAGTTACATAGTAAGTGGAAATGGATTGAGGGTTGATGAAGAGAAGATGCGAGCCATTGTTAAGTAGCTAGCTCTAACCTCATGTGCCAAAGTGAAGAGTTTTCATACATTGGCATCATTCTACCAATGCTTTCTCCAAGGATTCAGCTCTATAATAGTGCCTCTAACTGAGCTAATAAAGAAGAATGTGGAGTTTAAGTGGGGAGAGAAAGAAGAGAAGAGCTTTGCCAAGGTGAAAGTAAGAGTGACCTCTACCCTAGTCTTAGCTCTACCCGATTTTGATGAAGTGTTTGAGCTTGAATGCGATGCTTTAGGTATCGACATTAGAGCTGTGTTGATGTAAGAAGGTTAACCTATCGCTTATCATAGTGAGAAGCTTAGAGGAGCACAATTAAACAATTTTGTTAATGACAAGGAACTTTTGGCCCTAATTTAAGCTCTTTACATATGGCAACATTATCTTCTGCCAAAGGAATTTATCATATATACAGATCATGAGTCTTTAAGATACTTGCAGAGCTAATCTAAGTTGTCTAAACACCAAGCTCGATGGATTGAATTTTTGGAAGGATTTAATTTCACCATCAAATATAAGTAAGCCAAGATTAATGTAGTTGTTGATACTCTGTCAAGAAGACATGTTCTTCTCATTGAGTTATAGACTAGATTATTAAAGAATAGTATCAAAATAATTCTCATTTTGGCCATATATATAAGCACTGTGGAGAAGGAAGAGCAATGGGTGAGTACCATGTGAAGGATGGTTATCTGTATGAGGTAACAAATTGTATGTGCCAACCTATTCAATTAGAAAGCTATTGGTGATAGAAGTCTACAATAGAAGACTCCTTAGGCACTTTAGAGAATGGAGAATGTAAAAACTGTTGAATGATAGGTTTTTCTAGCCTAGGATGAAACATGACATACATCACGTGATAGAGGGATGCGCCATCTATAAGAAAGCAAAGAGCTAAGTAAAACAAGAGAAAATAATGCCTTTACCTGTTCTGACCAAACCATAGGCTAAATTGAGTTATATTTTGTCCTTAGATTACCTCAAACTACATGGGGTAAAGATTCTATAATGGTTGTCATAGATAAGTTTAGCAAAATGGCACATTTTATGCCCTGCACCAAAATTAACAATGCTTTGCCTATTGCTTCTTTGTTTTTGTAGGAACTAGTTCTCTTGCACGAAGTGCCAAGTGTGGTGTTGAATAGAGACCAAAATTTCTAAGTAATTTTTAGAGAACCCTCTGGTGTCAGATAGGATCTAAACTACTATTCAACACCTCTTGCCGTCTCCAAATCAACAGCTAGACAAAGGTTGCCAACCGCACCTTAGGATCACTTCTCCAAGCTATAATGGGAAAGAACTTAACCTACTAGAATGTTTATCTATTGGTGGTAGAATTTGCTTACAACAGGACAATACATTGCACCACTAATCACACCCCATTTGAGGTCATCTATGGCTTCAACCCCAAGCTACCCCTCAACCACACCTCGATGCCACGCATTGACTAAGAAGATCCAAAAGCAATAACCAAAGCCTAATCCCTCCAATAGATCTACTAACGAGTCTCCCAGCAAGTTGACCAAACCACCAATAAACTCAAGGAGAAAGGCAAGGGAAGGAAGACCAAGTAATTTTAGCCTAGTGACCAAGTGTAGCTATACCTAAGTAAAGAAAGGTTTCCTAATAAAAGGAAGAACAAGCTATATACCAAAGCTGAAGGCTCATTCAAGATACTCCAAAAAATAAATGACAATGCATACCAACTAGAGTTACTAAAAGACTTCGAAATATTAGAAGTGTTTAATGTCGCCGACCTTAGCCCTAATCAACTCGAGGAGAACTTGGACGAGGACTAGCCGAATTTGATCCAAAATCCCAATAACTTAATAGGGATGATAGAAATTAGACCATTAAACCCTTAACCTGAGCTTAAGCTTGAGGATTGGAAAGCATGGCTAAGCGAGTTTTATTTTTACTCCCTACCTAAGAGGAGTTTGAGCTACTACAGTTTATCAACCTGATGCCTTATCCAAATCGAACCCTTTTGCACTTATCAATAGTCTCCAACTACCAACTAGAGCTATAGTCTAACAACAACTCGACCCATCCGACATCTATTCGGCCAACATAAATCCGAGCTATATTGAATACATCAAAGCTGTATTGGATACGTTCGAGTTGAATTTACCCCAAAAGTGTCATCTGCTTAGCTCAGCACAACTGATCTACCATCCCTGCTCGATATCTCAGCTCAATAGTCACCAACTTGATTGCACAGTTTGACTTCTTCTACTAGAAAATCACCCATCCACATTGAGCCATGTGTCCGAGCAATCATATGACATAATCTTCCATACCCATTTTGTTATATTTTCATTTATACCCTATAGATATTCCTTGTTTCATACTTATTTGGGTCATTACCCTTTTTAGTATTTTCCATTTTAGGTAAGATGCCCTAAACTTTCGTGTATAAATACCCATTGTACATATAGCTGCACAATCGTCTTACACTTTCTAATATTGAACATACACTTCTCTTTTTTGTGAACGTTGTTCTCCATTGCTTACTTTACTCTTATCATAACCCTTAAACAAGGCTAGGTGGTGAGTACCCTCATCGAATCAGTTCGCACATCATATCGAGTTAAGTCATGAGTCTTCAATAGTTCCTTTGTGAGTCATATCCTTAGAGCAAATCGAGGGTTTGCTTGTTTTACTTTCGTTATTGTTTATGCACATTTTCATCCTTCTTTTCGAGCTTTCCATAAGCTTAGACCTACCCTTGCGACTTGCCTTATCAATCCTTCAATCGATTTGTATCAATACCAGTCCATTATATTATAAGAACTCATAAACTCTATAATAGACTTAAGTAATAATTCAATCATCGATAAAATTTAATTAAAAAACGAAATAAAATAATACAGTTAGATCTAAATATGCAAATATCATAGATTAAATAATTACATTAATAAAGATAACAAAAGTCACAATAGAACATAAGGTTTAATAACGATTACTAAGAAAATCGAAAGTAAAGACATAATAATAAGTAAAGAAACAAGAAGAATAGAGGAACTCCTGTAATTTTACCCTACTGACTTTGCTTTAAAGGAACTCTCTCTGCAAACCTAGGCCTAAACACCTATCTATAGGAGATGGACCTAGATTTACAAAGAAAACTTAACAAAAATGGAATATTCAAAAATAATAACATCATTATGCCCAAGGTTCAAGGCCATGGAGATTGACGCGATCTTATACTTAGTTTGAAATCTTCAAATTTCGATGGAAATTAATTACAAGAGATACATGGCTATAGATCACGGCTATAGTCTTCACCTGTGATCTTTACTGAACTTTATTTCTTGCTTGAAATTCTTCTAGTTTAAGTCCTTGATCAATGCTTTTCTTCAAATAAGCTCCAAAACTTGATAAAAAAATCCTCAAAGATTCATGAAATGCTTCCAAAGGCCCTAAAAATAAAATTTAAACAAATCAATCTCTAAATCACTATAAAAATAACTTAAGCCCTATTTGTTTCAAGGAAAATCTTTTGTAAATGGAAAATATTTTCTATTGAAAAGATTTTCTTGAAAATTATATGTTTTCGTATGTTTAGACATCTTTATAAAATCGTGATAAAAAGAATTTTCCACTATTTGGTATGAATTTTATGTGACCTGTAGTCATACTTAAAATAGAATATCATTATTATAAAATCATAAATATACTACAAGTCTTTTATATATAAGTATAACATGTAAATTAATTTTTAACATTCATTGTTATAATATCCTTAACTTGTATTTCAAAATTTCATCAACAAGTGTTTTACATTATTTTTTCATTAAAGTCCCTCTATATTTATAATTCATAAGTCAATTCTAACAAGGATCAATTTAAAAATCACTTTTCCAAAGTTAAAAAACTTATGGAAAATAATTCAAAAAACGATGACTTTTTGTTTTGAAAAGCTTAAGTTGTTTTCCTAAAAAAGATTAGGATTTTCCCTTTAGTAGGAAAATGTCTTCCCTTATAAGGGAAAATATTTTCTACTTAAATTGTCAAATTTAGCTTAACAAACAAAGAAAAATAAGGAAAATGTTTTCTGAAAAATATTTTCCTTGAAACAAACGGGGCCTTAATAAATGTAAAAAATCTTTCAAAATCACCCTAAAATATGTATGCTCGTTACATGCTAGGCATTCAAATTCTACTATTTCTAAGCAGGGACGAGCAAAGGAATTAAGTTAGGGTCTTCAACCTTCTCTCTTTAAAGCTAAGAAGAGGCACTAAAAGCTGCACCACTGCATCTAAGCATACTATAAAAGGAAAGGACAAAGCATGAACACAGGAAATAGTTTAGAAAACAAGGAAACAATAAGAAGTAACTAAACAAGAACAACACACAAACATAGGTGTGGGTAAAGACAAACCATTAAACATTAGCAACTCTATTTTAAAATTTAAACCTAGCCCTTGGCATGCCAACCACTCTCCCCATATCTCACTATCTTATAAATCAATTGCTTTATTTTCTAGTGATTCATAACTTGATCTTTGATACCACCAAAAGCTGTAACACCCTAAAACTTGAGAAGCCACAACTTAACTACATGTTAGCCCTAGAAGCGAACACCCTAAGGCACTAAGATCCTTCCACTTGCCTATAAACCACAAATATTTGTAAAACTTCCAACTCTCATAAAATGATCTCCACATTTATTAAACAAAGAATGGCATAAAAATCCACTCAACACCAACATCAAATGATTTGATCATAATAACCTGTTCAAAAACATGAAATAATACCTCCTATATATCCACAAAATAAAATTAAAACTCATAACTAAGAAATCTCATAACTCCAATCAACACATAAAACAAATAAACGGAGTCACAAGTGACCTTAACCACGAAGTCTTACAAAAATAAAACTTCAACCGATAACTAAAGAATAGTCTTCACATCAATCCATCTAGCCTATTGCCTAAGCGTACCCCGACCCTTCATCAATGCAGTAATAGTCCTCATCTTCAGGGCAATAGTAATAATCATATCTCGCTTCACCATAATATTTAGAACTCTCTACAGTACCTATACTTGTAACTAAAAGACAAGAATTCCCCAAAGTATGAGTTATGCTTAGTACATAACACAAGATACACATGCACATGATTTACAGATCACATGCATACATATCAATAACTAATGTAGTAAACACCATTTATTATCTTTAATTATAAACCAGTAACTAGCATGATCTCAATGTCTCAAGACACACACACACACACACACACACACACATATGTATATATATATATATATATATATGTATGTATGTATGTATGTATGTATGTATAATACATAGATATTGGCATGGATATTACCCAACACCCTTGTTACCCTTCCTAAAATCTAGCTAGGTCATCTTAATATGGAACTTCTACAAAAGCAAGTCGCGTACGATCGCCACATACTTCAATAACCTAATCAAACCTTACCAAAAGGAGGTCGAAGCCAAGCAGAAACAACACAAAATTATTGGTCCATGTTTGAATTAAGCCCATTTATTCATATATAACTATTCTATACACAACAAGCAAGCAAATATTGCATACCTATCTTGAGTGACTCATCACATATTAAAATTGTCTCTTTACAACCTGATAAATAAGATTAGATAACTAATTCGAGTTTTAATCCAATTATTAGCACTCTTATCTATTCCTAGCAACTAGTTTTCACTTATAGTCTAGACTTCTATTAGGAACAAGAATCATTCTAAAGGGAAGATGCTTTTAGGAGTTGTTGAATGCGAAAAACTTGATGGAAAACTTGTTATGATGTTTAGGAATTGGAAATAGGCTAAGAAAACCTAAGAAAAACGAGTTAGGAACAAATTGTACACACCAATAAACATGGCATCCAAATACTAGAGTGACTAGCATCTAGATGCCAAAGGAGCACTCACATTTTATAAGTATAGAGGGCTAGCATCCATCACTAGGCTTAGAGCATCCAGACATGAATTACAATCTATGATTTTCTACAAATTGCAGTTCACGCTCCCTTGCGCTTGTGAACCCTACCCACATCCCAAATGTAATATACCACTTATGAACACTTTTCCATCATCAACACTCATTCAATAACCATCAAAACTCTCCTTAAACACCAAAATTCAATCATCCACAACCTTTTTCACTAGATTCAACCTAATCCTAACAATTCTTCACAAAACCAAATTGAAAACCAAAAGTTTAGGATTAATTACTTGTTTTCTTAATAGAATAACACCCAAAGGCCAATTTATCCTCCCTTAAAAGTTGCAAAACATATATTCCTTAAGGTTTTTCATCCTTCTTTGAAATAAAAAATGAATTTCCCATCCTTATAGATAGAAAACTTACCAAAAGACCTCATGTTATGGCATTTTCATCAATCTCTTGTCATTTCTAATACTCGAGAGTCAAAGATTCAAATTTTAGATTCGTTTTCAAAAGAGGCTTGTGAGTTTTCTATTACTAGTGTTAAGTAAGGAGAAGAGAAGGGTTAGGTGTAAGGTTTTTCTTAAACATAATGTGTTAAGAGGGACAATGGGGTTTCAAACATTTTAGTAGACCAAATTGCCCCTACAAGCTTTAGTCAATTACAAGCAATACCAAGACTTAGTATCTTTATTATATTTATGTAATATTTTTTATTATTTTTTGTCTTTGCAATGTAATAGTTTCAACCCCACAGCTATTGGACTCGATTCATTTTAGGATTTATTTAGCTTACTATAGATACTCCATTTTTTTCACCCTTTAAGTTCTTTTCCTTTTAATTTTTTGGGCTAAGTTTATGGGAAAAATACGAAAGAATTGAAAAATTGAAAATAATAAGAAAAAAAGTGTTAAGAAATGTCTAAGTCAAGTCAATTAGTTTCTCTAAGGTGAGGTTAGGCGATAGTCAAAAGTATATATGCAATTTGATAAATTTAGAGTCTTTAAAATTTTAAGGCTTCATTAGAAAAATATCCTAGTAAAATATTTAAATGGATTTTTATCAAATTTTAAAATTTTCTAATGGGATTAATTAAAATAAGACTCTATATTTATTAAAATTTAAAAGTAGTGATCAAATATCTTTAGCATGCATATTTTGGACTATCTATTAAAAGGCTATGGTTAATTTAAAACAGGTTAAGTTATGTTAGGTCTAGAATAAAAAGCCCAAATTAAAGGTGGGCCTCATAAGAAGAGATCAAATAAAAATGGGTTGCAACATGTGATGAGAAAAAGCTTAGCTCAATTGGTTAAGTGCTTAGGCATGCAAACAGGAAAGATCAAAAGGTAAGGGGGTTTGACTACCCTAAAGTGCAAACTAAGCTTTTGTTTTTTTTTCACTTATCCCTGATCACATGATAGTCACGTGGTCATCTCCTTTAAGCAAATTACAAATAGATAGAGGAAAGGAGGTATAAGGGGTTGAAGATTCAATCGAATCATGTTGTTTCAATCCATTTTATCAAATTTTTAATGTGAATCTATTCTGAAATCTTTAGTATATCCAAAAGGATGTACATTTAAAAAATGCTAAAAATTAGATTAAATCAAAGATTTATCTTTATGAAATCAAAAACGAGAATCAATGATATCATAAGGAACCTAGATCTAAATGTGTGTTTTGTATATAATAAAATACACAAGAATGGATCGAGAGTTCGTGATCTTGATAACCAATTGCCTTCAATCCCAATGTGCCTTCAAATAAAATTAGACATATAGCATCGCTACCCCAATCTCATAAACACATTCCATCGTCCATCAACACATCCTACTTACCCACTTCATCTTCAATTCTCACTCACGCAACGGCTACTCACTATCCCCATCAAACACTCGACACTCTTTAAGTAACCCAACCATTGAACCTAGCAACGCCATTGTCCACCATGACCAAACCTAAACTCCAGTTGCAATCCAATCATCCCCAACGTGACCTACTATAACGACCATCCCCAAACACAACAACATAGAACCCTAACAATAATGGCTACGTGACAACACCCCAACCAAACACATAGTCATAAAAACTAACCAAACTCAACACCTCACACAACAACACCAACAAACACAACTCCTAGACCAAAGAGGGAGGCACTAGTTCAAAAGTGTTTTTTACCAATCACTTTCTCATGAAGTGCAAATACCTACTCGAAAATTGAATTAGAAGTCACCGTGTGAAGTTAGATTGCTATTGTTGTTGAAGAAAGGGTATGCTCAACTTGAATTGTGTTTGGAGCCTAAGTTTAACCTGGATCCAACCCAATCCGAAGACACGATCCACGTACCCTTCCTAGTCTAGATCCAACCCACGTCTAGTTAGGTGGATTTAGGTTTCTTTTACTTATTTAGTAATTTATTTGGTTATTTTATTTAATGCTGTTAGCATTTATAAATTCATTTTTTACTAACTTTATCTTTCTTTTAATGCAAGTCTTTCATTTTAATTTTTTAATTATTGTCCATTCCATTATCGTGTTATATCCTCTTAATATGTAGTATTAATTTTATTGCATGATTAGGGTAGTTCACTAGTACTAACTCTTTTTTTTTTTTTTTGTGCAAGTTTTTGCATCAATTAGGCATATCATCATTTAAAAAATTTTTAAATTTAAAAAAATATATAATTTTGCATCTTACATTTCGAATGTTTTAAAAAAGTCAATTTTTTTTCGATCTATTCATATTTTACATGAAAATCACATATTTCATTAAATTTTTCACAAAAATTGCATTTTTAGGTCATTGGGGTTTTTCCTTCAAAAAAAATTTTTTTTTATCACATAGTTGTTTTTTCTCAAAAAGAAAATCTTAATTGAAGTCTTTTCAAAAATTAATGTTTCTAGAGTTTTTTTTTTTTTTCATTGGAAATAAAATTAGGTCTTTTTTTAGAGTTTTTCCTTTAAAAAAATAATAAATTGTTAAAAACGTAAATTTGGCTCAGTTTTTTTTTAAATAAAAAGAACCAATCCACAAAATCTTTTCTAAAAAATTGAGAACCATGGTCGATTTGATCCAAATTAGCTAGTACATAGGCACTTCTAGGGAAATTGTAAAATTTGTAATTATTTTATTTTTCCTTTTCATTTTTTTAGGAAAAGTTCTTAATAAATAATAAAAATTTTAATTCCATGCATTTTTAACATTGTTGCATGTTTTCATATCCTTAGAAAAATTTTTAAGAAAGGATAAATAAAAGCCTATCAATTACTTTCTTAATTTTTACATAGGGATCACATCTTAATAAGTTAACTTCGAACTCAGTTCTTTGGTTTAAGTTTTTCTAAAGAAAAATATTTTTAAAAAACTTAGTAGGCTAGTAACCTGATTCGGGTTTCTTCCACCCAAGAAACCCTAATCTATCTTTTACCAATTTAACTGGTTGGCGACTCCTAAAATGTTTTCTAAATATTTTTTAACAATTTTTAAAAGAAAAATGTTTTTTTCCTTAATTTTATATCAAGTAACTTATATTAAGTAGGTTGGGCTTAATATAGGTTAAATTAAGGAAAATTAAAATAGGGCTCAATAGAATTAGCAACTCTACTAAGGAATTAGTGGGCTAGCCGCATAAAAATTAAAAATTAATTAATGGTCTTTTATTTGTTTTTATTTTTCTTTTATTTAATGCATATTGTAATATAATTATACTAATCGAGTTTTAGTGTTGTAAGCCTCTAAGAAAAGCCTGACCCAATATACCTTTTATTAGGGGCTTGAGTTTTTTTTTTTATTTTTAAAAATGTGTATATTTAGATGTGATTAGACTTAAGCCACCTTAAGAACCTAGGACAAACTGTCATTGTGTAACTTTCAGGTCACTAGGTCTTTTACCTTCACTTAACGATGATAGACAAGCTCACTTAGGCTTCAATATAACTCATTAGAGAAATGCTTAAGGCTATAGAGCTTAAGACCATAGATCATACCCTCTTGCATCATATTAAATAAAAAAGGGCTTAGTAATTTTTAAGTTATAAGAAATAAAAAAAATTATTACTATAACACGTGGCTAATTGGGCCTTTATTTTTGAAAAAATAAAGAAATCAAATAAATCAATGCATTTATATATATAAGTGTCTACAAGCTTCATTTTTCCAAAATTTTGTTTTAGAAATTCATGCACTTATTTATGTAAATGTTAGGAATCTTGACCATAAGTTTATAATATTTACACTCCTATAATTTATTAATTACCAACCATATTGCATTACATGGTATGTAGCATACTACATAGAACTATTTTTACTTTAATTTATATTTGTTATTTTTATATGTACTAACACCTATTTTCATATGTATATTTCTTTTGTTATATTATATTTTCCGTTTTTACATTGTTTTGTAAAGTATGTACATCATGTATTCTAGCTTGTCTCTTTATGAGTAAAAGGCTGTACAATTTAAAGACTTAAATTAAAGGAGATGTAAAATTATTAATATCATATGTAGTCTTATTGTAAATTTTGTTTTATTTTCAATTTTTTTGTAAATAATTGTGTAATCTCATACTTTATATAATATAAACATGGAAAGCTAAGGCAACGTCAATTTCGAGCCCATATATGAAGTCTAGCTTGATAAGTGCTCTTTCCCTAAAGACATATTTAAAAACTGGTTGAATTGACCCTTACTCGTTAAGCAAGACCACATCTGTAAGAAGATTGGGCCAGTCATATCCCTTATCCAAATCCAGCTTCATTAGCCCCAAAATTCATTACTAGGACCCAGAATTCTCGACCTTTAAGTTCAGCCCACATATGTCGATACCCACTTTATAAGAGTATTCCCAACTACTTAGTGTTCCCCCTCTCAAATCGAGAATCATATTTCTAGATCTTAGAGTCTAGCTCAAGAAAGCATTTATGACTTTGCTAAGAGTGAAAAAAGCAACCTAAGCCCCTTTCTTATCATCCAAAGGCAAGAAATGCATCCATATCTTAAGGTTAGAGGAGTGGTTTTCAAGTCTAGATGCTTACTAAAAACATCATCAAATCTTTTGTGGGGGATATGAATCTTGGGCTAAAAAGCACATGAATGCCTTTATTGTGGTAGTATTCAAGATAGTGCTATTTCCTTTTAGGACCATTTCAAGGTAGCCAAACTAGCAACCTAATTTTTAGCTAGCAAGTCCTATTTACCGGTATTATTAGCAGAATAATTTAAGACTCTTACCCATCTAAGGAAGCAAGGGCATTTGTATTTCACAGCTAACCCTATGATCCTTATCATATGGTTCCTCAACTGAGTGTATGAACTTCATCATCAACTTAAGGTGACAAAAGAGGCTTAGCTCAAAGGATGGGTGGCTATGATAAACATGATGCAGCCAAAGGATTTTATGTAGGCAGCTAGGTGGACCAACTGCAATCAAGCTATCTCGAGGTGTATTAATTATGCAAAGGTCCCTCTTATCAACATTACGGACTATACAAGGTATTTCCCAACTTATGTCACCAGACAACTAAGCCCACTTCAAGAGATACCATGTAGAGATTCATTAGAAGAAGTGACATTAAATTATCAAGATCCTTGCTTAACCATAGCCACCTTGATTAAATGACTAGCAAAACTAATGAAGTTATGGGAATGAAGGGAGGTCAATAAGGTGGTGAATGTCGAGTCCTTAAGGGAAAGAGTTAGAGACTACCGAGCAACTAAGCAATTCATTTATGACCAGTTGAAGAAGACTAGAAAGATCCAATATGAAGCCCCAAACGTAATCCGACATAAACTAAAGCTAGAACACCCTTCACCTACCAAGCAAGTATACCAGGATACCATACAGGCTAGGGTTGAAGCCTAATTCCATAAAGGCAAGAGGATCATTGAAGAGTTGAAGAGAGAGAATAAAAGATTGCTAGAAGAGAACAAGTTCTTAAGGAAAAGATCTAAGAAAGTGATGTCACCATCCAAAGGCTCATGAGAGAAGTTGATGAAGCCTACCCCAACCAAATCCATTAGCTCTTATAAACATGGGATTTAGTTTTTTATTTTTTCTTTTTCAATTATTAGGAAGATTAGTTAGACATTTGATTAATCCATTGTTTAGGCTCAGTCTCTTGAATATTAATAAATTTGTAGCACCTTTGAATAAAAGTCTTTATTGGTTGCGTAATCTTTTAGTCAATTTTTTTGCTTATGTCCCCTATGTCGTTGATATCTCCAAACAAAAAAAAAAGGAAAAAAAGAGAAAGAAAAAGTTCTAATTAATAAACTTAAGTTTTTGTAGGATTTTAAAGATAGCACTCAAGTGAGTAGACTTTGTTAAATGCCTGATATTCGCTCATTCCAAAGCAAGAATGTCAACTCATAATGTTGAAAATGTCAACTAAGTTAACAACAATGGCAACAATGTCACACTTAACTCGAGAATTGTAGCCTTAAAACAAAACATGATCAGGATGACCAAGTAGATTCAAGCTCTCACTAATGCCATTAAGATTCTTAATGATTGCTAGACATCTTAAGTCAACCCGAATCAAAATGCAAATATGACCCCTCTCCCTAAACTGGAAGACACAGAATCAATTCCCATGTCGAATCATAGAGGAAAGAGTTTGAGGAAAAATAGAAGGAGGTGGATAGGAAGTTCATGCAAAAGCTGACCAAGAAGATGAAAACCTTAGAAGTGTAGATGAGCTTAAGTAGATGGGAATGATCAATTTGCTAGCATATGAAAATGATGCCTTTTCAAAAAAGTTCAAGGTTTAGGAGTTTGAGAAATATGATGGGATTGGCTACCTAAAGCTTCACACCAGGCTATATATCAAAAAGATGGGCAAATACATGAAGTATGATAAGGCGATGATGCAAACTTTCCAAGATAGTTTGACTAGGCCAACCTCAACCCAGTATGCCTAACTCGACTTAAACGTGATCGATACTTAAGACAAGTTAGCATGGGCCTTCTAAAACTGGTATAAGTTTAAGGTTACCCCATCTATGTGGGATCTAAATAACATGCACAAGAACGTTAATGAGAGTTTCAAGGAGTATGCTCAAAGGTAGAGGGGCATGGTAGCTAAGGTTACCCTTCCCTTAATAAAAAAGGATTTGACCTTTCCTTTTGTTAACACTCTCAGCAATCCATATTATTAGCATCTAGTAGGTTACGCCGCCTCCAACTTCACAAAGATTATAGTCGTGGGGTACTGAATTTAGGAAGCCATCACTATAAGGAGGCTCCCTAATCCCGAAGTAACTAAGAAGAAAACGCCTCTCGCAAAGTTCACTAACAAAGCCAAGGAGGCCACTATGAGCGTTGTCAACAACGTTGCTAAGCTTGTAACCCCAAAAACCATATTAGGAGGCCAAAATCTTACACCGAACCCGGGTCAGAATGATTACCTACAAAGGAGACTGTTTCCTAAGATGACCATTCCTATAATCTAAGTCATTGAACGGCTAAGGGAGGAGAAGCTCTTGACATTTGAAATACCAAAGGAAGGTTAGAAGCTGAGGGACTATAACCTAGAGCTCCATTGTAACTATCATTTGGAGCAGCTGGGCCACTTGATATATCGATGTTGGAAACTTAAGCATAAGATCTAGGACCTTATTGGTGCCAAGCTGGTATAATTGGACTTCATTCAAGCCTTTGGGCCGAATGTAGGTAATAATCCTCTACCAAATCACTCACACACAATCAATGTGATCACAGTTGAGCCACTTGAACTGGAAGTAAATCTGGATAGTTTTGCTATTACTATTAAAGTAGTATAGAATTTAAGGCAAGCTGAGCATTTATAGAATATGAATCTTAGAGATGGAACCTAGACCAAGCTAGTGATCCATCAATTGCTAAAAGATGAGAAGGTAAAGAAGGTTGACATTACGACTATGTTAGTCCCTAAGCCATGAAAGAAATGTATTAGAGGGAGCTTATAAAGAGGAATTAAGCTAGAGATTCAATAGTAGATACCTTGGGAGAACCGTCAGGAAAATTCAAGTACTTGATTGATTACTCAAGTTCACCTACAATATATATGATGCATTACCCATTAGATGGGGTCCCGAATTTGAGGAAGAAGACAGGCTCATTGTAGAGCAAAGAAAGCAATTGGGATGATCGATATGATTAGAGATAGGCCCAAGCCTTTAGTTTTTGAGTATCTCAAGAAGGATGAGAAGACTAGAAGTTTAGGTAAGCCCAAGAAGATTGTCTTTAATGTATCGTTAACCTTAGAGAATTATAAAGCAATGCCTTTAAATTATTAGATAGTGAATTACATAATTAGGTCCTCGCTACCCATAATTGGAGGGCTTACTTGATTAGGACAAGTCTATGATTAGAATGAGGAGGCCAAGAGAAAGCCTACTATAGAGGAGGCCTCCCAAAAGATCCTTAAGGACATGGACAAGAAAGATCAACACATTACTAAGAAGATAATGAAGGCTAGTAAGTACAAGATCATGGATCAATTAGCTAAGGTACGGCCTAGATTTCCTTAATGGGCTTACTATTGTCATTCAATACTCACCGCGAAGCCTTAGCAACATTCTGAAGGATGTTAAAGTACCTAAAGCAATTTCAACTGAAAGTTGGGATTCGTAGTAAACTTTATGTTTGCAATGGATTAGATCTCCTTCTCACCTAATGAGTTAGGTGAAGAGGGGAATCGATACACAAAACCCCTCTTCATAGTAGTCAAGTGTACAGGGAAAATTATGGTTCGAGTATTAATTAATAATGGCTCTTCATTGAATGTGTGTCCACTAGTGACACTAAATCTACTTGGAGCGGATCTAACTATGATAAAGCCTAATTCAATTACAATAAGGGCTTTTGATGGATTAAAGAGAGATATACTTGGGGAAATTAGGCTGTAGGTTAAGATTGGCCCATAGATGTTCACTATTTCATTCTAGGTCCTGGATATACCTCAAACCTTCAACCTTCTATTAGGTAGGCCCTAGATCCACTTAATAGGGGCAATTCTATCCAATCTACATTAGAAGGTGAAATTCATAGCCAACAGCCAGCTGCTTATTGTTAGTCCCAAATAAGGGAGGGGGAGGGGGTTGCGGGATGCAAAGGGAGGTGAATTAATAACTTAAGTTAGTAAATAGTGGTACTTTAATAATTCAATGCACAAGGATAATGATACAAATAAACAACTTAAATTAAAAAGATAGGAATGAGAAAATCGGGCTTAAGATTTAAAGAGCTTAGAGCTTTGACCTTATGCCTACTACTCTTTTTTAACTCCACTATTGAGGATTTAGTCTTCCTTACCACTGCCATTCTACTTAATCTACTATTTCAAAATCAAATCAAGAGAAGTTCATGAGTCTTTGCCACACTTGGCCTTCATAACCCTCTACTCTACCTATCTAGCTTCTCTACAGTCTAAGATAATTACATATCTACAAAGGCTAGATGGGCAGATAGATAATTTTTAGAGTCAGATTCAGATCAGGAGCTTGTTGAATACTAGTTGTTGGTTCACCATCCTTGATTAGAGTAAGAGTAGAATGAAATGGATCTGTAGCATTGCCATCCTTGTTGGATCCTATCGAGACAGTGTCTATAGGTCCTTCAAGAGTTAATTGATGATTAAGGATAGGAGTTGACGTCACATTGGTTGGAAGATCTTTAGGTTCAAAGGAGTTAAGAGAGATAATATGAATGTGTTGAGCCTGAATTATTCCCAATTTTTATTTATTTTCCTTAACCCGATTAATATTAAACCCTAACCTATTTAATACTAACCATTGACTAAGAGTTAAGAAAAACTTGGTTTTTCTTTTTATTTTGAAAACTGCTTCATAGTTGCCACTTAACCAAAGTTGAGAAAAAAAGTTAAGTTATAACTAATTGGGTAGATTGATTATAACTTAATTATCGATCTTTCAATAAAACCAATTTTTTGAAAAAAAAAAAAAAGGTTTTAAAACTAGAGATTTTGGATCCGAGGTGACCCTATTAAACCCTTTATGAGTCCCACTTTCAACTTTTCGAATTTAAATTTATCTTTTAAAATACTCATTTAGCAATTATACATTCACAAAGAACCAATTTAATTTGCATAAGAAATAAAAAATTAAAAATTATCTACTAAAAGGAAAATAAAAAGATTTTCCTATTTTAAGTCACCTCATAAGTGCCTACGAACATTTTATTAAGGATCAAACTTTCTATAGTTCATTTCATAAAATTTAAAAGTGTTAGTTCTTTTTAGTTTTTGAAAAAAGTTGGGTTTAAGTTCTTTAACCATTTGTTTTTATGTAAAGAAAACTCTAAAGGAAGGGTCCAAATTTGGTATGTTCATTTTATTTTGAAAAATTCTAAAATGGTCTCAATTTTGAAAAGGCTTTATTAATGAATTTCATTTTTTGAAAACATTTTCTAAGTGATAAAACACTTTTTTACCCTTTCTTTTATTATTATTATTTATTCATTTATTTTATTTTTTGTTTTTTGTTTATGTTTTAACTAAAGAAAATAAACTAAACTTTCCTATCTTTTTTTTTTCTTTCTCTTTTTTTCTTCTTTTTCAAGTTTTTTTTCTTTTACAATACAATAAACTTTTCAAAAAACAAAATTTAAAAATAATAAATAAAGAATACATAGAACTGAAACAAGATAACAAAGAGAGGGTTGAACTAAGGATTGGACATAGGTCATGGAGTTAGATTCAGGTCGAACAGTCTAGTTGGATCTGGGTCATAAGTTTCTTCTTCAATAGTGAATGAAGGGGTGCTTCCGAGGGTTCTAAGGGCAATTTTAAGTGGGTGATTAAGGATTTGTGTGTTTTTTGTTGGACTTAGTGGGTGTAAGAGCAATGCCACACTAAATGGATGAGGTTTAGGTAGTTTTTAAGTTTGGCTGACGGTAATGGTTGCGGCTGAGTCATAAGGTAGTTGCTGGGAATACTTAGAAAGTTAGGGTATGGCTTATTAGTTACTAGGACCTCGACCGTGATGTTAGTTTGGTTCGAAGTGGTGGCTAGGGCAATGGTTCAGAGAGTAAGTCCCATTGGTTAGGGTTTAGTGATGGTAGCAATGGTAAAGGTGGTTGGATACACGACGAAGGTCGAATCTAGTGTCGTTGGAGAGCTGTTGACCAGGGGAAGATGATGGATGTAGTGGTTTTGCTTGAAAGTCCTCAAGTTCGTGTGGTTTGCTAAAGAGAGAGAGAGAGAGACCGAACCCTAGTCAGAAAGAGTAATTCAATAGTGAATGTGTTTATATGTTTGGATGATTTTTAGTGCTAGGAATGAAACTTGAGTGATCCTTTTATACTAATTTGAACCTGAATGAAATTGGAATGAATCAAATCATTATTAATTTAAGATTAAACACGAGAGGAATACCCGAGATTTGATTTCAATTTTGGGTGTGAATTGGTGTTAATTTTTTGTCAAAAACATGTCCTTGATGTCCTTCCTTACTAAAAAGATCAAATGGAAGCTTCGATTTTTATTATTGAAGCTTGAATCAAGCAAATTCAAATTGTAGGAAAATCCAAGTTGTATGGTTTTTCTTGATTTTCAAGGCTTAGTTTAACCCATGAAATGGTTGAATGCAAACGTGTTTTTTATGTTAATCCATAGTATCTTAAGTGTGATTAGTGATTTCTCCATTGATTTTGCGGAAAAAAAAAAAGGGAAATGGATCAAAAACAGCCGAAAACTAAGCACCCCAAGCATGCTATTCACAAGAAAAGCAAGGAAGGAGTTAGCAAATAGATGGAAAAAATTTATGTCGGCTAATCAGAAGCCGATACATATCCATTGTGGAAAAAAAATAATAAAAAAGGCACTCAGCACTTGAATGAAGGCTTGAACCCCTAACCTCTTCTAAGTTCATGCATGTCCTTTCTATCAGGCCATTGGCCGATGCTTTGTTCATATATCCAATCAAATTACATATATGAACTAGGTTAGATTCAAAATATGAGGTCTAAGCTTAAACCCAACATTCCCTTTATGATTATTTATTTATTTATTTATTTAAGACCTAACCTAAATAATACTAAAGCTATTTCAAATTATCCTATTCTATTTCTCTTTTTTATTATTTAAATTTTCTATTTTTTTTGTACTTTTCTAAATTAGGACCTTTTTTCTATTCTAAAAATTTCTAAAATTACAAGGGGCAAAAATAAGATATCTACAAAGTGTTTTCTAATTCCTACATAGGTAGCTAATCAGTTTGATCAGCTTGAAGTGGAGTAACTACAAGGGAATGAAATTCAGGTTAAACATTTTGTCCATGGTCAAGTAGTTCAATAGGTTGAGGTTCTGCATTAGTCTTGGTTTCATGTACTATTTCTTTAACCTAATCTTTAAACAGGTTATCTATGCTTGCAATTTGATCCTTGACCACTTTACCAATAACCTCCTTAGTGCCTTTAGATAGTTATTCCACAAAAACTGAGCTTTCACCTTGCTTAGATGTTGGAATATCCAAATCCATACTTTATGAATCACTATCTAAAAAGAGATCCAATCACTTCTCTAAACTCAATACCACCAGTTCTCTTAACAACTTTCCCTTTCTTCCTATAATCCATAGCAACAAGTTCTTTATCTCTCTTCCTCTTAAGACTTCCAATTTGTTTCTCAACACCCTTTCCTTCAATGATTATCACTTTCTTCTCAATATTCGAAGGATGAACGTATACTCCTCCATTGTGAGAATGCCACAATTTGTCAGAAACACAAATACCCATTTGTTTAAAGATCCTTTGTCTTAGTCTAATAAGATAGAAAGGACAAGATGTTTCCTTTGGAATTTTAAGTTTCTTAAACTCAAAGAGAACCATCAATAAATTTCCATATGCTTTAGTTTCTCTATGTTACCAGAAATGTATCATGAGGATATTCACTACATCTAAATTCTTCCCGCCCAACATTGTTAAAATTATTAAAGCATCCTCTCTAGTCACAAAAGTTAAGCTACCCTTTTTTGGAAGAACAAAAAAAATTTGTGTAAAATTCAAAATAGTAGCTCAAATTCATTGCTAAATGCATCTTTACCAACACCAAATTCTAGTCCATCATTCAACTCAGTAAACACATTCTCCTTAGTTAATTCCATCAAATCCTTATCCTCCTTGGTTTCTTTAATTTTGAAACACTTAATGATATCTTGTTTAGATATTTTAATTTTTTGATTCAACACAATCGATCTCCATACATCTTGATTTCTACTATCTAATCTTCTATAAAGCTCATCAACTAATTCGCCATGCATTACTCCTCTTAGATTATTCAAACTTTGTAAGCCAACATTATCCAAATATTCATTCCAATAAAAACCATTTTTCTCAAAAAACTTGAAATCCAAGAAAAAATGTTTCTTTGATTGAAACACTCTTACCTTTCATTAAGTACCTTTTTCTTAGGTTTATCTTATTGTTTAGAAAATGATTTCTTTTATTTGTAACCCTCTAAGGCTTCTACATAGGTTTTGGTTGAGTACCTTTAGTCTTTCCTGCAAGTTTCTTGGGTTCAAGCTTAGGATGTTGTTCAAATGATTTAGAACCTTGCTTAGGAGTTTCTTCAGGCTCATTTGATGAACTTGAGTCTTTTGTCTCAGCTACTTCCTCAAATGAAGAAGATATCACCAACTTCTACGAATCTTAAAGATTCTTGAGAGAGACTTCTTGATTAAGTCTAGAAGGTAGTTCAAAAGGGTTTGTTTAGGTGACTTCTTGAACTAGTTCATCTGAAGCTTCACTAGGGAGGTCCAGGGTTTGGGTTTTCTCAAACATTTCTTGTTAAGGTTTGTTTGGTTGAGTGGAGTAGGGTTCTAGAGGGTTGATGTCTATATAGGTCTCTTATTCGATGAGATCAACAAGGTTCTCTAATGTATTGCTCAACATGGTTTTAAGACCTTAAGCAACAATATAGTTCAATCTTCTTGGCAACATGAAAGTTTTGAAAGGGAGAGTTTAAGAATGTAAGAAGTTTGAAAAAAAAGATGAAGAAGTCACATGGGTTGGTTCCTTCATACTCGAAAAAGAAAACAAACTGACGGATACAAGCTGCATGATTGAGTTATCTTATTGGTCCCATGAGCGAGATATTTTTAGACCTACTACTGAACCTTTTCATGTGTAATGCATACATTCTAATTTTTCTAGGTTACGAGGAAATTTAATTAAATGATCCTTATGTTAACAAAAAAGGTTGCAAACTCTAATTTCATTATAAATAAATTCAAATATAATTTTATCCAATGGTTTTGTAAATATGTCTGCAAATTGATAATCAGTACGTAGAAATTCAACACTAACATCATTATTTGCTACATGATCACGACTAAAATGATGCTTTATTTCTATGTGTTTTGATCTAGAATGATGAACTAGATTTTTTGTTAAATTTATTGCACCAGTATTATCACACTTTGTAAGTATATTTCTATAATTAAGTCCATAATCATTCAATTGTTGTTTTTATCAAAGTATCTAAGCAAAGTAGTTACCAATAGAAACATATTTTGCTTTTGCAATCAAGAGGGAAATAAAATTTTGTTTCTTGGATGACCAAAAATCTAATTTATCCTTTAAGAATTGGCAAGTACCTAAAGTACTTTTCCTATCTACTCTATAACCTGTATAATTAGCATTTGAATATCCTATAAAATCAAAATTTTGACTTTTCGAATACTAGATTCTTAATTTTGCAATGCCTTTTATATACTTAAAAATCTTTTTAACTATAGTCAAGTGTGTTTCTGTTAGTAAACTTTGAAATCAAGCACAAATATAAGTACTAAATAGAATATCAAGACAGGAGGCTATTAAATAAAGTAAAGATCTAATTAAAGTTTGATATAATTTTCCATTGATCTTTTTACCGTTACTTATAATGTTAAGCTTTATTGAAGTACTCATAGGAATAGAAGAGTCTTTTGTGTTATCAAAACCAAATTATTTTAATATTTGTTTAGTGTACTTTTCTCAATGAATGAATATTTCACTCTCTGTTTGTTTGATTTATAATCTTAAGAAGAAGTTCAACTCTCCCATGAGTGACATCTCAAATTCAACCTACATCATTCTTGAAAACTCTTGACAATATCTTTCATTAGTTGCACCTAAAACAATATCATCAATATAAATTTGTACAACCAACATATCTTCTTCGTAATGTTTCAAAAACAATGTAGTATCAACGTTTCCTCTTTGAAATCCATTCTTAATTAAGAATTCACTTAATCCCTCTTACCAAGCATGAGAAGCTTGTTTGAGACCATATAGCACCTTTTTATGTTTATACTTATAATCAAATTTAAATGGATCTTCGAACCTTAGAGATTACTGAATATATACTTCTTCTTTTATGAAACCATTCAAAAAAGCACTCTTAACATCCATTTGATATAATTTAAAATTTTTCAAATAAGCAAGCACAATGAATAATCTTATGGCTTCTAGTCTAGCCACAGGAGTATATGTTTCATCAAAGTTTATTCCTTCTTCTTGAGAGTATCCTTTAGTAACTAAAAGAGCTTTATTTCTAATTATTTTTCCCTATTCATCTAACTTATTTTTGAAAATCCATTTAGTACCTATAATTAATTTATCCCTAGGTCTTGGTACTAAGTTCCACACTTAATTTCTCTAAAATTGACCAAGTTCCTCTTGCATGACTATAATCCAATTATTATCATTTAAGGCCTCATCAATTGAGCTAGGTTCAACTTCAAAAATTAAAGCAAAGTGATTTTCAAAATTCTATAAGCTTGATCTAGTTCTAATCCTAGATCTGACATTATCAATCACAAGTTCAAGAGGATGATCTACTTTAAATTTAAGTGTTGAAAGTGGTGTATGAAAATGTTTAAAAACTTCTGACTTACCATCTGATGGAGTTTCAACAAACCTATTATTAGTCTCTAAAGAACCTTTTGAACTCGATTCTATTTTAGAAGCTTTAGGCATTTTTGAAGTTTCTAATGAACCTTCTTATTGAGGTTCTATCTTACCTTCTAAATCATGTTCTATAAAACTCTTCTTATTTGTGGTAATGGGAAATTCATCATTTAATTCTTCATTACCTATTTCTTCAACAAACCTAACATTTATTGATTCTTCTGCTACTTTTGTTACTTTATTATATACTTGATATGCTTTTGAGTTTCAGAGAGTAGCCTAGAAAAATGGCTTCATCAGCTCCTTCTTTAAATTTTCCTAATACTTTTCCTACTTTTTTTACAAAACACTTGCAACCAAATATGTGAAAATATGAAACGGTAGGTTTTCTTCCTTTATAGATCTCATAAGTAGATTTATTTGTTAATGGCCTAATATATACTTAATTTATAATGTAACATGTTGTTGATGCTATTTCTACCCAAAAATAATTATCTACTCCACTTTTATTAAGTAGTGTTCTCGTTATTTCTTAGATGGTCCTATTTTTACATTCAACCACTCTATTTTTTCATAGAGTGTAAGGTGTAGAAAAATTATAAGTGATGCCTTTTTCTTCACAAAAGCAGATAAAATCAACATTTTCAAATTCCTTTCCATGATCAGTCTGAAGACTAATTATGGGGAAGCCTTTCTCGTTTTAAACTCTTCTACAAAAAACTTTAAAACTTTTGAAAGCATTACTTTTATGATGAAAGAACAAGATCTAAGTAAATCTCAAGAAGTAATCTACTATAACAAGTCTATACTTATTTCCATCAAGACTTAAAGTTCAAGTTGGACCAAATAAATCTAAATGCAACAACTTTAAAGGTATCTAAGTAGATATGATTTTCTTGCTTTTGTGAGATAATCTTGTTTTTTAGACAAGCAACACAATGAGTATTTTCATGACCATTCAACTTTGGTAATCCCTCTATCAAATTCTCTTTAGATAGCCTCTCAAGTTGAGGAAAATTCATATGACCTAACCTTTTGTACCAAAGGTGTGAAATTATCACTCATAAAGATAAAGCAACTTTGAGATGATACTTTTGATGGTTTAATTAAGTAAATATTCTTCTTTCTAAAGCCTTCAAACAACTTCATGCCATCTTTACCAAAACCAATACATTTGTTATGTTCAAAAGTTATTTTATAACCCTTATCACACAACTGACTTATACTTAGTAGATTATGTTTCAAATCTTTAACTAATTATACATTTTCTATTGTGCATGGTGTCAAACCAATTGTACCTATTGCAATTATTTTACCTTTATCATTGTCTCCGAATTTCACATATCCATCTTCTTTCCATTCCAAATTTGTGAACAACGAAGCATCACCTATCATGTGTCACGAGCTTCCACGTCCTATGCATATCACAACATAATCAAATTTGTTTATGAACCCAACAAAGCTTGGGTTCATGAAAATTTAAGCTCGATTTTTACGTTAGTATTTTATGATTGCTAAGCATGGATTTTTTAAAGAAAAAATATTTCTCCATATGTCCTAGTCTATTACAGAAAAAAACAAGCATAAGGTTTTTGTTGATTATACCTTTCACTTACCTCTTTTCTATGTCCTTGATTCAGGTATTTTCTGACATACCCTTTGTGCAACCTTCTGTTGTACCCTCTAAAATGATTCTTTTGGTTGTTTCAAGAATATTGTCTTTTAACAGGTTCAATTGCTTTATCTTTGTCCTTATCTTTGACTGTTTCCTTACTTTCATTTTTTAAACTAACAAACAATATTTCCCTTTTTGTTTTAAAAGATTCTCTAAATTCGTAACCAAGTCTAGATTTCAAATTATCCATTGTTTGACTAGAAATAAACATATGTAGTTTCTTATCACTTTCATCAAACTTTTGAAATATGTTTTTGATTGATTTTGATAAGTCTTCCACATGATTTTTCAAATTTTAATTTCTTCTTTTAATATCAGATTTTCATTAACTAAGGCTCCTCGAGCGACATGCAATCCTTCAAAATCATTTTTCAAGAAATCATTTTCATCTATCAACAATTGATTTGTTCAATTAAGAGCTTGTTTTTTCATCTTTTAATGTCTTTACCTCAGATTCAAGCTTAGAAATCTTGTCATTTGCCTTAGAGAGAGCCTTAAGCATTGTATTGATTTCAGCACATATATCATTAGGTACTTCTATATTAAAGTTAGAATCGGTTTTAGAATCTACCTTTGATAGTGCCATAAGACATAAATTGGCTTCTTCACAATCTTCTAAACTCTCTAACTTAGTCTCTAAATCTTCTAGATCACTCCATGTAGCCATCAAAGACTTGCATTTCTTTTTGTATTTCTCCATCTTCTTGATTAGCATAGGACATTCATATTTAATGTGCCCTGGCCTTTTACATTCAAAGCACACTATTTCCTTTTTAGACTTTTTCTTCTCCTTTTCCTTGATTGTTTTTCCTACATCACTACTTCAATTTTTCTTAGAGGAAAATCTTTTAGTGAAAGTTTTTTTACCTTTCTTCTTTAGCCATTTGTTGAGTTTCCTAGCTAAAAGTGTTATATCTTTGTCATCTTCTTCAGATGAATCTTCATCTTCATAATCAATGTTCACTTCTTTAGCCTTGAATGCTATCGCCTTTTTCTTTGTATCCTCTAAAGCACTCTCTAATTTAAGAAAATCAGTTTCATATGTCATTAATTTGCTACATAATTGGCTTAATGTTAGTCTTTTTAAGTCATAAGCCTCTTCTATAGTAGTTTTCTTGGCGTTCCAAACTTTGAGAAAAATCCTCAGCATCTTACCTACCATATCTACATCACTAATAGTTTTACTAAGAGAGAACAACTCATTAGTTATAATAGTAAATCTACTAAAGGAATCTTTAATTTCTTCACTAGGAAGAATTCAAAAAGTTTCATATTGTTAAACTAGTGAGTTGATTCTTGTATCCTCAATAGTCTCAGTGCCTTCATAAGTTTGTATCAAAGTGTTCCAAATGTCCTTAGATGTAACACAAGAAGCAATTAGGCAAAATTCTGAACGTGCAATAGTAGTAAAAAGTAAATTCTTAGCCTTTAAGTTATGTTTTGTTTTGGTGATACCCTTATTTGTAGTGACAATGGATGGGACTTTGAGATCTCCTACTGAAATGATTTACCAGGCTTGATAATTAAATGCCTTCAAATAAGTCTCCATCCTAAATTTCCAATAAGGAAAGTTAGTTCCATAAAAAAATAGAGCCTTACCAAGCTGAACTATTAAACTACTACTCGATTTACCTATGATATTAAACTCTAAATGATATTAGAGCATAGCTCCAATTACTAAATGTTGGTCTACCCCTCTTAATAACTTAAGTTGATGAATAATGGTACTTTAATAATTCAATGCATAAAGATAACAATGCAAATAAACAACTTAAAGTAAAAAGATAGAAAGGAGAAAATCAAGCTCAAGATTTAAAAAGCTTTAACTTTATGCCTACTACTCTCTTCTAAATCTACTGTTGAGGACCTAATATTTCTTACCAATGTTGTTTTACTTGATCCACTATTTCAAAATCAAATCAAGAGAAGTTTACAAGTTTTTGCCACCCTTGGCCTTCACAACCCTCTGTTGTACCTATCTAGCCTCTTTACAATCTAGGCTAATAACAAATCTACAAAGTATAAAACAAACTTCTCTTATAATACACAAACACTAGATTTTGTTTCAAGACCAAATAAGAAATACAATAATATTCTCAAATGATTTTGCATAAGAACAGCACTAAAGAACGTTGAATCTAAAGCTTCAATTCAAGTCTTTGAAGAAGTTTCTAAGAAGTGCTCTGTGGTTTTCAGATAGTAAGCAATGATTACTATGGAAGCGTACTTTTTGCTTCTCAAATCACTATCATATTTTAAGCCTTCTTCTCTTATATATTTGAATCCTTCAATGGCTAAAACTAACTTAAGTCTATCCAACCCTTAATGTTCAAAGAAGAATTCCTAATATTTCAAGAAAATTTTGGAATTTAAATTTGAAATTGATAACGGTCACACTTCCTTAATGGATATGCTTTGTTTAACAGCTTCAAGTGATCTTTAAATTTGATATCCTTGATTTTTCGAGATTAGCTTAATCCTTAACCATTTTGAAATATTTTCTTAATGAATATTATTTAAATAACTTTTAAATCAGTTTCCTTCAAAATCCTCGTAGATCTAAATTCCAACTTTAGTGAAACGGGATTAAGTATATTTTCCAAATATACCCAATCTAATGGAGCTAGGTGTTGTAGATTGTGAATGATATGCTATTTCGACATTCTTCTAGTTTAAACTTTTGAATAGACTTCTAAATACATTTCAATGTTTCAGCTCATGTGTTTCTCTGAAGTACTGTTTGAAATGCTATACTAATTCCTCTCATATAAGCCTTTGAATGGTTCTCTAAATTATCATTCTTTTTCAATGTTTTAGACCTTCTAGATAAGTATTTGAATAAAAACTTAATTTCAAGTGAACATTCCGATGAACTATCTAAATACCTGCATAATTATTAGTACATTAATATTCCTCTTTTTGTTATCATCTAAATTTATGAGAGAACTTAACAATTACTATTCTTGCTAAACAAGACTATGAGATTTATAAGAAGATAGCTATTTTGTACATTGGAGTGAGGAATTAGAGGAACTAAGGTTGTAGATTTTTTACAAGGTCAACATGATTGGAGTGCCAATACAAAGGCCATAGAGTCATTAAGAACAACCTAAGTAGCAAATTGGAACATTAAGGCTAAGATGCGAGCCTACTGAAGCAGAAGTTCAAGAGATGAAGGCCGAGATCAGAAGGAAAAGAGTAGATCAACTGTACCATGTTCATATGTATTTTCTAAGCACGTCAAACATTTCCAAAACCCGTATATGTTTAGGAACTTGAAGTAGCCTATTTAGCCAAGGCTTTGGCTTAACAATGCAACATCAATCTAGATGAGGAGAAAGATATTAACACCACAGTTTCCTTATGTAATTGGTTTTTAGTTCCTATTAATAAGACTCTCTAGAAAAGCAATTTAGATCAATTAGGTGCATTTAATATCAAGTTTAGTCTAATTATTTAGGCCCTTTTCCTTCAGACAATGCGAATTTATTCAATAAAGTTAATTCTTCCATTTTTTTTTTTTCAATTTTCCTTTCTTGTTCATTTACTTGCTACCTTTTACCTTTCTTTACTCTTCAAATCTAATAAAAGAGACGAAAATCGTGGATATCTTATGCCTGTAAATGATAAAAGTACTAATATCACCTTCGAGTTGGAGATGATATGAAACTCTAAACAAAATATAAGAGAGTTAGTATCAATTTGAACAAGGCAAAGTGGTTATTGATGAACTAGTAGTGGTAATTAATCCGAGGATGGAAGAGAATCTACGAAACTTGAAAAAATGGGGGTAATCTGATAAACAATCAAAAGCAAGAGTTGTCCCACTTACTATCAAAATACTTAGACATATTTATCTAGTCCTATGAGGGCATGCTTGGCTTAGACTTGTCAATAATAGTCCATAAGTTACCCACAAGGGATGATATTAAACTTAAAAGGCAAAAGCTTAGGTAATTTAGGCTTGATATACTCCTTTAAATAAAAGTAGGAGTAAAGAAATTATTGGAAGTAAGGTTCATAGCAGTATCAAATTATCTTGAGTGGGTAGCTAACGTGGTGTTGGTATTGAAGAAAAATGAGAAAGTCAAGGTATATGTAGACTTCCATGACTTGAACTAAGTTACGCCAAAAGACAATTTCCCCTTGTTACACATTGATGTCTTGGTAGATAATACAATTGGGAATCATCTTTTCTCTTTTATAGATAGTTTCTCAGGATATAATCAAATTAAAATGGCAAAGGAAGATAAAACCAATACCACTTTTGTTATCACTTAGGGAACGTTCTATTATCAAGTAATGCCTTTTGGGTTAAAGAACACTAGGGCAACTTATCAATGCATTATGGTTACATTGTTCCACAACATAATGCACCAAGAAATCGAAGTGTATATAGATGATATGATTGCCAAATCCAAGGAAGACAAGAATTACGTTGATGTTCTACAAAAATTGTTTGAGTGACTAAGAAAGTTTTAGCTAAAGTTAAATCCAAAGAAATATACCTTTGGGGTGACCTTCGACAAAGCTACTAGGCTTTGTGGTCATCAAAAAAGGGATTGAAATAGACCTAGTCAAAGTGAAGGCGATCATAGATATGCCTGCACCAAAGACCATAAAAGGAGTCAGAGGGCTATTAGGGAGATGATTGAATTACATTACTCAGTTTATATTACAACTTACCAAAAAATGTAAGCCATTATTCAAGCTCCTAAGGAAGAATGCAATAATAGAATGGGATGAAAGGTGTGAGCAAATGTTCATCAAAATTAAAGAATATCTTATGAATCCACTAGTATTGGTTACTCCCACACTAAGATGACTACTAATACTTTATTTGGCAATTCTCCCTAAATTGATGGATGTATGCCAGAGGAAAGTGATGAAATGGGCAAAAAAGAACATCTTATATATTACCTAAGCAAGAAGTTCACAAACGGTGAGCAAAAATAATCAGAAGTAGAAAGAACATGTTGCATCGTAGTTTGGGTAATGCATGGACTCAGATAGTACAGCCTTTATTACCCTATAGAGCTATTTTATCTAGTAGAAAAGCCAACATTGATGGGAAGAATACCTAAGTGGCTAATGCTACTCTCTAAGTTTGATATCAAATATTAAGTTAGAGCTCAGTTAAGGGGTAAATTGTAGCAGATCAATTGGCAGAATACCTACTTAAAGATGACAATAATGGTTCTAAAGCTCAGTTTCCCAAAGAAAATGTAATGGTAGTAGGTAAACTAAGTGGGGAAAAACTGGAGTGGAAGATGTATTTCGATGGAGCAACTGACGTGTTTGGATGTGAAATAAGGGCAATATTGGTATCACTTGAGAGTAACCAATTCCCCATGTTAGCTAAGTTAGCATTCTTGTATACAAACAACATAGTAGAATACAAGTCTTGCATTTTAGGGCTTAAGATGCCCTAGACATAGGAATACGAAAGCTTGAAGTGTATGGGCATTCTTCTCTTATAATTCTCTAAATTTTGGGAGAATATAAGACAAATGATAGCAAGTTGATACCATATCATGAACATTTAAGAAAATTGATGGAAAGGTTCTAGGAAGTTTCAATTACTTACATTCTAAGAACCCAGAATCAATCTGTTGATGTGCTAATTACAATAGCGTCAATGGTGAAGGTCATTGATGGGATAGAAATTCAACCCTAGAAATTGCAGTAGAGGAAAGATTAACATTTTGCTTAGCTACCAAAGAGAAGGAACAAAAGAAGACCTAATATAATGATATCAAAAGATTACTTCAAATAAGTAAGTTCCCTAAAGAGGTTGATAGAAAGGACAAAAAAGCATTAAGGAGATTTGCTACTCATTTCTTGCTAAATGGATCCACTTTATATAAAAGTCTGCTTGGTACAACACTAATAAGATGCATTGATAAAGAAGAAGCCGAAAAGTTAATGAAAGAGGTGCATGAAGGGGTTTATGGTCCTCATATGAATAGGTATATGTTAGCTAAGAAAATCATGAAGATGGGATATTTCTGGATGACTATGGAGTCAAATTGTATTAAGCACGTAAGGCATTGTTGCCTATACTAGGTATGTGCCAATAAGATCAATGCCCCACCTTAGAAGCTACATGTGTTGTCAGCTTATTAGCCTTTTTTAATGTGAGGGATAGATATGATTAGTCCAATTTCACCAACAATTTCAAATGGGCATAGATTCATTCTAGTCATAGTTGACCAATTTACTAAATAGGTAGAAGCAGCTTTGTATACTATTGTTAGGAAAGGAGTGGTGGTCAAATTTTTAATACTAGACATTATTGCTAGCTAGGTTCATCAAAGTCCATCATTATATACAAAGGGTCAAATTTGAATAACAAGCTAATGGTTGAAGTATGCAGCCAGTTTAGGATCAATCATAGAAATTTAACTCGTATGGACCGTAGATGAATGGAGAAGTTGAAGCCGCTAATAAGAACATCAAGAGAATCATCGAGAAGATGTCAATCACTTATAAAGACTGGCATAAGGTGTTGCCTTTTGCTCTCATGGCTTACTAAACCTCGGTCAAAAATTCTATGAGTGCAACCGCCTATTCATTGGTATATGGAACTGAAGCGATACTACTAGTAGAAGTAGAAATACCTTCATTCTGAGTGTTAGTAGAGACTCAACTCAATGAAGCAGAGTAGGTAAGGGAGCAAATGGAACACTTAAACCTCTTGGATGAGAGGAGGCTGATAGCAATGTGTCATGGTCGGTGTTACCAACAGAAGATGGTTAGGGCTTTTAATAAGAAAGTACACTCGAGACACTTCAAAGAAGGAGATTTGGTGTTGAGGAAGGTATTGCCGAATGCAAAAGACCCTAGAAGCAAATTTACTCCAAATTATGAAGGCCCCTATGTCATAAGGAAGGTATTATTAGGAGGTGCATTAATATTAGCAAAGATGGATGGTCTGGATTTGAAGGACCTTGTAAATTCGAACGCTGTTAAGTTGTATTACCCGTAAAATGCTGAGTTTAATAAAGGCTCCAATTTTTCTTGAAAAAGTTGTTTGTAGTTAATCTTTCATCGTTTATGAGCAAAGTTGATATCCATGATGTTCGTCAATCTTGAATGGCCATTAACCAACAAACACTTTACCAATAAGTCCTTTTATACCTTATTTCTTAGCCTTGAACACCTAAACACCAAACACTTGTCACTAAACCTAAATCACCATATAAAAGTGAGATTAAGTACTCCTTACAATGTAATACTATTTTTCGAAGAAAAAAGGTTTACTTTTCAAGACTAACCTAATTGTAGGAATTAGAAATTGAAAGTCGATTGCAATAAATGTTAAAATAAAGCATGAGCATGGTATAGCTAAAAACTCACAACTAAAAGTTTCTATCACATTCTGCTATGATAGATGAGAACCCAATTTGAATCCCATATAAGGAAGACCTTACCTTAAGGAGCGAGCATGGTGGCATTTTGTTGATAGAATGAGTGAATATCGGGAATCAATATAAGGTTTACTGATTGGCTACTATCTACAAAATTCTCCAATCCCAAGTAAAACCATCTTGAAAAACCCCCAAAGCCTCTAAAGAAATGTTCAAATGGATTAAGAAAGTTTTTTAAAAGCCATGAAGAGATCTATCTTCTTTGAGATGCCCACCAATCTAAAACAAGTCAATCAAGCTATTTAGTTGAGACCTTAGTTCAAGAATTTTTTTTTTTTTTGTACCCTAATCGTTTAAGTTAGGATCGATTTAAAACAATAATCTTTTTTGGATCAATTTTAAGAATTTTTAGCCTAACCTTTCAAGTTGGGATCTTGTCCTTTTTACTCCAACCTTTCAAGTTAAGATCTCACCTTTTTACCTCAACCTTTCAAGTCGAGTTCCTCATCCATTACCCTAACCTTTCAAGTTGGGATCTTGTCCTTTTTACCCTGACCTTTCAAGTAGCGATCTTGTCCTTTTTACCTCGACCTTTTAAATCAGGATCTTGTCCTTTTTACGTTGACCTTTCAAGTTGAGCTCCTTATCCATTTACCCTAACCTTTTAAGTCAAGATCTTATCCTTTCAACCCTTAACCTTTCAAGTTGAGGCCTTATCTGTTTACTCCGACCTTTTAAGTTAAGACCTTATCCTTTTTTACCCTAACCTTTCAAGTCAATAGCTTAAGTAAAAAATCTTTGATCTCGACTTTTCAAGTCAAGATACTGGCCAACTAATTTGTCAAATTAGTATCTCATTAGCTTACCTCTCAAATTAGGTTCCTTTTTAGCTGATCATTCAAGTTAATAATCCTTACCTTGTCAATTTAAGTCAAGATTCGGCAAAAGGGGTATGTCTTTTGTCTTTGTAGTAAAGTTTTGATGAAACTTCTCTATAAAGAGAGTCAACTGTAGACATCCTATTTTTGCCACCCTTTAGTTTCTTTTCTTTTTGATTTTCTAGGCTAAGTTTATAGGAAAAAATACAAAAGAATTGAAAAATTGAAAACATTAAAAAGACAAAAAAAGTGTTAAGAAATGTCTAAGTCAAGTCAGTTAGTTTTTTTAGGGTAGGGTCAAGTTAAGTCAGATAATAGTCAAAAGTACATACGCGATTTAATAAATTTAGAGTCTTTAAAATTTTGGAACTTCATTAGAAAAATATCCTAGTAAAATATTTAAATGAATTTTTATCTAATTTTAAAATATTCTAATAGGATTAATTAAAATAAGACTCTATGTTTATTAAATTTGAAAGTGGTGATAAAATATATTTATCATGTATATTTTGGCTATATATTAAAAGGCTATGGTTAATTTAAAACAGGTTAAGTTATGTTAGGTCTAGGATAAAAATCCCAAATTAAAGGTAGGCCTCATAAGAAGAGATTAAATAAAAATGGGTTACAACACATGATGAAAAAGAGCTTAGCTCGGTTAGCTAAGTACTTAGGCATATGAATAGGAAGGATCAGAAGGTTAAGGGGTTCGATTCCCTTAAAGTGTAAACCAAGCTTTTGTTTTCTTTTCATTTGTCACATGATCAACTCCTGCAGGCAAATAACGAACAAATAGAGGAAAGGAGATAAAAGAGGCCAAAGATTTAGTCAAATCATGTCATTTCAATCCATTTTTATTAAATTTTCAATGTAAATCTATTTTGAAATCTTCAATATATCTAATCTGTTACAAGGATTTACATTTAAAAATGCAAAAAATTAGAATAAACCAAAGATTTATCTTTATCGAGCTTGGTTTTGTTTTTTATTTCCTCCCGGTTTTATATAAATTTGTCTTCTTTAAACCGATCAATATTAAATCTTACCCGTTTAATAATGACCCTCAATTAGGATTTAAAGAAAATCGGTTTTTATTTTGAAAATGTTTTTAGAGTTGCCACCTAATCATAGTCAAGAAAAAGAGTTAAATTATAATTAATTAGGCGGATTAATTATAACCTAGCTACTAATCTTTCGATAAAATCGATTTTTTGTTAAAACAATTTTAGAAACTAGAGAAACAAGTTCGGGGGTTACGATTTTTAAATCTTATAGATACCATTAACTTTCCAATTTTAATTTTAATCTTAAAAATCACCTTTCAAAAGACTATTCTATAAAGTGAAACTCAATTATTAGTTAATGAATTGAATTAAGTAACTTAAACTAAAACTGAGAAAAAAAGAAAAAAGATTTTTCGTTTTTTATTGTCGCCCTGTAGATACCTACATACCTGTTATTTGAGATCAGACGTATGTAATTCTTTTTCCACGAAAAATTTAGCAGTTTGGTTGATTTTAATTTTTGAAAAAAATCAGGTTTACGTTATTAATTTAATTTGGTTTATTTAAAAAAACTTTCTAAAAAGGGTGTTAAACTTGGTTTATTGGGTTTTTTTTTTTTTTTGAAAATTCTAAACATCCTAAAAAAAAGATCTATTTTATTTTAGTTTTACTACAAAAAGGTCTTCTAAGTGGTAAAACAATTTACTAGGTTTATTATATGCCTTTTTTTTATTTATTTCATTTTTTATTCCACTCTCATTTTCTCTTTTTTTTTTATTCCTTTGTTTTTTTTTTTTCAATTTTCCTTTTTCTTTTTTTTTTGTTTACATTTACAATTACAAACAAAAATAATAACAATAAAAATAATGATGCTAGCAACATAAAAAAAAAACAACTAAATAATGAAATAAAAAAAAAAAAGAAAACTTGGGCTTCGAATTCAATTGGGCGCATGGGTCAAACTTAAAGCAGACTTCGAGTCAAGTCGATTAAGTTTGAGTCAAGTCGGCTAGACCTAGGTCAGTTTCAAGTCTTCTTTAACTGCAACAACTCGAAGGAGGTGGTTCAACACAATCTGATGGCCAGAACGAGCAAGGGAAGGGGTTTTTATGAATTTTAGATTGGAATTAAGGGGGTAAGATTGACCATGTAGCTTAGGGTGGCCATTTAGGTGGTGTTCATAGTTCGACTGTAGGTAAGGGTGGTGGCCGATCTATGCTGCGGTTACTAAGGGTACAGGGGGAGCTGGTTCTTAGGCTTTTAGACCACCATGAAGTCAATCGTGGTGGTGGTTCTAGATGAGAAGGGCGAGAGAGAGAGAGAGAGAGAGAGAAACCTAAAGAAAGAAAGGTCACAATTAAAGAGAGAGAGATTGATCGAGAATGAGAGAAAGGGTGCTTGTAAATGATTCGATGTCCTTCTACTACTTGTTCAAGCGCCTTTTATAGCTTGGGAGCTCGAATCAAAGAAGGAAAATCGTTTAACATCCATTAATTTGAAATTGAATGGGGGAGGACAACCTACACTTGATTTCTAAATTGGGCATAATCCATAGTTAAATGTTGGTCAAAACTAATTCCCCAACTCTTGTTTTTGCTTAAATGATCAAGTGGGAGCTTTAGAAATCATCCCAAAGCTTGAATCATGGAACTTCAATTTCAGACGAGCAGTTTTTTTTTTTCGATTTTTTAAGCTCGATTCGACCTATTAAACAACTATATCTAGTCGTATTTTTTATCTTAATTCAAAGTATGCTAAGTGTAGGACAAGAATCACTCATTGATCAATGTAATTAAGCTTGAGATTATTGCAAAAAATGAGGCCAAAGTGAAGGGGTTGAAGTTGTTTTGCTAGGGAAAATAAAGGAAATCGTAGGAAAGAGGGGAGAAAGAAAAGGAAAACATTGATGTGGTGCCACGTCAACCATATTGTCCAACCACATTGTGCCAAGTGTCTTTACATGATACGTAGCATGTTATATAGCACTGCATCAGCCGTTACCCAATCCAAAGGCGTCACGTATTAAGGTACATGACACAATGAACCCTTGACATGTAGAATAAAAAGGCTTTCCATACTTTTGTTAAGATTTGAACCCAAGTCCTTCAAGTTATACCCAATGCCATGCTTAAGTGTTTTACCGTTAGGCCATTGGGCTATGCCTTATTTATATATACAATTAAATTGCTAAATTGCATACATGAACAAGGTTAGCCTAGGCTAAATTCAAATCTAAGCCTAGGCCCAAATGGTCTTTTCTCTACTTTTTATTTTAAAAAATTCTATTATATTATACTAAAAATTTATTATTTTCTAAATTCCTTAAATCCTCTATTTTTCAAATTTTTTTTATATTTTTTGTGACTTTCCAATTTTCTATATATTTTTCCATTTTTTGTATTCTTTCTAGATTTCTAATTTTTTGGATTTATTTAAATTAGGACCCATTTATTTTATCTTGAAAATTTTTAAAAATAAGAGGGGCAAAAATAGGGTATCTACAATCTTTATGAAATCAGAAACGAGATTTGATGATATCTTAAGGAACCCAAATCTAAATGTGTGTTTTGTATATAATAAAATACACAAGAACAGATCAAGAGTTCAAGAACCTTACAGCTAATTTCCTTTAATCCCAACACACCTTTAAACATAATCAATCGTAGAGCATCATCACCCCAATCTCACAAACACCTTCCATCCTCCATCAACACATCCTACTTATCCACTTCGTCTTCAATTCTCACTCACGCAACAGCCACTCACCAGCCCCACACAAACATTCAACAATCTTTAAGTAACCTAACCACTAAACTCAATAACACCACTTATCATGCCCCAAACAAGAGAGTCGTAACAACCCTGCCGTATAAATCAACCTAAGTTAAAAGTTGGCGACTAATGTAAGTATAGCTTATATCAGACATTTACCACTTCCTTGCTTCGAGCCATCCAATTCTGAGTCTAATAGATATCAACCTATGATGTAATTTTTCAAAAATAACTTCGAAAAATAAACTTGTGGCTCAAATAATTGAGAAAATTAAGTTTTGCAAATCATTTAAAGTATAAAATCCTAATTTCAATAAAAAGTTTTAAAAGTAAGTTGATTTGAGAAAATAGAGCAATTAGAAAAGAGTTTACAAAAGATCACAAGTTAATAGAGCATAGTAATAATATTCGTAATTGAAATATAGAGGGTTACTAGTAGAGACTCTATTAGTTTATATACATGTTAAAAAAATCCAACAAATAATTAAGAATACAATCCATAAGTCTTGAATCTCACTCCCTGACCCTATTCTCTAGTCTTTTGGAACTTGGTATAATATTGGTGATTCTACTAGAAACCTGCAAAACAACCATAGAAGAGTGAGCCACAATTTGCTCAATAAGTGGGACAGAGACAATAACATACATCAATCATTAAGAAGTTAGGGTTTCTAAGCAAGGTTAATTATATGCAATATATGTTCAAGTAAATGACATCGCATAATGCTAACTAGTCATTGTGAGATCAAAGAAATTGTGCTTGCTCTAATCGAGTTTTTAGGAGTTTTACGCTGCGCACTTCGCGAATCAGTTACCAAACTAGGGCTTATGCAATGAAGAAATACGTTCTACTTAAGACTACCTTTGAACTATGGTCTCCAATCTTACCATGACCTCTTTTTCTATCATTTAATTTAATTAAGGGTAAAGAAATGACTATTTCTACTATCCTCATCGAAGGGTCTGTGTTTGGCTTGAAAATCGTAATCATTTCTCCTAATGGGTTGTGATGCAAGATGGGTTAGTAGTTAGGTTGAGTTTGTATTAGATTGCTTTTGAGGTGATCTAGCAATTTCACACAATCCACAATATGTAATACCATAAAATAACTAATACATATAATTCAACACTCCATAACAGCAGTATAATATTCAAACACATTCATTGCATACATATAAGCTAACAACTTATAATCGCAAACAAGACACATACTAAGGTCTCCAAGTTATGGTGAAGTATCTATCCTACTTACCTAGAACTTAGTTGCTCACCGACTCAACTATTCATTTATCCCATTTTCAAGAATTCCCTATAAATTTAGTCAATTGGTTATATTAGTAACTACATAAGACATGGAAAACCATTTACTTACTCATTCCCTAGAAATTAAGTTGATTTATAACTAAATTTATAAGTTAAGTTGCTATTAATATAGGGAATTAGAGTTATTTTGTCAAGGAAATATACCTCTCATACCTTTTGAGCTATCCCCGAAGTCAAAATATCCTTGAAATATTTACTGGAAAAGCTTCTGAGATGTCCTTTGCACCTCATAGCCATTGAAGTTCACCACATATTTAGCTTCTGCATCAATCTCTGAGGTTTAGTAAATCACCAAGATTTTTAATAAACATCTTCTAAGCTAATTTCTTAGCATAATTACTCTTGAAGTTCTAAAACTAGAAAGCATCTGAGTTATTCTTTAAGCCACATCAGAGTTAAAAGTTTTAATAGGATTATCCTCTAAATCATCATCTGAATCCAATAACCACTTAAGATTTCTTACAAATTACCTTCTAAAACAACTTCTAAGTGCTCATACTCAAGTATTTCACTTCAAATATACTCTAAGGTACCTTTTGAACCGACTATGTAGTTTATTCAACTTTTAGATCCCTTAGCATAACATCCTCTAAGCTGTCCTCTAAGCTTAGTCAACTTCAAATTGCTTAAAAGTTCATCCTCTAACTCAACCTCTAAGCCTCCCTCATCTATACTTCTCTTCAAATTTTGGTTTTGACTAAGCCTCTAAATCAATACCCAGTAGAACATTTACCCTAACTTCTTCTAAGATACCCTCTAACTCGGTTATCTATAGAGTTTTAAGAAAATCATCCTCTGACTAATCCTACTTCCCCTGTTTTTACTTTTTATTCATCATTTTGCTTCTAACCAAACTTCTGAATAACATTCTAATGCAATACATATTCACAAAATCCTCTAACTTATCATGTGCCCTTAACAAGTTTCCTATAATCAATTGATTTGTTCATTTTCACCCTAAACTCTAGTAAAAGCAATCAAGGTAACATTTCAGCCAATATTACTCAACTCCATTACATCTAAATTCATAGTATATCATCATCATCATCCACCAATTTTTTCAATTCCTACATCATTAAATTAGTCATATAAGTAACATACACTTCATTATATTAACTTCTTCCAATAAAACCACCTCCAATAACACCTAATCACCAAAAATATTTCACTAACCAATGGAGCTTAGAATTCAAGTGAGGTCATTAAGAGAAATACATTTGTTTTTCTTAGAAAGATCATTTTTAATCATAATTTAGAACTAAAACTTCATAAAAATTATAGAAAATAATTTTTTAAAAAATCTCCTTGTAAAATTTTAGTATAAACATAGGAATGTCTATATAAAAATTTTGAAATCAAAACTATGTCATTTGACTTATTTATTTCAACATTGAAAAGTATTCAATTCCATCGATTTCTTAAGCACGCATATTGTAGCTATGAAATTTCTACAAAATAATATTTTTCCTATATTCTATACATGAAAATAATGAGGAATAAATTTTTCTAAAATTTCCTAGGTAATTTTTTATATTCTTATAAAATTATCTAAAATCGAACCAATTTGGAACCTCACTAGTATAATTAGCTTCGACCACCAGTAATGGCCATCTTCTTGTTAACAACTCTAGTTGTCGGCCACTCTTTGTAGTAGGGTGGTCGATTGACTCCCAACTCTTCTCTACTCCAGCGAACCACCAAACTCCCAATACCGTGCATTGATTTTGTAGATTTCCCTAATTTTCTTCCTTAATCACTTAAACCTAATGTAAATTTTTCCAAATCTCTAATTGTATGCATGAACTCATAGGGAGTATTTTTCAATTTTTCAGAATGGTTTATTGACTAAATGATTTTATATTTCTCTCTCCTCCAAATCCTAAGCTTAAATACCTAACATACTTTGCATGTAATTTTTCCTATACAATTCTCTAGTTGTCATTAGCCTTCCACACATCCTATAATCCAATTCCTAACTGCTATGAATTATATATATTTATATATTTAATGATTTTTGTTAATTTTCTTAAGTTATTATAGCCTAAATTGCTTATATTAGGGTATTTTTAACAAATACGTTTACACGCATATACTCAAAAATTACACTCGATACGTATGCATATCTTATATACGTTATTTTATGTTCCATATAAAATTTATTATATATATAATTTATCTCTAAGAGTTTACAATTTAACTAGACTTATTTTACGTAATTAGAGCCAGTAATACATAATATAGTTAAATTGTATTATTTTAGTTATATTATTATTTTATTATATTTTTAATATTCAAGTCTACTAGTTCTCCTTGTCTAATGTCTTAAGCTTACACATAAATTTTTAGGTCAATCAGGTTAGTTTTACTGATACTCTAAATTTACTCGTTCAATCCCTAATTGCCGAATACAGGGCTCATACTACTGTCTACCATAATAGAACCTAAACTCTAGCTATAATCCAATCATCCCTAACGTGATCCACCGTAACCACTATCCTCAAACAAAAACAACACAAAACCTTGACAACAATGGTTGTGCGACAACACCTTAACCAAATACGCAATCATGCAAACGAACCAAACCCGATGCCTTATACAACAACACCACCAAACGTTGCTCCCAAACAAAACTAAGTACACCAACAAATTATTCACCCCCCTAAACCCTAAGCTACCCTTTGTCACATTGAAACCATCCCAAACCACATCGACTATAAACTACCACTATCACACCATTCTTTAAATACTTTGAACCACTACTAAGGAGCAATGCGCTAATTCCAAAGTGTTTTTTACCAATCACTTTCTCATCGAAGTGCAATTACCCACTTGAAAATCGGATTGGAAGTCATCATGTGAAGTTAGATTGCTGTTGTTGTTAACGAAAAGGTGTAACCTAACCCAAATTATGTTTAGAGCCCCAAGTTCGACTCAGATCTCACCCAATCCAAAGATACAACTTGTGCCCCTTTCCTAGTTTGGATTTAACCCATGTGTAATTAGGTAGGTTTGGGTTTCTTTTATTTATCTATTAATTTATTTGGTTATTTTAATTAATATTGTTAGCTTTTTATTAATTCATTTTTTACTAACTTTATCTTTCTTTTAATGCAAGTCTTTAGTTTTAATTTTTTAATCATTGTTCATTCCATTACAGCTGTATGTCCTCTTAATATATAGTATTAATTTTATTGCACAATTAGGGTAGTTCATTAGTAATAACTCATTTTTTTTTCTTGCATTAGTTATGCATATTATTATTTAAAAAATTTTAAATTAAAATATATATATTTTTGCATCTTGCATATTGAATGTTTTAGAAAAGTCACATTTTTTCCCAATCTCTACATATTTTACATGATAATTGCATATTTCATTAAAATTTTCACAAAAATTGCATTTTTAAGTCCTTGGGGCTTTTCCTTGAAAAAATAATTTTTTTTATCACATAGTTTTTTTTTAAATCTTAATTGTAGTCTTTTCGAAATTAGTGTTTCTAGAGTGCTTTTTCCTAGAAGTTTTCCTTTAAAAATAATAAATTATTAAAAATGTAAATTTAGCCCAATTTTTTTAAAATAAAAAGAACTAACTTACTAAATCATTTTTAAAAAAAATTAAGAACTATAGTCAATTTGATCTCGATTAGTGACTAGTAAGTATCTCTAAAGTAACCGTAAAATTAGTAAAATATTTTATTTTTCCTTTTCATTTTTTTAGGAAAATTTTTTAATAAATAATAAAAATTTCATTTTCATGCATTTTTAGCACTATTGCATGTTTTCATATCTTTAGAATAAAAAAATAATAAATAAAAGTTCATTAATTACTTCTCTTAATTTTTACATGGGGACCGCATCTTAATAAGTTTGCCTCCAGACCCTATTCTTAGTTTAAGTTTTTCTAAAAAAAATATATTTTTAGAAAAGTTAGTGGGCTAATGACTTATAAGGGTTTTTTCTACCTAAGAAACCCTAATCTATCTTTTACTAGTTTAATTGGTCAGTGACTCTTAAAACTTTTTCATTTTTTTCTTTTAATTTTATATCAATTAACTTATATTAAGCAGGTTATGCTTAATATATGTTAAATTAGGGAAGACTAAAATAAAGCTTGACACTTACTCTTACGCTTCTTGGTCAATTGGCCACAATTTGCTTTATTTTATATTGGGTCTTAAACTCTTCTTGATCATATGATACCCTCTCTCTTAGAGAAATGTTTTATCTAAGTCTTGAAGCGTTGTGTGGTCTACGATCATCTAGGATCAAATACCAATTTGGAAGAAACAAAATTGAAAGCACAATAATAGCTTAGCATTTGGAGTTTCTTGCACTATCATATACTTAATCAACTAAACTCATAAAAACCAATAAATTTCATGCAAATGTAACAACATTAAATAAGGATCTCCATTCACAAAATGACACTATACCAACGTGATTCCTCATTCGATCTTACCAAAAGCTCTATTTCTATTCATAGATCATGTACTTATTACAATCAGTAGTTTAGAAAATCATGGTATAAGCGTAATAACATAGCTTTAGGGGCTCCATTTATGGCATGCATTAGTGGTTTTTCATGAAACTCACCTATACCTATGACATTATTGTATTGGTTTCTAATCACAAGTTCAACTCCTTTAATCCAAATTTGGGGTTCCTAAAAAATCTTAATACCGGTAACCATTTTCTCATCGTAGATACCTCAACTTTAAGCTCTTTTGCCTCTTTCATGGCTTTTCCATTGTTGGAATCTTCATTCTCCCCATTGCTTCCTTACAACCTTCTTTAACATCACATTCGCTCTCAATCTTGGTATCTTTTAGTGAAGTATAAGTGATAATAATCCTTCCTTATTTAACTACAACTCTTTATCCTTAGCTCTTTTACTATAAGTGTTAAGTCTAAGTCTACCTTTCTTTAGCAAACTACATCTACTTTTGGCATGGGAGGTTTTGCATAATGTTTATATTTTTTTAATAGGTTTGATATCAAGTTGGTTATAAAGAATTTTAAGTTGTATTTTGATGTCACCTACACTTTTTTTTTTTATTTATCTCTTTATTCATTCTTTTTACCTCTATGGACTTGAAAAACTTACGTAACTAACCTTACCTTCCCAACAACCTTTTCTAACTCATCAATCAACAAGTAATATCAATTACTAATACCAACTTTTAAGCACAATCAATCAACTTAACCAACAATAGGTAAACGATATGATTTCTTCACTTGGACATTTCACAAGCACTTAGTCTCCTTCTTTACCCCTTAATGCATAACTAAACAAATTTCAATAGTAACCATATGCAATCAAATGCATAACAATTATAATGCAACTTATATGCTCCACAACTAACAACAAATACAACAACTAATATGCAATATACAATCCAATTTAATTTCTATAATAGACTTCGTATTTCAATGAGAAAATCCAAAGAATTGTAAAACTTATGGATAAAGCACATCAAACCACAAGTTTAATTCCAATACGATGTCTCAAGATTGTGACCTAATGTTTAGCACAAATGAGAATGTAATAAGCTTGATAGCTAGAAATTAAATGTTTTTGAGGTTTTTGTGTATGCGTTGCTAACATAAATAGGATATGAACGTAATATTACTGCCTAGCACCAAAAGTAAGCTAGTTTATAGCTAAATTGACAATTAATATTACTCATGATTGTTAAAATAACTATGGGCCATTAAATAAAATCTAATGTTACTTGTGAGTCTTAGATAACCGATTCACCACGACCACTAGAAAAGAATTAATAAGAGCTCATGAGATTAAAAAGGTCAAATGCTCTCAATAATCTAAAAGAAATATAAGAGAAATGTCTCTTCATATGATTAACTCATAAAAACTAATGAAAAGGTTACAATGCAAATAATCCCTTAAATAAACCTAATTCATGCTAAGGACATTTTAGAGAGTGAAATGTTCCATAATTCAAAACATGACAAATTGACCCAAAATTCGCATAACAAGTTCTTGTCTTTGGATGCCAATAGAGCACAAACCATTTTATGATCAGTAAGGCTGGTGATTTGTCCTTAGCTAGGTTTTCTTAAGACTGTCGATATTTGAAGAATGTTAAAAGTTTTATTTCATGATCTTAACATATTATGAAATATTTCCTTTTATGAATTAATTTATGACATGGATTTCTCTTAAATAGTTCAATGTTATTTTCAATCTTTTCACAAATTATGGTGGACTAACATTATTTAAGATTCATGCGTCATATTAGATTTTCTAATGTGATTATTGCTTAGGTCATGAGTCATGTTGACTTACGTATTAATCAAAACTAGTTTAATTTATTTTAGTAAGTCGCATTCAATTTACTAATAGCCCGTTCACTTTATTGAATGGAATAAGAGAGGAATATAATTAGAATTTCTAAAAGTGTAATACCTATTATTTTATTTAGTTGGATTAACAAACAATTTAAGAATAGACACACAATAGAACTTTAATGACTAAATTACCCTTGATCCATTTTTTTCTTAAGTAATTATAAAGTAATGGGTGGTAGTGGTAGTGGTAGAAATTGGCTATGGGGGCGAAGATGGTGGTAATAGTTAACGGTAGGTGCGAGAGGTGGTCAATGGAGATAATAATGGCGATGGTTGATGGTGGTGGTGGTGGCGGCGGCGGCGGCGGCGAGGGTGAGGGTAGTAGCTCAGAGAGGGGGTGGGAGTAGTTGTGGCGATGGTGACAACAGCATTAGCGGTGGTCAAAAGTAGTGATGTTAACAGCGATGGTGGCGGTGTCGACAGCGATGGCAATAATGATAGGTGATGGTGATAGCAATAGGGTAATGGTTATGGCAATAACAGTGGTGGTAGTGACAGCAACGGTGTCGGTAACGGTGACAGTGACGATGACGGTGATGGTGATGGCTGCGGCAGTAATAGTGGTGGCAGTAGTAGTTATGGTCAGTAATAGTGGTCGATGGCGATGGCAATGATGATGGCGATGGTAGTCATCGTCAAATTAATACAAGGTTATTTTTAAAAAATATATAAAATTTTGTGAGGAATTGTGATTTTTTAGTTAAATTAAAAAATCTCTATTACTTGATTTCACGTAATAAGAATTCATAATGAATTATAATTTGAAAACAAAAAACTAAGTGAACGTTGTAATAAAGAATAAGAGAAGAATAAAATTCTAATTCTCCTCAAATGAAAGAGTTATGAGTTATCGACGTTCTCTTTTAATTTTAGTATCATAAATACAAAATCACATTTAAAATCCATCTTTTATTGCATAAAAACCCAAAAATCTTATTTTACATATTGATTGAGATTTGGTTTCAAATTATTGATTGCGTGTTTAGTTTGATCCTTGGATTTAGGGCACATCATATATTTTCAAAAATGCAGAATTAATGAATATCATATTAAAATGTGAAAGTTTTATTCTTAGACTTAGTAAATAAGATAAGTAAACAAAACCTGCAGCATCCTTTATCATTTTTTAAATATGTAAGTACTAAAAGTTCACTTATTTGTTTTTTTACGTCCACGTGCAATTTTGACGTAGTGATTATGAAAAAATTTAGATATCTTAGGATAATATGTTGTCAAATCTTACCATACGAAATGTGGACTTGGCCAATGAGTAGTCTTTTTGATTTTGAAGTTTTCCACATAACATATAGAAATTTTTTCTTCTCTTCCTTTTTTATGGTTCAAAGTTAAGCTCTTGCTAATCTTATATTTTATCTTTCAATTGCTTTGTGTATTTTTTCAAAAAAGAAGCTTTAATAATTATTATATTTACTGTGCAAACAGTGAATCCTTATATGCACAGTAAATCCTTATGTAGTTTGAAAAAAATTATTAAATCAACCCATAAGATTCAAAGCAATACAAACACAAATCGCTTTTTACGGTTTGATTTTACTTCCAAAAGGTAAAATATATCGGATTAAATTAGATCAAACCAAACTAGGTTGAAATTAACTAAATTGAACCATTAGTTTGCATAAAAAAATATATGGTTATTTCTCTTGTAATAAGAAGAAATTTCTATTCCTTATTTATTAATAATAAAAATTGCACGTAGTGGCATTCAACAAAACAAATATAGAAATAGCAACATAAATAGTAAATAACTATTAAGGCTATGAACAAGCCAAGTTAAGCCAAACTTTTTAATACTTAGGCTTAGTTTGTTTAAATATTATCACACTCAAGCTGAATTGCACTTTTATTACATCTAAAAAACTTACAGGTTTGAGTTCGAACTCATTAAGGAATTCGAAAATTGAATTGGACTTATTTATTAATTTAAATAAACCTAAACTTGCATTTATTTAGATAAATGAGTCTAAACAAACCTAAGCTTAAATTCAAATTCGAATTAAAACTCATAGTTAATTCAAAATCTTTAAATTTACAGTTTTTTCCTTCTTTATGAAATTCATATTTCCTAACTTTTAGTTACATTAATGATTTACAATGATTTTTACTTTGGCTTGCAATGTTTGCTCTTAAAATTCTTAGTCTTATTCTTATGTTTTTTAATAATTTTTATTATATAAATATTATTCTTATATTTTATATTATTATTTATAATATAATTTAATTTTTAATATAATATATCGATCCGTAAATAGGCTTATGAATGATACAAACAAGCTTGCTTGAGAACTAATTTACACGTCTACTTATTTAAATGAATGGGCTTTACTTTGAAGTCAATTGGCTCGTTTATGAATTAAAGAGCTAAGTTTAAAATAAATTTAGCTCAAATAGCTTACGAATAGTTTGGCTATTTAAAACCATAATAATTATTGGAGACAATTACAACAAAAGATATTAATATTTGAGGTAAATTTAAATAAGAAATTAATATTTAAAAAAATTCAATAAAAGATCAACATTTCATAAAATAGTTTAGTTGAGGAATTTAATTATTATAAGACTATAGCGTAATAATCATTCTATAATATTATTTGAATTACTTTATGAAACATTCATCCCCTATTTAAATTTATCAAAAGGATAATATTTTATTTGAACCACTTTATAAATATGAATATTTTATTTATAATCTTTCATCTAAAATATTTTGTAAAAATAGATATTTTATTTAAATTTACCGTTAAATATTAATGCTGTCCATTGTAATTCTCTTGATAGCTACGGTTTAAATCTTATCCAATCCAAATCACGTCGTGCATGGGGTAACAGGAAAGACCAGAATTTCGTTTTTATGTGAACGTCAATGATGGCAGTCCAATTTCTTACTCTAATTTCCACTAGTAGCGCGTAAACAAAATAATAATATGATACCAAGAAAGCTCCACAATCATCTTCAATCTTCCTGTATTTAATACCAGCAAGTGTGATTTGATTGACCAATAATCGAGCACCACGTATTCCTTCTCTCTCTTCTTCAAAAGGCGCCACCACTTCTTCTTCCCCACATTCAAAATCTTTCTCTCTTCTCTCTCTTCCCCCCTCAAAGCCCTAGCTTTCAAACGCCAATGCCCTGACATTCCTCAGTCTCCCTCCCTCCCTCCCTCCCTCGCTCGCTCGCTCGCTCTCTATCATCGCTTCCTTCGTTCAAACAATGCATCCACGCCAATATGGGCTGGACTTCTCGGAATCCCAGAACCTTGCAACCTTAATCCTCTCCGCCACTACGCCACCCCAAATCACCACCGCCGTTTCCTCCACGGCCCACTTCCTCCGCTCTCATTCCCCCGACCAATCCCGCCACTTCTTTTCCCTCACCTTCCCTTCTCTCATTTCCAAGCTCTTTGGGTTCGATGACGCTGCTTCCGCATCGCCTAAACACGGGTGGATTGATACCGTCCTTGAGTCCAATGACCCCCAACTATCGAACCAATTGTTCGATTTGTTTGCCCCAAATGGTCCCTTACTGAGCTCAATTAAGGCCGTTGATAAGGTTTCGCTGGTTCGATATGTTTTCCCCACGGAGCGATTGCCGGAATGGACCCGGTATTTCCTCAGTTCCGATAAGGATTCCCGGGTTTTGGAGGATTTGTGCCCTCTGTTCAAAGGTACGAACCTTATGTTAATTCGGTTCTGTTTAGGTTAATTTCATGTGTCTGAGTGTTACATGTATTCTGATTTAGGGTTATGATTATTAATGCAATAACAGGTAGAGTTAGTGAGGATCCAATTACGAATGGTGGCAGTGGGGCCGGTTTGAATCAAGTTCAATTGAATGTGTTTGAGTACTATATGTTTTGGTTTGGTTATTACCCTGTTTGTAAAGGAAATAGTGAGAATTTGGATCGTGTTACCATGAAAAAGAGCAAGAGGTTTAGGTTGGAGAGTTGGACAAGTTCAATTCCGGGTTTAATTAGTAGTATTAAGCGTGGGAATGATCAGAAACTTGAGTGTAATCTGTATATTAGGTTATTGTATGCTTATCTGAGTGCTTATGTGCCAGTTTTGGATTTGGAATTGCATCAACCATATCGTAGCTCGCTTCTGCATTACTCAATAGAGTATGATGGGTTGGTCTTGATGCAGGCAATGTTTATGGTTAATCTGTTTGTGCAGTATTGGTTGGTTGACAATGATTTCTCACCAGTCTCTGTTAGTGTCTATAAGTCGTTTGGTGTGTTGTTTCCGTTTCGATCAGTTAGGGGAGAGACTCCTCCAACGTCAGGCTTAGGTGAGGTGGTTAAATTTTTTGTGAAGTACTTGAATTTGAGTTCTGTTGTGGGTACAGAAGGGTGTGCAAATTTGATGGAATACAATGTGGGTGCAAGATGGAGGGGATCGGGTTCATCTGATGCTGTGCGTTCAAGTGATTTGTTGGTTAAGTCTTCTTATGTGAACGCAGTTGGGTCGTGGAACACGTATATACAGAGGCCTCTGTATCGTTACATATTGAGGACATTTCTGTTTTGTCCTCTTGATACCTCAATCAAGAATGCTTCGCAAGTGTTCTCTGTATGGGTCAGTTATATAGAACCTTGGATGGTAACTTCAGATGTTTTTTCAGAGCTTGATGCAGTTGTAGGTGGACTTAAAAAGGGCAAGTCAGAAGAGGATCCTAGCACTAAGGTCTCTGGATATACTTCTTGTTGGCAAAGCTATATTCTATCCAACTACCTCTACTATAGCTCATTGTTTATGCACTTTATCGGATTTGCACACAAGTTCCTTCATGCTGATCCTGAGATGATAGTGCAGATGGTAGTCAAGGTTCGTATTTTCCTACCCTTTTCATTGTTTATCAGCTATCTGTATCAGAATATCTCTGCCAGATTTGATGTTGAAGTCTGGACTTATCTTGTGCTCATGCTGTTGAGATCCACTTGTCTGGATTTTCTTAGTGATTTTCATGAATCCAAATGGCCTTTCCTCCTGTTGAAATGGAAAAGCAAGTCTGTGTTAAACTGCAGTGTCATAGGAGTTGGTTTGGATTGGTTGTTTAACTGAGAGGTGCCTAGCCTGGTGTTAGGTGGTAAAAATTGTAAGATCATTGGCCCGGTGCCTTGAGCCCAGCTGATGGGACTGCATTCTTTGCTGAACTAGCAGGTTCAGCCAGGTTAAAATGCATACAATTCTATTTTATTTTTAATTAATTGTTTGCCCTTTTTTGTTGAGAGCAAAGTTGTTTCTTAGTGTGCATCAATCTAAAATTGAATATTGATGAAGTTAACATCATTTTATATATATATATTGAGCTCTCTTAAAATGTATATATTTAGATTTGAGATTTTTTTTTCTTATATATTGCTAAATTCTAAGTATAATTATAATGAGTTTATGTACTCAATGGATTGGTTCCATTGACATTGCTAAACTTAGATTGGTGATGTATCCCTTTTTGACAGATGGACGTTGCATATAGGACATGTCATTTTTGGCAAAAAAGAATTACAGAAGGATTCAGATGTTTCATGTTCCTGTTAGCAGTACCAATGCAATTTTAGAATGAAGAAACATCACGAATGCCTTATTTTTACATCTTGAGAACTGCTTATACACTTGTACCTGCACGCTTGACTGGATAGGCAATTTGAAGATAATTGGCATTACCTGGTGGAGTTATAGTTGCATAATGTGCTAGGAGTTAAAAGGGTGAATCCACCACATTTAGTAGGAGATCTGCTCTCCTACCGCACCAGAAATTAGAGTTCCAATATGGCTGACAGCATTCTTGTGTTCCATTGTCTACCTTGATGAAGTGGTGGTTCCTGGGTATAACAAATTTTGCTTTAATTAACTGAAAGGATTTGCCATTGTTATAAAACTAGCACATGGTGGTTAATGCCATTATGAATTAAATGGCTTGAAACAAACATTCTTGATAATTTCAAAGCAAGGTGAAATGATAAATCTTGTTGCATCTTAGTCCTCCATATTTTTATAGAGAAAACTGATAAATTTTGGATATGACCAACCCTTTTAAGAAATTATACTTATCCCCATCTTATTTATGATAGTGTCACTTTTCTTTTTCCTTTTAATTAAAATAATTATGTACTCGCTGATAAGGAAACAAAATTAAGCCATGAGAACATATTCGAAATTATAAGATGAACCCGAAAAATCTAGAAGAAATTTGCATTATTGCAACTTGATTGTTTGAAATTGGTTATGCCTTTACTTGCTTCCATGGGGAGGAAAACTTAGGCTTTTGGGGCATTGGGTTCTTTCCAATGTTTTGCATTAGTTAGGCTGAGATTCTTGCATCCACTTTGTGTGCCTGTACGGTTGGTTATTGCTTCCCCCAAACCTCCACCCCCCAAAAAAAACAAAACACCCCCTTCTCTCAAGTAAACTCTGCCTTCAGCAAGTGAAGGTGAGGCCAATGAGCCATATAGTGTGGGAGTGCCTCACATTATTTTGCTTCTTCCTTCACTTGAATTTTGATCTGGCTCATTCTGGCCCTTGGACCTTTTTCCCACTTAGAAGTGCATTTGAACCAGTGACATTAAGGATTTTTGGTTCTATGCTTGACCTACCTGAACCACTTTCCTAATGTTCAAATCCATGTTTTTTAATCTTGTCACTTGCTGCTATTCTTTTCTGTGGGAATTCGCTTTCTTGGGCTTCCTTTCTCTTGATGAAGTGGTGACTCTGTGCTCTTCAATAAATGAAGGCAAAGGATGCCTGAGCTTGAGGGGATCTTTGGGGGCTTCTGTCAAGTTGCTACCCTCTGGTTCATTAGATGATATATTGGCTCATATGAAAAATGGAAAAATTGGCAAATCACAAAGAGAGTTGTTGCATTTTCTTAAAAAGTTTGAAGGATTTTTTTTCCCTTTTTTTTTTTTTTACTTCGTTCTTTTCTAGGGCTATTCCCATATTTTATCCTTTTTTTAATCATTGAATTTCAACATTCTTTGTGCACCCTATTATGGCAAATCCACGACTTATTGTTGATCTTATCATCTTGCTGTTTGTATCAGTGTTGTGCTTATGCTCTTAGATATTTTCTCAGATTCCTCTTTTGTGCTTTTTTGTATTTATGCTCTTCATTGGATGTAGTTATTATCTTATGCATAACCAGCTGTTTAGATGGCTTTTGGGTGCATTTGTAAGATCTTGGCATTTTCAAAGAAGTGTACATCTTCAATAACTGAAGAGCAATAAGAATATAATGCCTCCCATAAACTATTCATTACACTTTCAAATAGAAGGACCTGGCAGATTATAATTGTGTTTGTTACTTATTTCTTCAATCAACTAGATAAAGAAATAGAAAAACATCATTTAGAAATCTTCCTATACTTCAGCAGTTTGTGTTGCTTATGCATGAAACCTTTACATCAATCCAGGATATAATGCGCCTTTCTTGACTTATATTTTTTTTCAAGTGACTCATTCAAATTTCTAAGAATAAGCTCTGCCCCTAGTTTTTTAGTCCCTGTGCAATGTGCTATATATCTTTCTGGTGTCTCACAAGCTTTTGATTAAAGGTTATTTTACTTGTACTTTGCTGAAGAATGCTTTAGTAATGAGACTGATTTCCTGTCAATACCCATATGTTCTTGATTGCAGCATGCCCATGGTGTGGTCTACTCAGAAATTACTGCGTTTACTTTCATTTTCTTGGAAGGGATCTTTGACTTACAAATTAAAATGAAATACTTTAGTGAATATGCAATTAAATTATTATTATTATTTATTTTTGGGTGTCATGCTCCAGCTGCAGCTTTTAACTTCAAAATGCTATTACCAGAGCATCCTTTTGTACTGTTGGATTGCCTACTTTCCAAATAACAAATTAACCATACTGATGTGCATCACAACTAACCATTTAGTTTCTGCTATTAATTACAGATTTTGAGCATATTGACATCATCTAAGGAGCTGCTTGATCTGATAAAGAATGTTCATACTCTTTTTCATACTAAAGAAGCTACTTTTGGCAAGTCAGCCCTCAGTAATTTATATAGATTCATTCCCTTGATTCATGAACAGCTGCAGGTACTCCTTTTCTCTATAATAATTTGCTACTTTCTAGTCTATGACTACCCATCTCTTTGGTGGAGATCCTTCTGTCATGCACACTTCATCCCATTATTTCTTGCCTGGCAGTGCATTATGCTCAAATATATATTAGTGTACAATAGAATCCTGCCCCCATTATGGCGAACTTCATATGCTTTGTGAGGATTAGCGATTCTGTTGCTGCGTATATATTGTTTTACCCTAAGGATGCGACTTTGCCCCCTAAAACTGCTTTGACTGAAGTAAATCTTCTGTTGCTAGGATTGGGAGGATGGCTTATGTGAGAGTGACACCGATGGTTCATTCTTGCATGAAAACTGGAACAAGGACCTGAGTCTTTTTTCAGATAGTGAGGATGGTGGACAGCAGCTTCTCCAGGTTGGTGCAAATTTGTTTGTGTAGATATTCTTTTTGTCACTGACAATCTTATGGTGAAAATGGATTAATAATACACTTTAAATTTTGTTTAAGCAGCTGTTCATATTGCGTGCTGAAGCTGAGTTACAGGCCATTTCTGGGGATAATCTTGGACAGAACCTTAGACATATTGATTGCTTGAAAGCCCAAGTGAGCCACTTATTTGGTGGCGACATTTTAAAGACAATGCCTGCTCCACCACCAGTGCATCAAAGTCAGCAATCTAGCGATGGAATTTTTAAACCAAGGAGAATAGGCAACTATTCTGCAGCACCTTTGAAATACAAGGGTGATTGGATGAAGCGGCCTGTCTCATCTGATGAGATTGCTTGGCTTGCAAAACTCTTGGTGTGGTTGTCAACATTGCTAAATGAAGCTATTGGATTAAACCATGGTGAGAGTGCTGAAATTGGTCCCAAATGGTCCTATATTGAGGTGTCAAGGAACATAAACAGCGTTAACGGATTTATGGATTTCATGAAGGCAGTTTCACATGCAGTGTGCTCTTTCCTCCTCACGATGTGCTCTGCTGTGGTGAGCCTGATGAGAAAGCATGGAGTGAGGATCAATCTCAGGATATTTGCCTCAAAAAAGATTGTGATGCTCTTCCTCCTTTTTGGCTTCTTTAATATACTAAATAAATGTCTTTCATCTGTTTACTAAAATACTGACACACAGAGTTGATGGTAAAATGTTGTGAATATCATAGTACTTGTTGCATTTTGTATCCCCCAAATGGAACTGGTGGGTTTTGCAGCAGATATCAATGTAAATGAGGGCTTACACAGGTGATAGCAGAAATTTTTTATTTTGCTTATGCTTTTTACTTCAGGATATGATTTTTGTAAATTGACATATATACATGAATCATGCTTGTAAGAATCTCTTGTTTAGTTCCTTGAAAATTGCAAGTGATGAAGCATTCAGACCATAATGTTAGAAGTATTTTTGTTGGGAAAACCATACAGAAGTTTCCTGTATTTTGGCTAGTTTTTGAATTAATGATATGTGTTATTCATTTATTATTCTCATTTGGATTATGAGCAGCTGCAAGTTGCCCCTATAGAATATCTTGAGCTTAAGAAAAGTCAGTAATGGTCATTAATTAAGAACTTATTGATGCAAAGTCAGAAGCCTTTGTTTTCTGCTTCATCATGTTTGTTATGGAATTAGGCATCTAAGTCTGGAAGTTTGATGGCTTTTACATTTTCGGGGTGAATTTGGAGATGGAAGTACGGTGGCCTTTGTCCTTTCATGTGTGTGTGTGTGTCATTGTTGTGTAATTTGCTCTTTTTAGTTTCCTACCTGTTTTCTTTCAAAAGAAGAAATCAAAGGTTTGGGTTTTCTAGCCAACCTTTCACGATCACCAACCCACTGAAAACATTGGAGGATGAGGTAAAAGGCTGGAAGTTCAGATGATATTGTGTTGGACATTGTCCATCTGCATCTGCACCATAGTCGCCTTCTTGTTTTCTCTCATCTTTTTTTTTTTTTTTTTTTCTCCTTTTGGTGCTTTTAGAATTTCACAATTATATCATAAGATGATATATTTTAAAGCGGCAAAAGATGCAAATATGAGTTAATAATTGCGAATTGTGGTAAAGCCTTATAACTCAGTTAGGATGAAGATGGTTTCAGGACGGTACAGGTTCGAGTTCCCTTTTTCTAATTCCCGTTGTGATTCACCCTCCCAAAAAACCTTATGAAAAAAATTGAAATTATCGGCTTTTTTTTTACTTATTCTCTCTTAAAGAAAAAAAATATTATTAGGTAATACATGTAATAAATATATATGTCGTGGATAAATATTAATTAAATTTGGGTAAATAGTTGTGATAACCATAGCGATAGCTAGCATTAATATAAATACTATCCCATGTCAAAATATATTATTTACTCATCCACGGTACATAAATACGTAAGTTGTGTTTTTTTTATAAGTACAGCATGTGATTAGTCAAAGAGTTCGATATAACTGTACACCACAAGTGTTTAATATTCTTTAGCAATAAAAGAAAAAAAAAAAATGCTTGTCATGAAAAACAGGTCACATCATTATGTCGCATGTTCGACCTGATACTACACAACATTTTGGAAGGACTGTGTAATGGTAATGGCGAGGGAAATCGCTGACTTAGGGAATTTACGAATTCTCCGTTTGATATTTAAGGCATGTTGGCTTTAGTGGATAATATAAAGGGAAATGGAATTTCAATTAACATAAAGGTGCAGTAAGAAATTATGATGTTTGGTTGAGTATAATGAAATAGGTAACATATTGTTCATTTGACTTAATAGGCAATAGGTAAGAAACAAAACATTATAGGAGTAGTTGCATTTTTTAATTGAACCTGTATAGATCATAGTCTTATTTTAATGAAAATGCTAATGCCTAAGGTACAATAAGACTGAACACGGAATCAAACTAATCAGATTCTGTTTCTAGAACACTTTGCATAGAATAAGACCGTAATCTGATTACACCCTCATCGGATTCCTCTTACAAATTAATGAAACCTCAAGCCTATGCAAGTCTACGTAGTTCAAGATCCTACAACATATAAAAGATCGTCGTCATGTTGGGGTTTATATTACCAACTCTCATTGTTCAGGTTTCGGTACTGTACAGCTGGTAGCTTTGCTTCTCAACTTTTAATATTTTAGGATTTTAACTTGAAAATTAAAAGTTATATAAAGTAAAAATCTAAAAAGTTACTAGACATCTTGCATGTTTTTTCTTTTCCCTATTTTCTTAATTCGAAAGTTGCAGTAGTTCCTAGTTTTCTTCATTTCTAGAGCTCATTCTTTTTAATTTCCCTCTTCACTTGTCGATGAATCGAGTAAAATGGACTACGTTATTTTCCCTATGGTTGCTGTCCCAGTTTATTGTTTCAAGTTTGTCCCAGCCAATTATATATATTCACTTGAATAGGAAATTAATATATAATTATAAAAGTTTATTTCATCTGTTTATATGAGTGTATATGATTGGTAGGGATATGTTTGAGACATAAAGTTCATGACAACAAATATTTATCCCATTAATTTGAGGATTTGGATCCTCTAAAGTTTGTGCTTTTTAAAATTCCTTAAAATTATAAAAGTAATGGTTATCATTGTTTAAGTTTTTAAGAAAACATGATGCCACAATAATGTCACAAGATATTTCAAAAATTTAGATAATACTAACAATTACTTTTATAATTTTAGGGAATTTAAGAAATAAAAATTTTAGAGGATTTATTTCCTTGATTTGGTAATTCAATACCGTCTAATGATCTATATATAGTTTTTTAATTGATTGGTAAGTGAAATTTAATTCTCATTTAACTAAGTTAACGATGTCCTTATAAAAATTATATAAATTGATGAATTCAAGAATTGAATGATGTTGGTCTCAATGGAAAATCATGTTGCATTTATTACACCTTCTTATTCTTAGAATGCCCTCATTAAAACTTAAAAATTACACATCATACTCTTCATTAAAATATCTTGTCCCACTCTTAGAAGAAGATTTGAGAACTTTCCATTGTTGCCTTAATCGCAACCTTACTCGATTAAAACACAACACATTACAACATAAGAGGAATGTGTCATAGATAGATTCTCTCACTCGAACTCATGTGACACTTAGTATTCCGTATCATACTAAAGAAGGTTAAGTTAACTTATAACATACTCACAAAGTTTAAAGAGAAAAAATAAAGAGAGAAACTTTTATACAAATGGTATTCACTCAAATAATTGAAAGATTACAACTTAGGAGATCTCTCTTTCATATATAAGAGGCCTCTCGAGATGGATGACCAAGATCAATTCGATCTAATGGTTATAATTGAATTTTACCTATCTTTACATTAAATGCATCCACCTACCCTACCTATCACCTACTTTGAACTTTTTAAATATTCTAGAACATTCTGGATTATTTACTTTAGGCTTGAACGAACCTCATGAGTTTAGGCCTTTCTGAATTGGCCCGTGACATTCTTCCTCACTCATTCTGATGATGTCTTCGTCACATTTTCTTCGTGGAACTTTTGAATTTTGTTTAGAGACTACCATAAAGCTTCAGCAGGTTCTCAACTGGCCTCACTTTTTAGCTTTCCTTTCTAAATAACCATATACTCATGCCTAGGGGATTGGCCTTGTCTTCTTACATATTTATCCATGATAATTTCTCTAACTTCTTTGTTGTACAATTCCTAAACCTCGACTTAAGCCCTTTGTGATATTGTTTTGCTTGGGTTGTCCTTGTCCTTATGATATGGCTTAAGCATACTAACATGGAACATTGGGTAGAATTTTAATCTTAGGGGTAACTTTAACTTATAAGATACCTGTTGCATCCGTTTCATGATGGGAAATGGTCCTTCATAATATCTCATCAATCCTTTGTGCAATTGGCCCTTCGTCCGCTGGATCAGGTGTAACTTTACAAGTACTTAATCTCTTACTTGATACTCCATTGGTCAACGTTTTTTATTTGCAACCTTCTTCATTCTCTTGATAGCCCTATCTAAGTAAGTCTAAGCTAAGTCTTAGCTCTCTTACTACTCTCTTGAAAATTTATAAATCGTATACCCTAGTGTCACCATGTTGGGAGTTAACGGCTATCTCCCCAAGACAATCTCAAAAGGATTGCACTTATGAAATGCCTCAAGTAAAGCTTCACTAACGCATTCACCCTTTTCATCCGTCCATTCATCTATGGATGAAAACTAGTAGAAAAGCTTAGCTCAGAACTTAGAAGCTTGAATAATTCTGTCTAAAATTTCCCCATAAATTGACCATCCCAATCATTTACAATGTTTCTTAGCAAACCCTTATGCTTCACTATATGCTTGAGGAACAACCAAGCCGCTTCGTTAGCAGGGCACTCCTTTGTCGCTAGAATGAATGTTTCATATTTTGAGAACCAATCTACTATTATCATAATAGTACCATATCCCTCTAACTTGGGCAGGCTTATGATAAAATCCATAGAGACACTTTCCTAAGGATGCTCTGAAATAGGTAGAGACTCTAATAGTTTAGGGGCTGGCCTTTGTTTCACTTTGTCTTATTAACATATGAGATAAGTTCTGACATAACTCTCGACATCCTCCCTTAGATGCAATCAAAAGTACCTTTCTTCAACCAAGGCTAGGGTTCGGTGTATTCTTGAGTGACCTGCCCAATTAGAATCATGGTATTCCTTCAATATTTCCTTCCTTAATGGTAATGAATGGGGAACATCACCTATCACCCCTTAGTATATATTAGTCCGTCCTGTTCCCAAAATCTTCTTGTTTTACACTCTTTACATTAGATAAGTAGAGCCTTAGCCAACTGGTTGGTGTCTATCCCTTTCCAAATCTTCTTTAGGATGTTGTTCTCGAGGCTACTGATAGCGGCTAATTCTACCCTCCGACTTAGGGCATCTACTATAACATTTGTCTTACTCGCCTTGTTCTTTATGTCAAAATCAAATTTTGCTAAGAAGAATTGCCAACGAGCTTGCTCAGGGGATAGCTTCTTTTGGGTCTAAAAGTAACTAATAGCTACATTGTTAGTCTTAACTACAAATTTCATGCCAAGTAGATAATGTCTCCAAACTTGAAGGTAATACACTACGGTTGTCATTTCTTTCTAATGTACTAGGTATTGTCTTTCTACTTCATTCAACTTTTGACTCTCAAAGGTTATTAGATGGTTCTTTTGCATCAAAACCCCACCAATGGTATAATCACTAACATCTATACATACTTCAAATGATTTGTCAAAGTTAGGAAGCGCAAGAACTAGCTCTCTAGTGACCGCTTCCTTCAATGTATCAAATGCCTTTTGTCGATCTTTCCTCCATTCCCATGGAACATCTTTCTTAAGTAGATTTGTTAAGGGGGTGACCATGCAAGAATATCTGCAAATAAACCTTCTATAATAATTTACTAAGTCGAGAAACAACCTCAATTCCATAGGCTTAATGGGTACTTTCTATTCTTAAATGGTCCGTATCTTCTCTTCATCCATTTTAATCTTCTCTTAGCCTACTATGTGCACCAAGATGGCTACTTCTTCCTTTATGAAGGCACATTTCTCCAACTTTACATACAACTCATTTTCCCTTAAGGCTAGGAAAACTGCACAAAGATGTTCCATGTGCTCTTTCTTAGTCTTGCTATAAATCATGATATCATCTAAGTAAACCACAACAAAATGATCTAAGGAGGGTGACAATACCTTATTCATGAGAGTGCAGAAAGTAGTTGAATTGTTTGTGAGCCCAAATGGCATAACAAGAAACTCAAATGCACCATACCTTGTGATGCAAGTGGTCTTGGGCTCATCTCCGTCTACTATTTGTACTTAACGATATCCCAATCATAGATCTAGTTTCGAAAAATATCTTACCTCTCTCATTCGATCGAACAAGTTTGATAACAATGGAATGGGGTACTTATTCTTTACAATGACCTTATTCAAAGCCCTATAGTCAATACACATCCGGAGAGATCCGTCATGTTTCTTCTGGAAGAGAATTGGAGCTCCAAAAGGTGCCTTTGACAGTCGGATGAATCTGGCTTCCAATAACTTCTTCAATTGTCACCTTAATTCATCTAATTCTTATTGGGACATGCGATAAGGAACTGCAACAAGAGCTTTTGTACCTGGTTCTAGCTTAATCACATGATCCACTTCCCTTCTTGGAGGTAGCTTCTTTGGAAACTCTTTAGGCATGATGCGTTTAAATTCCTCTAGCAACTCCCCTACTTGATGTGGAATTGCATCTTGACTTCCTTTCTCTTCCTTTCCTTTTAGAGCAACTAAATACATAACTTCGTTCTTTTCGAGGCCCTTAGCTAGTTGCAAAGCAAAAAGGAATTTTGTGGCTTGACCAGTTTTCCTTATAACGAGCATTACACATTGAGATTCGGTATCGAGCATACAAATACAGTTAGCACGAGGAACAATAAGTGCATCAATACGATCTAAGAAGTCCATCTTAATCACAAATTCAAAGTCGTCCATGGGCACTACTTCAATGGTTTCCTTCCCTTTCCATCCTCCCACATAGAGCTCTATCTCTCTGGTAACTCCAATAGTAGGGACTTCCTTTGAGTTTACTATCTTAAGCCATGTCTTGGTCTTCTCTACTTCTAATCCAAGCTTACTTATTTCTACCTTGGAGATGAAAAGATGAGATGCCTTAGTGTTAATAAGGGCATTTAGTCTCTTGCCAGTAACCATTATCTTAGTGTACATCAACTCCTTTCACTTCTTAATGGCTTGCAACTTCATAGTGCTAAGTAATCATAAATAACCCAGTTTAGCCTCATCCCCTTCATTGGAGCTCTCATCTACCATAATTGCAACCAACCGATCTTTCTTTGGGCATTCCCTGGCACAATGGGGGCCATTGGAAAAATAACACTTTAATTCTTGGGGTTTCCATTGTTCCTTATCCTTTCCTTCACGAGTCTTTCCTCGATCATTGTTTTTCTCTTCCATTTTAGCCTTCCCCCTTGAGGAACTCCTACTCTTTTCCTTCTCAACTCCCCCCTTCCACCTTCCCATCGAAGTCTTGAGTTCCGTTTTCTTGAACTCCACTAGGCCTTCAGTAACTACTATGGCTTTAGAGATGTCTTTTACTCGTCTTTGCTTTAGCGCTAACTTTGCCCAAGGTTTCAAACCATCTAAAAACATCACTAGAGCGTCATCCTGGTTAAGGTCTAAGATCTCTAGCATCAACTACGAGAATTCCTTCACATATTGCTTAATGTCACTGTTATGAGTTAGGTAATTTAACTTCACCTTTGCTTCCTTAATAGCATTTTGGGAGGAGAATTGCCCCCTTAATTTCTTGTACAAAACTAGCCTAAGTGTTGATTTTGTTTGCCCTCTTATGCCACTACACCATAGCAGAATTCTTCAAATACATAGCAGCAGTACGTACGTTTCCAAGGTCATCCATGATTCTTACAGTATTGAAATATTGTTCTATCCCCCAGAGAAAGTTGTCTATCTCTCGAGCAAATCATATCCCATTGAAAGGTTTGGGCTTAAGCACATAAACCTTATGAGCAGGTTGGATGGTCACTCCATTTGCCACTACCGCCTAACATGCTATTAGTTAGTTCTTAAGTTCCTCAATCTCCTGGCACATGGCTACCATTACAGCATCCATCTTAACTTCATAAGCTTCCTCTTTAGTTTCCAAAGCTGTGACTCAAGCTTGGAGTACTTCATTCTTTCCTTTAATCACCTCATTACGCTACTTAAGCTCCTCAAATGCTTGATTCAATGCCCCTTACAACTTACCTCAAAGTTCTTCCTCCATCTCTTCATAGTTACCTTGTGACTCATCAAATTGTTCCTTTGCTTTAGCAATGTTCATCTTCACTCTATCCATCTTATTAAGGAGGAAGTTCAACAAGTCCCAGGACCTAGCCCTCTACCTAGTGATGCGGTGGTCATCTTAGTCAGCCAACTCCTCGATCATCGAAGTGTTATTGTCTCCTCCAAATGATATCTTCTCCACACACAGTCTCTTTCTTTGGCTTTAATACCACTTGTCACGGGTAGATTCCTTCACTCAAACCCTTATGACACTTAACATTTCTGACCACGCTATGGAAAGTTAAGTCAGCCTGTAACATACTCACAAAATTTAAAGAGAGAAACTCTGATGCAAATGGTATTCACTCAAATAACTAGATGATTACAACTGAAGAGATCTCCCCTATATATACAAGAGGCCTCTTAAGATAGATGGCCAAGATCAATTTGATTTAATGATTACAATTGAATCCTTCCCACCTTTACATTAAATGCATCAACCTACCTTACTTACCTCTTACTTTGGAACCTTTTAGATCTTCTTGAACATTTTAGATTATCCGCTTTATGCTTGAATGAGCCTCATAAGTTTAGGCCCTTCTGAATTAGCCCATGACAAACGCACCCGAAAAATATTATGTTTATGGATTCGTTCCTCAAAGGGTGCATTCCTTGAAAAAAAAAAAGGAGTCTCTAGAAAAAATATTGCATATATAGGGTTGTTGATAGGAATAAACCCCCTAGACCAATCACACATAGCCAAGCTAGAGGACTCTAGGGACTCGCTCAGAGAATATTAGCTTGAAACCAAAGTCGAGACGGGGATTCATATGTTGAACTAATATCCTGCTGAATTGAGCCTTAGGTCTTTACTTATGTCAGATTCGCTCTTGATCAGCAACAATGCTTTATCTCGGAAGACAGCCCAAGAGTAGCCGAGGCAAGCTCTAGACCCGACTACAAGCATCTAACCCTAAATCAAGCTAACTTCTTTTTAGAACTAGTTGGTCCTCGACCTGGTCCAAATCAAGTTGGCCCCTGACTGCCAATACTTTCTGTTTCACCTACTTGTACCATATTTCTAATATCCAACCACCAAGCGATACGTATCTTCTAACACAACATTCTAGAATGATTCCTTCTTTTTCCGTATTGAATATTTTTTGTCTCTTTTACCCCTTTTTAGTATGTTTCATGTAACCTAATTGTAGAATACCCCTTTTTCCTTTTCATACGTATAAAGTAACCCTAGTGAACGGGTATATAAACCCTATTCGTTTGTATGCAAGAAGGAATCAGTAGTAGTTTATTCAAGTATCTATTGAGTAACCTTAGTGTTCTCATTACTCTTAAACTCTTATCTATTTCCTTTAGTAAGGAGTAGTGGTAAGTGACCCTTCAGTTTGGACTGGTGTGTCATATCCGATAAATTGTAAGTCGAGTAGGATTGAGTGGTGCATCATATCCATTCGATAGTTGCTCGGGTTTTACTAGTTTGCTTTTATTTCTTTTTTGGTTTATTTCATTGTGGTGTCTCTCCATGTGTTTAATCCTAGAGATGCATCAGTTGTGAAGGTGTTTTTGGAAAGGTGCCTTTAGTTTAGGTTATTTTTGCACTGAACACTGAAGGTACCTTTAGTTGTAATCAGAAAGGTGACTTCAGTTATAGTAAAAACTATAATTGAAGGCACCTTCCATTGTAGTGGTATTACAACTGCAGGCTGAAAAGTTCTAGCAAATTAGGATCTCTCTCAATGGGGCTGACTACCAAGCAGCTCAATCTTCGGTCAAGCATGGCATTCAGTTGCTATGTGACTAGCTTCCAATCACTCTCTACCTTCCCCATCTGGCTTAAGATCAGGCGAATGAGGATACCCAAGTGGAGTTTGCCCTTCTAAACCCCCTTAGGCGAGGTAGATGGACATGGATAAGAGGAGTTAGGGTGCTCAGGTTTAAGGCCGTGATGGCAGTGATAATATGGCTCCATCCCCTTTAAAGGGGTTGTTTAAGGGTATACATGGGAGGAGTATGTTCGAGACCCTAACTTTAAGTATCTACGACTAACCTACTTCCACACCACTAGCACTAGTTAAGAGAGGGAGGAGGTCCATCAATTCTTGGGGCAAGAGTTCTTCCTAGGTAGCTACTATTGATGCCCTACAGTTTTTGGACTCACCTCAATAGCTGCTATTGACCTCGGAGTCTTAAGCTCCACCTATTCCTAAGGAGAGGAGAGATGGTGAGAGTTTAGCGTCTAAAGTGTCTCGAGTGTTCACTAGGACTAGGAGATGATGACATTGTATTTGTTATAAATTACACTTTGTGACATTTGTGTTTATATGGATTCTAATATCAATCTAACTTATTCATAATGGTTTCAATGAGTTGTACGCCTTACATTTCACTTTTTGCATTATCGTAGTAATGAATGATTTGGGGTTTCAAGAAGTAAATTTGATGTGGAGTAATGAATATCATCAAATGCTAGAGCTATGTCTCAGGAAGCCGAGAGGTAGGTTGGATTCAAAGTTAATGTGATTCTTACTTTAACTTTATTTTATGCATGCAAGAGGTTCTTTGACTTACTTATTTTGTGTAGTATAGGTTTTGCCAAAGAGAGCACGTTTTCAAAATGAGTGCAAGTAATTATAACTGAAATTGCTTTTTTAAAAGGTGCCTTTAGTGCAAAATAACCCAAATTGAAGGCACTGAAGGCACCTTCATGATCTTACAGAAGTAATCTTTTTTATGGGGACCCCCCTTTTTTTAATCATTTTTCAAGTGCATTCCTCTACAACATAACTCTCTCTCTCTCTACATATTGGAATATTTGCAAGGAGATCTATGCTTCTCGATCACTGTGATGGTAATCCTTCCTTTCTTCTTTATTCTCCTCTCTCCATTCTTGCGTAAAATCTTAATCTCTCTCATTTTGTCTTTGGCTAGCAAATTCAACATTAGGTAAACATATAAATTTAGATTTTCTCAAAAGAGATGGAGAGACTCTTAGATTGAGAAGAGGGATGATCTAGATGCAATGGTGGGCAGTGGTGAATCAATTCCAACGAGGTGGTCAATAGATTTGTCAATTGCTTTTTTAGGGATGTTTAGGGGTGATTGTCATATGAATTTGTGATTTGTTTTCCATCCTTTTTGTATTTTATTTTGTTATTTTTAAATGGGGGTATTTTAGAATTTTCATTTTTTTTATTCATTGCTTATTCCTTATCCAATTCTATCAAGTAAACAACGTGTTATTTATTCCACTCCAGTTAATTGAACAACTAATATACATTTACTCTTTATTATACCCTTAGTTAATTCCTTGTATTACCAATTTCATTCCCCCTTCATTCAAGTGAACAACCTATAAATATCTATGATGCTGTTTGGTATTTGCTAAGACTTATTGAATAGCAGCCCCATATATTGTATATATCTTTATTTCAGAGGTTTCATGTTACTTAAATGAATACATAATACAAAAATTATGATAAGGTAAATTGATGTGTGAATGTATTGTAATAACATAAATCAGCTATCAATGCCTGGGTCTACATTTATTTGTAAAAATTGCAAATAAATCTTGAAATTATGGTTTGTTATGTGATAGATCTTACAAACTCATAAAATGTATATATATACATATATAAATTGTATTTAAAACTTAAAGCCATCGTAGTTTCTGGTTTTTTTTTTTAATGAGTTTTTGGATTTCAACGACAATCTTGGGAGAATGTACTTATTTTTAAAGATTATTAGGCATGTAAACTATATATATGTTGGGAGTTTAACCAACTTTCTAGATGTAATTTCTGTTGTCCCTATTTATTTCTTATGTTTATTTGAATAGGAATTTGAAATAATTAAATGATATTGTAACTTAATGGGGATTGGTAAACCGAAAGAGAATGGAAGGGTAGAAGAATGATAAAACCCTAATGAATATATGTAAGATGAACTGGTGAAACTTTGATGGGTTTTCCAGTTATTGCTTAAAAGAGAGCATTATTGCATGTGTAATGTGTAATCATTTTTTACATTTTTATTTTTCACCATTCATTATTTCGAATGTTGAAAGAGACTTAAGTAACTATATAAAAACCATTATTTCATTGAAAATTGCACCAAAATTTCTAAATAATAATGTAGTGGTAATTTAAGGTTTTTCCAAATGTTAGAACTCATATACTCTCATTCAAGTAGAGTATAGTCTTAATATGTGTTCATCTTCAATTTTGCCTGTGAAGGTTTGCGCCTGAAGAGACCTCTGTTTGTTATTAGAAGTACTTAAGATAGCCTTAAACACCTTGCTAAATAGATAGAGTGAAAAGAATGGCTATGAGTTGTCTGGTGAGACCACTTTAATATTTGAATCAATTTCAAGTGGGTAAAATAAGAGTGATTTCGATAGAGTTTAGGCATCCAATTTTGTGAGCTTTAAGGAGGGAGATTAGACTACTTATAAGTAAAGATCAGAATTTAGGTTGGTCAAGCACAATCTAGGACATTTGGTCTTAGGTTTTAGGGCTTGCGAGTGATAAGATCTCCTAATTAGGTTAAAGATGTGACTACTCTAATCATTGCACCCATTACTTTGTATTTAACGATTTAAGGGCATTGTACAATTTGGATATGTATCCATCCCTTCACATTTAATGCATTAAAGGCGCATTACAACCTGGGAACATGGCTTTATATTATGGGGCTCAGTTCCTCCATCAAGTATTATGATAGGTTGGTTTAGGGGAAGGGGGTAAGATCGGTAGGGATGCTCGTATAATGAGTGATTAGGCTCTCTTACGTTAGGTCCCTAGGCTTCGAGTGAGTTAGGCTTGGGCTTTAAGCCTAAGGTCCACTATCATTAGAGATGGATTAGCAAGGAGAGTAAGCTCTTAGATGGGCTTCCAAGGTTTCAACTAAGCTTTCACATGCCCTGGATGAGCTAAAACTAAAGGTTGAGCTCCTTACTAGCACTTTAATCTTATTAATGAATTGATGAGTAAGAACTTTGACTTAGATAAGGTGGCTAAGTAGGTAAGTTCCCCAAGTTAGCTTGAGCTCGTAATAACTTAAGCAGAGAGAACTGATTGAGTAAGCAAATTATCTAAGTGGGATTAGACATGTACTGGCTTAGGCGGAGTGGTCGACTCATTTTAATGGCATGCCTAATGTGCATGGAGCTTTAGGGCTAGTTTAGCTAAGGAATATCAGAGGAAACCATCTTGTCATGATTGATGCTCTACAAGCACAGGATGCATAAAGGGTAGGTTATAGTTGAGCTAGTGAAGCTAAGATGGCTCCAATAAAGTAATTAGTACTTTCTTTCGAGGTGCCATAGTCCTTTTCTAGGAGTGAATTGATTGATTCAATCAACTTCTAGATGCCTCGAGCATGTTTGGATGTGTTCACCAGGTCAACCTAGTTCAGAACTGGCCTTGAACTGCTGGTTTACAAGTTGATAAGGGAGTACATCAGGTCTAGCCCCTTGTTCAACTCTAGGATCTTTTTTTTTTTCCTTTTTTCGAATTTCCCTTAATTATTATAAATAATTTGTAGACTATTCGTCTTTTTTTTTTTTCAACTAAATTTAAAATTTCATGTCGTTACTCATGAATAAAAAACTTTATTTTTGGTTCAATTTATTTTTTGATCACGAAATAATTCATTTGAACCATGTGAACATGAATGCTTGATGTTATATTATATATATAGTATATTTTATATATAGTATATTATATATAGTGTTTATTATAGTATATATGTAGTCCATTAATTATTATATATTACATATACTATATACTTATTTGCATTATATATATAGTATATTATTTATATATATTTTTTTAATTTTCAGTGTTGGTCCGACCTCAAATCGTCCGCTCCAACCACTGGTTCAAAGGCAATTTGGCTTGCTAGTTTGATGGCCTACCAACTTAGCGGGTTGCCATAGTTGAACCACTTAGGCCCTTTAGGCTAAAGCTGATTCTAGGTCGATTCATAATTCGGAACTGACCCTTACGTAAGTTTAGGCATGTCTCTTATTCTTTAGTGCTCTGGTTGATGTGATGCAAATGGGGCAAATGTCTTGGTAACTAATGAACATCAAGCTACTTTGTCTAACCATGCAAACCACATGTACAATTGGGGTTGTCTTATCTTATCAATCAAGTCACTTGATATGTATATTCTAGAATTGTATTAGATTTATTTGATACTTAACATAATATTAGATTTGCCTAAACCTATCCCTTAAGAGAAGCCTTAGGCATCAAATAAAAAATCATTGACTTATGTCAGATTTATTTAAGAATGGATATGTGATATGTTTATTCCATGATTATATTCAAAGCTCGAGGTTATTTGTGATTCAAGGAACTCAATTACCCAAGTTTATTTAGTTACAGTGTATAATCTTTATACTAATTGTTATTTATGCATGGGAAGAGGCTAAAGAAACATGAAGAGGTTAGTGATTTGGGAAAATCCACATAATGATTGATATGATATGATGATAGGAATCAACTCCTAGGACCAATCACACGAAGCTAAGCTAGAGGATTGTAAGCATTCATACGAAGAATACTAACTTAAAACCCTATTCAAGATGAGAATTCCAATTCCGATCTCCATCTTTTACACTATTGTTGACCTAAGTGCTGAGCTTTCATAAGTATTAACATAGTTTCTGAGCTGTTAAGAAGTGATGCCAACCTGCTAAGCATGCTTATCGGGCAGTTGAGCAACCATACCTATTGCTATGCTTATACCATGATCTAGGCAGCTCCTAAGCTGACTAGCATCAGACCTCTATTTAAGTTAGGCTACCAAAACACCCGACTTAGAGAGCATCAAAATGCCCTTTAGTAATTAAGCTCTGACCTGAACCAGACTAGGTCAACTCTCGCTGTTGACTTTCTTCTGAACTCAACTGGGTAGGATCCTCCAATAAGCAAGCGGCCTCAGAATTCATTTTAGCTTAACCAATTGCACTACAAGCCTCCAATCGTCTCTTAACACGTATCTTCTAGCACATTGTTCTAGAATGATTCTCTACTTTTTTGTACAGCGTATTATTTGCTATCTTTACCCCTTTTAAGAATGTTTTTTCAATCTTTTGTGCATTATCCATTTTTGTCTTTTCCTTATTTAGTGTAACCTTAGTTAAGGTCATATAAATACCTCACTTCCTTATACACAGAGAGCACATTAATATATTATTGATCATTACTAGTTTCCTTTCTTGAGCAATCTTAGTGTTCTCATTCTCTTTTAACTCTTATCTATTCCGCTTAGTAAAGAGTAGTAGTAAGTAACCCAATAGTTTGGACTAGTGAATCACATCCGGTGAATTGTAGGATGGGTAAGATCGATTGGTGTATCATATCTAATTGGTAAATGCTTGGATTTGCTAACTCCTTTTACTTTCTTTTAGTTCTCGTCCATTGTAGCGCTTCTTCATGTGTAAGACCCTAGAAATGTATCCGTTTTGCTGGTATCAGAGCACGATTCCATGAAGTTGTAGTGAAGTTATGTTCATGTTTGCTATTAGTGGTTGCTATAGAGTATTCAAGTGTAGTAAGTTTTCAAGTTGTGAGCAATGAAGTAGAGGTTTATGGATTGGTAAGTGTAATTCCTATTGTTACTTTATTTTTTGATGTGAAAATAGAGCAAGTTCATTTCTATTGTATTCAAGTGAGTGTTGGGTGTTGAAGTTTTTAGAATGTGCTAGTAAGGTTTTGAGTAGTAAGTAGAAGTGTTTGTTGTGTATTGTGTTGTCAACCTATTGAAGAATTATTATGCTATGTTGGATTCGAGTGTTCAAGGTGCTACTAGTGATTTTTGTAGTGTTGTTCACACTAGCCAAGGTCAAAATGATAGTAATATGACTAGGTCAGTCGATGATAAGCTCAACAGACTCACTAATCTTATTGAGAGTTTGGTTACTGCGATGTAAGCCAATAGGCAGTAACCATAGGGTGTACCTTATCGTAACCCACTTGAAAATGTTCCTAAGAGGCGATATGGCTAAGGTGGCTAAGTTAATTACCTAGTTCGACCCCATTGAGTTAGATGAGTTGTTAGATGGAGCTACTAGACAAAGTTAGGAAAGATTGAAGAGGATATTGAGGATATGGATTTAGAGGATGAGGGAGAGGAAGAGGAAGAAGAAGAGGATGAATATTACTAAGCACAAGAGAAAGGACGCTAAGCTCTTCGAGGACTTGATAATGTTGAGGTCCAAATCCTAACCTTTAGTGGAAGTGAAGATGCAGATGGATATTTAGAGTGGGAAGAGAAGGTATTTGACTGTTATGGGTATAAAATTGCAATTAAGGTTAACTTGCTGCACCTGAATTTTTTGGATATGCTACAATGTGGTGAAAAAATTTGAATGTAGCTAGAGCAAGAGATGAACGATGAGGCATGTGAACTTAGGAAGAGATGGATAGATTGTTGGGGGGAAGATTCATACCCTAAACTCACTTACAGGATAAATTTTCCAAGTCACAAGAGCTTTGTTAAAGACGCCGATCTGTTTATGACTATGTGAGAGAATTTTAGATGTTGATGATTTGAGCAAACATGGATGAACCTAAGGTTTGCACAATGTCAAGATTCATCCATGGACTTAAATATGAGATTAATAACATTGTAAAAGTACAAAGGTTTTATGCATTGGAAGAGGCCATTAAAGTAGTGCAGAGAGTTGAAAAGTAGAGGAGAAATGCTCTAAGTAGACTTGGGCTGAGTTTTTCCAGAGCTCTTGACCTACTAATGCTGAGCTATGGAGGCCCTCCCAAAGGAAAAACATGACCAATCTAATGATAGCTAAGCAAACCAAAAGAGCTGAGAGTTGAAGATAGGTTGACCCCAAAGACATATGAGGAAGGACAAACCTCTGGATAGAAGATAAGTGAGGTGAAATGTTTCAAATACTTAGGTTTTGGACACATGGCTACTAAGTGTCTGAATCGACGTACAATAGTGCTTCGAGGAGATGTAGTACTACACCGATGGGGGCAAACCAGAGAAGGAGAAGAATGTTAGAAGAATTGAAGTTAAGGAGGAAGAGGAGACCGATATCTATGTCAAGTAGGGACAGGTGATAACACTAGTATTAAGATGAGTGTTGAGCTCCTTGCCAAGCTCCGAAGAAGACCAAAGAGAAAATTTGTTCCACACCAAGTGTACCATTAAGAGACAGTTGTGGACCATCATTGTGGATGGATAGAGTTGTACCAATGTTGTTGCACAATCCTTTGTGCAGAGGTTAAGACTACCAACCTTTAAGCAACCCTGACCTTACAAGGTACATTGGCTTCATGATAAGGGTGTTCTATACATCATTGAACAAGTATTCATGCCTTTTAGTGTTGGGAATGTGTATAAGGATAAAGTGGTATGTGATATCATCCCTATGGAGGCTTTACATTTGTTACTTGAAAGACCATGGTTGTTCGACCAACGTGTTACTCATGATTGATATAAGAATACTTATGCCTTTGCTAAGAATGAAAAAACGATCGTGCTTCAACCCATGACACTAACCCAGGTGAATGAGACCCATAACCAGCTCACCTGAGCTAGTAAGAAGAAAGTTTTAATGATGAGCCGAAGAGAGCTTTAAGCTACTAAGAAGGCCAATGAGCCTATGTTTTTATTGATTGGAAGATTGTTAGGGATGACAAATCTGGAAGATGTCCTTAATGAGATCTAAAAATTTATTGATGAATTTTTCGACTTGTTCTCTGAAGAGTTGCCTAAGGGATTATCCTCAGTTCGAGGCATCGAACACTATATTGATCTATAGGCAAACGTAACCCTACCAAACCAACCTACATACAAAATGAATCCTAAGCAAGCTATCAAGCTGCAAAGGCAAGTGGATGAGTTGATAGAGCGAGGTTATGTGAGAGGGAGCTTGAGTCTTTGTGCTGTACCAACTCTACTCATCCTAAAGAAGGATGGTTTGTGGTGCATGTTAATCGACAGTTGACCTATAAACTGTATCACAATAAAGTATAGATACCCAATATCGAGGCTCGATGACATGTTGGGTGAGCTTCGTGGTGCCAAGGTATTCTCGAAGATTTATTTGCGAAGTAGTTACCACCAAATTCACATAAAGCCTAGTAATGAATAGAAAACTACTTTCAAGACGAGGCATGGTCTTTATAAGTGGTTGGAAATGCTACTTGGACTCACAAATGCATAGAGCACATTTATGCAGCTTATAAACCATGTGATGCATCCTTTGATCAGAAGATGTGTGATCATGTACTTTGATAACATATTAGTGTACAGTGCTGACCTGAACAACCATGTTCAATATCTTCGAGTTGTTTTTAACATTTTACTAGCTGAGAAGTTGTATGGGAACCTGAAAAAGTGTATGTTCTATCAACGTGAAATTGCCTTTCTTGGGTATGTAGTATCTAGAGATGGAATCTAAGCAAATAAGGAAAGGGTTCAAGTTATCTTAGAGTGGTTGATACCAAAGAATGTTACTGAAGTATGAAGTTTTTGTGGCCTTGCTTCTTTCTACAAGTGATTCATTAAAAACTTCAGTACAATTGTAGCCCCCTTAACCGAGCTAACGAAGAAGAATGTTAGATTTCGATGCAATGGCCAAGCTGAGTAGAGCTTTAGGGAAGTCAAGGAAAAGCTCACTATCACCCTTGTCTTGTCCCTACTAGATTTTAATAAGCCATTTGAATTGGAACGCTATGCGTCGAGCATTAGCATTGTTGTAGTCCTATTGCAGGAACATCAACTAGTTGCTTATCACAGTGAGAAGCTCAGTGGTGCCGCACTAAACTATTCTATGTATAAGAAAGAGTTGCACTCTCTTTTTTGAGCTCTTACTATTTAAAAACACTATACATTACCACAAGAGTTTGTAATTTATATAGACCATGAGTTCTTAATGCATCTTAGAAGTCAAAACAAACTTTCAAAAAGTCAAGCAAAGTGGCTAGAATTTATGGAAAGTTTTTTCTATATGAGCCAACACAAGAAGGGTAATGCCAACGTAGTTGCAAATACCTTGTCACGTCAACAAACCTCATTGAACACTCTATAGACAAAATTATTAGGATTTTCCCTTATCACTAAGCAGTATGCTCGTGACCCCCATTTTGGTTCTATTCTTGAGCAGTGCAAAGAAAGAGTTGCCATTGGAGGATATTATCACAAGAATGACTATCTGTTCAAGGAAAGAAGGTCATGTATACCAAGCTATTCCATATGTAAGCTATTGGTGAGAGAAGCTCATAATGGTAGATTATCTAGTCATTTTAAAGACACAAAAATAGTTGACTTGTTGAAAGAAAATTTTTACTAGCCTGATTTGGCCAAGGATGTACATAAGGTAGCCGATGGTTATGAAGTGTGCAAGATGACCAAGGGAAAGAGAGAGCTACATAGAGACTATATGTCTTTACCTACATCGACCTTAACTTGGGCTAACCTCAGCATGGACTTTGTCTTATGGTTACCTTGGACATCTAGGGGAAAAGATTTAATCTTTGTTGTGGTGGACCATTTCAGCAAAATGGTACACTTCATCCTGTGTCATCGAACTAATAATGCTTTACATATTGTCGATTTATTTTTGTAAGAAGTTGTTTGACTACATGAAGTGTAGAAGGCCATTATTTCAAGTCGGGATATGTCATTCATTTGCTATTTCTAGAAGACACTTTAGGGAAGGCTTGGAACGAAACTTATGTTCAGTTCTAGTAGCCACCCTTAAACTGATGGCTAAACTGAAGTAATGAACAGGATGCTTGGCAATTTACTCTGAGCTATCGTAGGAAAGAATTTAAAAGATTAGGATTTGTGTCTACCAATTGTGGAGCTTGCATACAATCGAATTATCTACAGTACCACTAGAAAGACTCCTTTTAAGGTCATTTATGGCCTCAATCCCACCATTCCCCTAGATCAGATCGATATCCCCACAACTGCTACAAAGAGTTAATCTGGAGTCACCCCAGCTAAAGAATTATAAGAACTGCATCAGTCCGTAGCAAGGAAGATCACTAAGTTCAATCAAAGACAGTAAGAGATCAGTAGTCGTAGTCGTCGAACTATTTCTTTTAGACCAGATGACTTAGTTTGGATTCACCTTACCTAAGAAAGATTTTTGCACCTAAGACAAAGCAAGTTATTTTCACGAGCTAATGGTTCATTCAAAGTCCTAAAGAAAATCAACTGCATTGCCTACAAGATTGAATTACCTGAGCACTATAGTGTTTCCTCCACCTTCAATGTGTCTGGCTTGATTCCCTAATGACTAGAAGAAGACCCAACAGATGCTAGGACAGAGCAAGAGCTAGAAACCTCTTTAGATTTGAGGATAAATCCTTTTAACCCCTAAGCATATGATAGGAATCAACGCTTCGAACTAGTCACACACGGCCAAGCTAGAAGACTACAAGCACTCACACAAAGAATACTAACTAGAAACCCCATTTAGGATGAAGATTCCTATTCTAATCTCCATCTTTTATACTACTATCATCCTGAATGCCAAGCTCTCATAAGTACCAACATAGTTTTCAAGCTACCAAGTAGTCATGTCGACCTATCAAGCATGTATGCTAAATAGTCGAGTAGCCATACCTATTGCTAAGCTCATACTATGATCCAATAGCTCCTGATTTGACCAATATTAGACCTCTTTTCGAGTTGGGCTGCTAAGATACCTAACATGGAGAGGATTAAAATGCCCTTTAGTAGCCGAGCTCTAACTTAAATCGTACCAGGTCAACTCTGGTTGCTGACTTTCTTTTGACCTCATCTAAGTAGGATCTTATAACTGCCAAGTGGCCTCAAAATATATTTTAGCTTAGTTAACTGCACTACAAGCTTCCAGTCGCCTCTTGACACGTATCTTCTAGCACATTATTCTAGAATGATTTTTTACTTTTTCGTACAATGTATTATTTGCCATCTTGATCCCTTTTAAGAATGTTTTTGGAATCTTTTATACATTATCTATTTTTGTCTTTTCCTTATTTAGTATAACCCTAGTTAAGGTCATATAAATACATCACTTCCTTATACACAGATAAAACATTATTGATCATTATCAGTTTCCTTTCCTAAGCAACATTAGTGTTCTCACTCTCTCTTAGCTCTTATCTATTCTGTCTAATAAGAAGTAGTGGTGAGTGACCCTATAGTTCTAACTTATGAGTTACATCTGGTGAATTGTAGGTCGAGTATGATCAATTGGTGTGTCATATCCGATTGATAACTGCCTAAATTTGCTAACCACCCCCCCCCCCCCCCGCCCCCCTTTACTTTCTTTTTGTTCTTGTTCATTGTGACACTTCTCCATGTGTATGACACCAAAGATGCATCATATGACAAACCATGGAATAGTTTCATATTGAAGAGATCCATTAGTAGGATGCTAACTTTCATGTTAATGGGTTGTTGACTTAGGGGAGGCCATGTATTGAGTTATTATATCTGGAAGAAAACATAAGTAGGTCATAGTAGAGTTTTAAGGTGCTACTATGGACATGTATGAGAAGATTGATATATTAATGGCTTACTATCATTTCCTTGAGGATGGTATGACTTTTGGTTTTTAGCTCTACTTTCATAACTTTGTATATGTATGTGTGTATGTGTATGTGTGTATGTGTGTGTAGCTTATGGTAGTCATAAGTTACATTAAGCTTAGGTTTGTTGCGAATAAAAAAAAGTAAGCAAAACCCATGAATAGCTCCAGAGGATATAACGCACCAATTAAACTTCCAAGGACTCATGACACAATCCAATATGACACATGAATCGGTTCGATGAGGTTACTCATCACCTAGCCTTGCTCAAGGGTTAGGATAAGAGTGATGCCGAGAGTAAACAAGCGGTGTTTACTCAAGGAAAAAGTACTTAAGTATATTAATGATAATCTGATTTTGACACTTATAGCTACAAGTACAAGGGTATTTATACCCATAAGTTAAGGCAACTTGCACAAAAAGGAAAAGACAAAAAGGGCATTTCTTAAAGAAGTAATGTACAAGATACAAAAGGGTAAAAATGAACATACGAAGAAGGCAATCATTGGTACAACGAATTCTACATATGGTACTGTATATGTGATGATTTTGTATTGGTGATGTTGTTAAGAGATGTGGACAAAAAGTACGGACAGCTTACTTGTTTGAGCAAGGGTCGCTCCTCTAGTCTAGACTCTTTCTCTCGGCATCTCAGTAAGGGTGTGGCTAAGTATGTAATTGGCTAGGCATATGAGAGAATGAAGACGGGCTATTGTCTCGGCCTTCCATTTCTCGACACACAACATGTGAGAAATAGGCAATCACTCGGCTCGATAGGTAGAATGGGTTGACAAGGAGATATTTGGCCTCCGCATAAGTTAGCTAGAATAGGAAGATTTGTCTTGCCAGTCCCTTTAGTCCTCGAGCTCAGTTGTGAGTCAGTGTTCTAGTAGCTTGATTCCCATCATTCCTTCCAAGTTGTTTTGGATTTGGAATCAAATCCAAATGGTCTTTGTTCAACTCTCCATCAGGATGATACAGACTAAGGTCGGCAACGTTATGATATGGACTGAAGTCGGCAATGTTGAAGGTGCTAGAAACCCCATAGTCCTCAGGTAACTCCAATCTGTAGGCATTTTCATTGATCTTCTGGAGGATTCTAAAAGGTTCTTCAGCTCTTGCAGATAATTTGTTCTTCCTCTTATTTAAGAATTGTTCCTTACTGAGGTGCAGCCATACCAAATCTCCTGGTTAGAATTGTTTAGCTGTCCTACCCTTAGTCTTCTCTTGCATTCTTCTAGCAGCTTGATCGATGTATCAAGTGACTTTATCATAGATGTGCTGGAGGGATTATGCTCGAGCTCTTGCATCAAGGTTCTCTTGTACGGGTATAGGTATAGGGGCGTGGTCGAAGGGAAACTAGGGATTAAAACCATAGACCACTTCGAAGGGTATTTTCTTAGTGGTGTCATGCACTATACGATTATCAGCAAATTCAACCACTAGCAAGCAGATGTATCGATTAGCTAAGTTCTTTCTTACTACAGCTTAGAGTAGTGATCCCAAAGTACGATTAACCACCTCCATTTGGTAGTTCGTTTGGGGATGACAGGAACTATTGAATAGTAGTTTGGTCCCCATCTAACACTACAAGGTCCTCTACAAATAGCTGAAGAACTTTAGATCCTTATCGGAGAATACACTTCTTGGCATGCCATGTAATTGCATAATCTCCTGCAAGAAAAGAGAAGCAATAGTCGAAGTGTTGTTAGTTTTTGAGCAAGACATAAAGTATGCCATTTTACTGAAAAGATCAATGACAACCATTATAGAATCTTTGCTTCGGATAGTTTGTAGTAGTCCAAGAGCAAAGTCCATGCTCAATTCAGTCCATGGCTTTATCAAGATAGGTAAAAGCATTGCTTTCTCTTGCTCAGCTCGAAACTTAGCCCTCTTGCACATGACACAGCTGTTGACAACTCAGTACACATCTCTCCTCATCTACAGCCAGAAGAATTGACCATTCAACAGTTTACAGGTCCTTCTTTCTCCAAAATGTCCGAAGAGTCCTCTATTATGGGCTTCCCTGATCAACAGCTCCCTTAAGGACCAAGTCGGTACACATAGTTTTCCACCTCGGAACAAGTAAGCATCCTTTACATGATACTCATTTACTTTCCTTCCATCAACGCATCACATGATTATGGGTCCAAAGTGTGGATCCCCAGAGTACTATTCTTTGATATTTGCAAAACCAAATAGCTTGGTTTACAGTTCAGTTAAAAGCGCATGTCTCCTTGAAAGGGCATCTACAACTACATTGCTTTTTCCCTTCTCATATTTTATTAAAAAATTGAATCCTTCAAGGAATTCAACCCATCTTGCCTGCCACTTCAATAACTTCATCTGACTTCAGAGGTACCTCGGTGATTCATGATCAATATATATGACAAATTCTCTTAGCAGTAAATAATGCTGCCATACTCATAGTGCTTAAATTAGTGCCAAGAGCTCCTTATCATACATTGTGTAATTTAATTGTAGCCCTATGAGCTTCTCATTATAGAAGACAAATGGTCAGCCTTCTTACATTAGGATAGTACTTATTCTAATGCCCGATGCATCACATTTCAGCTCAATTATTTTCTCGAAGTCAGGTAAAACCAACACCGGGGTGGAGGTCAATCTTTTTTTTACCTCGGAAAAGCTTCTCTCCTCTCTTTCTCCCCATCGGAAGTCAATGCTGTTCTTTGTGAACTTATAGTAAGAGGTACAACGAAGGTGTTGAAATTTTTGATGAATTGTCTATAGAATGAAGCTAGTCCATGGAAACTTCTCACGTCGGTACAAGTAATAAGAGTTGGCCATTCTACAATTGTTCAAATCTTTTCATCATTCACTCGTAAGCCTCCTTTATTGATTACATAGCCTAAGAATACCACTTCCTCTTAGCAAAAGCAACATTTCTTGAGATTGCGAATAGTTTCTCCATACGAAGGATATCTAATACTTCTTAGAGATGCTCGTAGTGGGCTTGGCATGTCGGTATTGTAGACCAATATGTCGTCAAAGTACACCATATTATACTTTCCAATCAGATGTCTTAATACATGGTTCATCAATCACATGAAAGTGCTCGGGGGCATTAGATAGGCCAAATGGCATGACCATCTACTCATAGAGTCCATGCCGAGTTTTAAATGTAGTCTTCCATTCGTCTCCCAACCTCATATGGATTTAATGGTAGCTAGACTTTAGGTCAATCTTATTGAAGACCTTGGCTTCACTCAACTCATCTTACATATCTTCTAACCTTAGGATCAGATACCTGTATTTGATCATGATCTTGTTCATGGCTCAACTATCAACACACATTCACCAGGTTCCATCCTTTTTCAACACTAGAAGTGCCAGTACAGTGCAAAGGTTGAAACTTTCTAGGACATATCCTCTCTCCAATAACTTATTGACTTGACGTTGTAGCTTAGAAGTTTATTTAAGATTCATCTGATAGGCTGGCTTATTCAGCAGTACAACACCGGGTACTAAGTCAATATAGTGCTCTATACCTCGAGTTGGGGGCAACCCTTCAAGTAACTGTTTTGGGAACAGGTCGGCATACTCATTAAGCATCTCTATAATTTCCTAGGATAGTTCACTTCACTCTTCCTTTCTCATAGGTGCCTAAACAACATGAGGGTTGGCTGGTCAACATTGATGGCCTCTCGGAGCTCGGCTCTACTCATCACCAAAGCCTTCCTCGACTTGCAGGCAAGTTTTGTTTGCAATTTATTAACTTCTCTTGGTAGCATTAGGTTTAGTGTAATCTTCTGGTCATCCTTCTTGAACATGCACATGTTCATGTAGCTGTCGTAGATAACTCTCTTATCAAATAACCATAGTCTACCTAGCAACATGTGGGAAGCACACATGGGCAGTACATTGTAGAGAATCTAGTCTGAGTAATTCCTAATAGTGATCGACAGTAGTATTTGTCAAGTGAATTGTAGTGCTCCTTTCTCACTTAACCAATGCAATTTGTATGGCTTCAGATGTATAACAGTCGACAACTTCAGTTTTAAAACAAGATTGGCTGATGTCACATTGGTGCAGCTGCCACTATCTATGATGAGGGCACATACCTGATCACTTACCTTATAGGTGGTATGAAACAAATTCTCTCTCTGCTCCTCTCGCGAGGGTTCCATGTTTATAGTGCGTTAGACAACTATGAATAACTGATCTAAGTCCTCAATAAACACGACCTCCTTAATTAGTTCTTTCTCCACAAGCGGAGTCCTCCTCCTCCTTGGGTTCCTCATTTGTACTATCTACTTTTAGCTTCAAAATGCCTCCCTTGATGACCATTGTCCTTCGGTTTGAACACTAAGTAGCCATATGACCGAACCCTTGGCATTTGAAGCACTTAATCTAACTCGTTTTCCTGACAGACCTTCGCCCCTTCTCGTAAGTTTGGGTTAGCACTTCACTATCTAGTTAGCCTTTCTAATGGGCTCGAACATCTATCTTTTGGCTTGGCTCGATACTCGACTGAGCTTGGTGACTTGCTTGCTCGGGTCGTCGGGTCGGCTAGTCGGCATCCTCGTCAATATCCTCAACGATACTCGGTTCCTTCTTTGCCTTGCTACTTGCTAGGCTATTTAGATGGCTTAATCCATTATAGTAAAGCATTGAAGTTCCATAATGTATCAAATATCACCTCTCAATCCAGTGATGAATCTTGAGACTATTCGAGCTGGTGGTTTCTCCACTTAGCAATGAATCATAAGCATTTGAAATTCTTAAACATACTTATCAACAGTTCGACATCCTTGCCTCAGCTCCTGAAGCCGAGTCAAAGTATCTTGAAGATAAGTTTCCAACACGAATTTATTTATAAGTATTCTCTTTATCTCAAGTCAAGCATTAATCTCTCGGTAGCCCTCTCGTCTTCTCATGGCCTGCAAATTCTTCCACTACATGGTGGCATATCCAGAGAACTCAACAGTAGATGTTCTCACTTTCTCGTAATCCTTGTATCGATAATAATAAAAAATACACTCCACCTTCTCTTCCCATTTTAGATATTCGTCAGTATTCCTAGATCCATTGAAACTCGAAATCCAAAGCTTTACATAGTCAGATGCTTTAGGGACTCTAGCTCGTTCTTCTTCAAAAAATTCTTCCTCTTCCTCTTTCTCTTCCTCTTCATTAAGTTCTCTCAGGTCTATCCTTCGTCTTATTCATCCGCCTACTCCTCTATCTTGAACTGGTCGAGTTAGGTTTTAACCTTTAATAAGTTAAGCAACTTGTGGGGTATTTTACGTGGCCTTAGTGAGTCGGCAAGCCAATGCATGAACAGTTCAGCTAAGATCTACCAAGAGGTTTGTCACCTCGTCAAGTCTCTTATCAATACTTCTTGGGGTTCCTTAAGATTGTTGTTTATAGTAGACAACTCCACTATTGTCATCTCCCATACCAACATTCATACTCAGGTCTGTCGTTTTCTCTACAGATTTGAAGCTCACACAAACACTTCAAGGAATTAACATCTAGCAAACACAGCAATCAAGATGAGCATAGTAACTTGCTCTATTTTACATACGCAAAACAGGGTATAAGCAGAACTTAAAAAACCAACTACGGTTCAAACAAAACCTCCGCTCTGATACCAAGATGGTGTGAACTGTAACTAAGAACAAATAAGTCTGATTGCTGGATAGGTCCGAGCTTGCAAAAACCTCGAAAAGGAAGTGATGGGGAAAATGTGGAAGGACAAATGCGAATAAAAAAAAGTAAGCAAAACCCATGAATAATTCTAGAGGATATGACATACTAATAGAATTTTCGAGGACTCATGACACAATCCGATATGACACACGAATTGGTCCTATGAGATTACTCGCTACCTAGCTTTGCTCAAGGGTTAGGATAAGAGTGATATCAAGAGTAAACAAGCAATGTTTACACAAGAAAGAAGTACTCAAGTGTATTAATGATAATTTGATTATGATTCTGATGCTTATAGCTACAAGCACAAGGATATTTATACTTATAAGTTAGGGTAACTTGCTCAAAAGGGAAAAGACAAAAAGAGTATTTCTTAAGGAACTAATGTACAAGATATAAAAAGATAAAAATGAATATACAAGGAAGGCAATCATTGGTGTAACGGATTCTACACATGATACTGTATACATGGTGATGTCATTGGGAGATGTGGACAAAAGGTATGAATAGCTTGCTTATCCAAGGAAGAGTGGCTCAATCAATCCGGACTCTTTCTCTCGGCATCTCAACAAGAGTGCGGTTGAGTAAGTAATTGGCCAAGTATGTATGAGAATAAAGATGGGTTGTTGTCTCAGCCTTCCATTTCTCGACATACAACATGCGGGAAATAGGCAGTCACCTAGCTCAGCAGGCAAAATAGGTCGGCAAGAAGATACTTAGCCTCTATATGAGTTGGCTAGAATAAGAAGATTCGTCTTGCCAATCCCTCTAGTCCTCGAGCTCGGCTACGGGTCAGTGGTCAATAGCCTGACTCCCATCAAGAGAGTAACATGCTGGACGTATACAGTATATATAGTATTTAGATGTTATTTTTGACTTCATGTGGTGGCATATGCTCAAATCTTTAGGTAAAGGAAAATCCATTACATGAAGTTTTTATGAAAAAATCAACTTTTTGATATATAAATTATGGCATAAAGTTTATAATAACTATGTGATCTATCATTTTTATGTAGTACAAAATTTAAATAATCACCTCATGGAAGGGAAGTTAAGTTAGAGTTGGAATATGAGTAGCATAGGTTCATAATCTAACACCTAAACCTAAGAAAATGATAGGAGACCCTTGAACAAAACTGAACAAATTTGGAACTACAAAGAAACTCACCTAAAAATATGATAAAACAAAGTAAATAGAGTGAAAAGACTAACTAAAGTAACTATAACAAGTGCACAAAGCTTAAAACTCAAAATCGAGTTTAAAATACTTAAAATAAGCTTAGAACTCTAAGTTAAGCTTTCACCAAATTTTTGGCCAGCACCTTAATCTATCAATGAAGGTTGTTTTGAAGCTCATAAAGAGTCCACCGAATACTTCCTAAGCCAAACAAAGTCACTAACCTTAGTATAGACAGAAAACAAGCCCATTTGACCACTTAAGCTTACATAAGAGTCCAAGAAAATGTTAATGGCACCAAGGTCATAAGACAAGGATGAAAATTTGACTTTGAAGAGTGTTTTAAGCTTAGAATAAATTCTTCAGCCCAAGCCCAAAAGATTTCCTAAGATAGCAAAAAGCCTAACAACCAAACTAAGCCCAAAAGAAGACCAAACTATGAGGACTACTACTGTTCTAATTAGTGAACATATTTGTATGCCTCATCTCAAAAATCTAACTATACCACACTAAAGTAAACTTGTCGACTATAAGATCATAAAAATCATATTTAAAACAGGGAAAATTATACACAATTGAAGTTTTAAGTAAAATCGGAAAAAATATGAAACTAAGCTAAAAAGTGTAACTTAAAGAATTTTAGGTTAGCCTTTCAACTTTATCTCAAACCCTTGACTTTATCATATTTGTGAGGTTCAGAGGACCCGGCCGTGGGAGACAACCTACCCCCAAACTATTATGACTAATCCGCTATGGTAGGGTGAGTGATTCTTGATTACTTCATGCTTAGTTTTGCTTGTAATGTAGTCACACTTAAATTTATATAATGAAATTGAATGCTTATAGGAAATGAGAAATGCATGTGTACTATATTATGATTGAATGCCATGACTTTAATAATAAGATAATAATGGGAATTGTTGTGATGCTAATCGTGCATGGTTGTATGGAATGAAATTTGCTTGATCACAATAGAAATTGAATTAATTAAGTCATCAATTAAGAAATTCAATGAGTCATGAATTTCTCATATTTACATTATAACTATATCAACCACCACCTCATGTAGAAGATAAGAAGAGATTCACAAGAGTGGGGACTCCTGTTGGGATTAGGCAAATGTGTGCCATTTATATTATTAAGTCTCTATCTTAAGCTTTCGGGCTTACTAGACGCCAAGGCATGCTAACCGTTAGTGAAAGGTCGTGTCTTGTGACTTCCGCTTAAGATGTATAATGTGGATTGCGTGCGAAGGCCACCATACTATTAGACCTGGGATTTTGACATAAATTGATTTTTGAAAAAGGAAAGTATATTTTCTGTATAAAAAGTAAAGTTTATATATATTATATATTTGCTTGAGTTGATTTGAGCACGTTGGTGCAAGTGGAATGAAAACCCAACTACTAGGACCTGATTAATGGTTTGTGTTGGTTAATTATCTCCAACCCTAACTACAGGGAGCGTAATTCTGAGTTGCATGAGTTCTTAGGCCACTGCATGTAGTTCTTAGGCCGCTACATACATTGGTCATGCATTCATATGTTATGCATTTAAATGATATTGTTTGTATGGTATGGCAAAGGGATTAACTCACTAAGCGTAAGCTTACACTCCAACAAATTTTTTTTATTGCAAGATTATCTCTTCGTTCATTCAGGTCGAGAAATGCCAGAGGTGAGTCTTGGGTTGAGACTGGAAGAGGGAATTTTGTAACAGTAATTTGTAGATATATTTACTTATTTTGTTAATTCCATAGTTAGATTTTCTTAATGCATACTTTCGTAGGACTTTGAAATATATTGTAATATATTTTTGTTGTGGAATTCGATGATTCCACACTTTAACTTTAGTGCTTTTGTAATTAAATGTTAATTTTAATCACCATGCTTGATATTACTTTTTTATGGGCTTGATCGTAATATCGAGTGAAAGAAGCCTTGTATGTCGTATAAAAGGCCTATGATCAATGAGGGGGTTGATTGTAAATCTTTATATAGTATACGACAATCTATCATGACAATGATACTATTTGGATCGTGCTAGAACAAGCCTTTATAGTCATTTCCTCTAAGCATTCCACACCAGTCAATCCTCAAATCAAATTCTTGAAGCCATTTCAATCACATTTCCCTTCTCAAATGATGCCTTGCACAAGTCCATGGCGTAGGTATATTTAAGCTCCTTTTACTATCTAGCCTTCTAATTAAGCCTCTAAACCAAAGAACAATTCTTCTCTTTATAGACCAATCCTCTAAAAGATATCTCTAAAGTGATTTCATTAAAACTTCTAAACCAGTCAACTCTTTGGTAAAGTCTTTGAAATCATTACAATTACACTTTTTTCACCAAATACTTCCTAAATGAGGCTCCAATGTATTTAGAGTTAAAATTTTTTCATCCACCAACCTTCTAAATATGTCTCTAAAGTCATTACCACCATGCTTCTTTTACCAAACATCATCCTAACAAGACTCTGACATGATTATATTCAAGATCATTGCATCAACTAACCCTTTGGTTAAATATTTATACCAAGAATTTAAATCACTTTTTTTATCATATCAACCATCTAAATAACTCTCTCAATAAAATCAATTTACATGTTCACTCCAAGCGACTTACTCCAATATCCCTTTCCATGTTATCAGCATGATAAATAATAATCATATAATAGGGTTATCATACCTAAGATCACCACATCACCTAAACTCTCAAATCTTAATGTTCTCACCTTAATGCATGTAGTCTATAATTAAAGATTCATATATATCTCAAATTTCCTTCCATAACCAACTTCAAATTACTCTACCCAACAATATATATCACCAATAAGCTCCAAAATTGGTACAACTAAGTTTTTTTTTTAGAATTTATTACACAAAGAATCTAAAAAATAACATTTTTTTTATCAAATTTTAGAGGCTCCAAAATTACGAAAAATCATAAAAAAATATTTTTGACCGAAATCTCTTCATAAGATCCGCACATACAATATAGGGAAGTTCTAGAAAAATATTTGGTTTTGAAACAACAACGATAGAGTTATTTTAAACGGCCTCGAAAATTGTTCGATTTTCCACAATTTGTTAAAAGGGTCATATATCCTTTTAAAAATTTTGTGATATAATATTTTTCTCAAATAGTAGATACAAAAATATTACGAACTAATTTTTCTCAAAATTTTTTAACCTAATTTAATATTTTTAGAAAACAAATGAAAATTGAATAAAATTCAAAGCTCACTACAAAGCCATTGTTCGGCCACCATCTGCCACACCCTCCTTGTTGGCTTAGTTGGGTGCTGCCATTATTGTTGGGTGGTGGTGGTAGTGGCTTATTCCTAGATCACTTCTAGACCCATGCTCTTAGATGAGCTCGGTTTGTGCAATGTAGGTTCTTAATTTTTTTTTTCAGAATTTTCCTTTTATGATACTTGTCCCTCTAAATTTTTCTAGACTTCCTTATATCCTCATGAAAAATTTAAGAGAGTTTGGTGATATTTTCTATGTTGTTGGATGCAAAATGAGAGTTTTCCTCTCTCTTCACCCTATATATGTTGTCCAAATTGAGTTTTTAAGTGTCTTAATAAATTAGCTTTAGTAATAACACCTATCCAATACTTTACCATGCCTAAATCCTCTGTGAACTAGTTTATTTAACAATTTTTTAATGAATTTTATGATTTTTCCTATTAATTTATACTTAATTATTCTCATTTTTTGATATTTTAGACATTTTCGAGAATATCTTTATATATGATACTTATACTAGTAGTACATCTACTATTTGTATATATTATTTTGTGTGATTCTTATGATTTATAGTGTAAATAATTCATCTCTGTAATTTAGTTAATTTTTGGTATCTACATCCTACGGTTACAACAATTAAATTACAATATGATATAATTTAATAAAATTGATTATTTTTATCTATAATATTATTATTTTATTATATTTCTATAATCTAGACCCATTAGGTATTCTTAGAGTTGTGTAAACAGGTTAAACGAGCCAATCCGGCTTGACCTATTTTAGTCTGCTGATTAAACAGGTTAGACTTATTTAGCTTGCTTTTAAACGAGTTAAAAAACCTTAGACCTAACTCATTTAAAAAGCGAGTTAAACCAATCGACTTATAAGCTAAAGGTATAAATATATTAAATAAGCCGACTCAAACTAGCTCGCTTTAGCTAGTGGGTTAAATAGGTCGGACTCATTTAGCTTGCCTTCAAATGGATCAAAAAACCTTGACTCAAACCCGTTTAAAAAAGCGTTAAATGGATCGACCTATAGGTTAAAACTCACCTTCACATCTCTATATATCTCCGTTTAACTCCTAAGATTTACTCATAAAATATCATCTTAATCGATTAACTTTTGTACTTATCCTAAATAACTAAGAGCTACAAAACTCATAACATTTAATTAACAATTTTAAACTTTAAATGAAAAATTAAAAAAGAAAGCACCTCCTGATAGGGGTTTTGTATATTTTTCTGAAATATATTAGCTCGTTTTACGTACTTATGGATGAGATTGACTAGAAAAAAAAAAAAAATTGTCGCTCTAGATCATGATATTTTATCACTAAACCATAAGTAAAAGTTGAAATGGTTTGTAAACTGAATGACGTGTCACGATCTGTACCGTCCATTTTTGCCGTTAAGCTCTATCATTGAAATTGACTTGGTCCACTCTTTATAGGGAGGATCTCAGTCTATTCTATTTTACATAACTGTAAGAGGAGCTAACAAAGTTTTAGGAAGAGCGAGGGATAATTCTAAAATCACAGTTTGAATATCTTTTGTGTTTTTCTAATTTTATATATTAATTTGAAATTGTTAAATGTTATATCTAATTACACTAATTGTATTCATTAAATTTCATATTTAAGCTTTAAACTTGCTAAATATTATACCTATATAAGTTTTTACTCGCTAAATTTACTACTTTTATAAGATAAGAACCCAAACACTTAACTAATTAAAAGATAAATTTAGAGTTAAAATCTAAAACGAAGAAAACAGGTAAAGTTGATCTAGAACTAATAACATTACATTTAAAAAAAAAAAAAAAAAAGAACGAAAAAAGGATCCATGATGGGATGCAGTCATTATGATTTGAATAGCAAGCGTTACTGCACACATACTATTTTCAGTTTTCACCAGTTTGACTTTTGAAAGCGACTCAAGCGATTTGGAAAATACCCTTTCATTGTGCTCCACCTGATTTCTAAATGATTTCATTCTATAAAATCTTTATTTCTTCGATCTTAATTGGCGCTGTGCAAATCGAATGACTTTACGAGAATAAGAAGTAGCTTTTACAAAATTAAATCCAAAAATTAGTACAAAATTTTCGACGCTGTAATCACACTAAGCTTAACTTGTTAGGTTTTGTAGATTAGTGTTGTGAGTTCACCCACTGCATGTCTGAATGCTCATGGTTCGATTGTCCAGCGGTTGAGAGAACGAGAGCAGAACGGAGAGATAAATTGCTCATGGTAATGACATTGTTTGGCCCAAGTATGACTACAAAGAAGAAAAGCTGGGAAATGGTTTTTGACGAAGGGAATATTGTAAATATTTTAAACCTTTTGGTGATTGTAAATAAGATCCCTATATTCTTTAAATAAGAAATATTCACCTCTTCATAAGTTTAAAATATAGCATTCTTCATGTATTTGTTTAAATTGTAAAAACATTGTTAAAAGGATTATAAAAAGCAACAATTTTGGTACTTCATAATGGTGGAAAATCGTAATTTGAAGAGATGAAATTACATGCAGAAAGTTTGAAATTTATTTACCGATGCTAGTTATGTTAAGTTAAAGAGTGTATGTATATGTGATGTATCTGACAAGTATGAGCCAGCTTCCTAGTTTTATTAAGAGTTTGAGATATAGAGAATTATAAAATCGTGTAGAATGGGTGGTCAGAATCGTAAGCTTAAAATAATAGATTTATTAAAAGTTTGTATTAAAATGATTTTACATTCATTTTAATAAAAAAAAAAACTTTATAAAATTGTATTAATTTATGGATCATTATCTTTTTTTTTTCCTCTTCTTTTTTTATTTGTAAAATTGTGGATAAGCAAATATTAATTATTTATTTTTGCACAACAAAATAGTAAAATTTGAGTTCGCAAGAATGCGATGATAACATAATGAAAGGAATGATAAATTGTGGCGGCCGGACATAACATGGAGGGTCCCAATTTCATTAACTTTGAAAATATTTTTAAATTAACCCTAGGAGATTTAAAATATTTGTTGAAAAATTGTTGATTTTGGTGGTTTTTATCCTACTTAAAATTTAAAAGTTGAAAAAAACCCCTCATCGTGCAAAATCCTAATCCTGTCGGTGCAGATAAATGCTTATTTGCGTTAAATAAATTCATCTTTCATAACAGAGGCTTCTTAATTATAAGGTCAAGTGCAGTTGGATTAATTATGGAGGCAGTTTTATGGCTGTTAGGCTGCCTAATTTTCCTGCCTACTAGTAGAGATTGCTTTTAAGACTCTTTATTTTTTTTTTCTTTTTCTGTACAAGCCCCCATTAATTGATTTTTTTTTTTTTGTTTGCAATTAGTGTTTAACGTAGCATTATGACCAACTTATTTATATAATCTTGAACTTTAGTCGTCATCCCACCACCGTGGGGCTTTTATATTTATAGTTATCACTTCTCTTCACTCAAAGTTTGAGATTTTTATACTAAAAACCAACCAAGTGGAATAATCTATAATATTAATATAGGAAGCCCTCTTGTGGTGTCTTAGGTGTTAATAAGAGTATCCCTTTTTGAAATTGCTATAAAGATCTTATGTGTTTATTTTTTATCAATAAAATAATTTATAATTACATTCATTTTAAATTTGGACTGTGAATTTACAATTTGTTTAATAGTTTAGATTTAAAAGAATATAAATTAAGGGTGAGATAAAATGTATTGATCCTCTAAAAAATAAAGACAGGACCATAAAAAAAGAAAAACCCATTCTATGGAGGTTATTATTCTATCTGCTAAAAATATCTATTATCTAAAAGTTATAGAGAAAACTGAAAACTAGCTCCCTAGTCATCACTTTACTCTCTCTCTCTCTCTCTCTCTCTCTCTCTCCATGTTCACATACTTTATGGTAAGTTGCTCTTCCCAAATCCCACTAATACCAATACCAACACTATCTCTATTATAAGGTGTTTTAAGAGTCTAAGGAACATAAATTTTAGAACTTAAGCATCCATGACTCTAACATGCTTGAGTTAAATGAGGAAGAAGCCATGGTATGATATGATAACATAGTTTCTCTCTCGTTCCCTAGCTACATTGTCATGTGATAATTCTTCATTTCCAATCGAAGGCTGTCTTGTATCATTTCAGGGCAAAGAAATGACCAATCATATATGTCTTCATATATTAAATTTGATATGTCTATTAAGTATACCTTACTCCTTAAATGAATGGATGAGATTAATTCATAAGTAACTTCCAAATGAAAATAATAGTAAATCTCACATTATCTCCTAAAAGATGGCAATAAATTTAATGATATCTCCTAAATGGAAGTTACAATTTTGTTTATATCCCTTAATTATAAGGCACAATGATAATTATAAAATATTTATCTAAGATATCCAACACAATTCCAAAGTCGTATAAAACTAAAACATAACTATAGTGTATAAACTTGCAACAACCATATCTCATGATCCGAACATAACTGCCTCAATATGATGAGACACTAAATGTAGAGACTAAATGTTGGTTATTGTAGTTGTATATTCAACACATAATTTACTTCTTTCTATATACTATAACATTAATGCCTTGTCATACTAATTCTACACATTTAATACTATAGGTCAATCAAGTTATATAACATTGAAATTCATCACGTGCACAATGTCACGCTTCATACACATGCAACTATTCTACTACGTATTCATGCCTCAATAATCAACATGAATAGACAAAGGTTCATAATACCTACTAAATACCGCAATTATACTTTCAATCTCCATAAAACTCTAAAACATTAATAACTCTAATTACATAGTTCAACTAAAACATAAATGCTTTATTATATTATTTATTTGAGCTCGACTCCTTGAGCTAAGTGGTAGGGTTTAGGGAGTCCTCTTTATGTTTAGGATGACTCAAGAAGAATTGACTTAGTGGCTCCAAAACAGGGATCATTGACCAATTTTTCCGCTTTCAACCTTTCTCAAACAAGCTCATGCACTTATTAGAAAGGCTACTAACCTTGGGCTACATCACTTTGTTTCTTAGCAAAATCATTCAGGTTAATCATGAATTTAGTAGGTTCCATATCATTCATTAATCATTGATATGATCCAATGTATGTAATCACACTTGAGAGTGTATAAATACTCAGATATTCTTCCTTATTTGTAACTCTTAAAGAGAACTGAGAAACAGTATTGCTTTATAAGAACCTTAGTCTCTAAGATCAAACAAACAGTTCATGTAAAGAAACAATCTCACTCAGTCAAGCTAAAAGGTATATGCTTGAGGTTTCTTGAGGCTACGTTGTTTGTCACGTATATATTTGTATTACTCAGATTGTTAGATCCTTCTCCTTGCCTTATCCTCTCCTTGTCATCCCATCATGTATGATTCTGACATTACTTCTGTAAAGCCATGTATAGTGGGGGACTCATGTAAGACACATGTAACTACTCTAGTTAGACCCCTATATCTACATCTTCTATAATAACTAAAACAAAATCTTATTAACATAGAAAATAAAGCTAAGTTTGAGTAGGACTACCACTAAATCAACTATCATATCATATCACTTTAGAATGTCTAGTAATCCAACAACCCTTTAACCTACCATATCCATCTTCATTATAAGCATTGTAAGTAGCCTCAAAATCATCAATATCATCAGTACCTAGAACATAGAAATCTCAACAAATTGAGTTGTGAAACTCAATAGACAACCATTGTGCATAAACTTGTGCAACACTTACACACAGCCTTACATATGACTATATGCAACAAACAGTTAATTACTTCAATACATCCTTTAGTCTAAGCAATACATGTAAGGGTCAAACTTGTTGTCTACTAAAACACAGTAATCGTCTCATATTGGATTCACTTATATCGATGACCCACTAAGTCACTGCAACAAACCTTAGCACTTAATCAACCTACTTTCTACTAAATGTATAAGCTCCATGCTTTTGTCAATGGTTGCCATATTCAAGTCTATATGGTCACACACATAATACACCATGATATTTAACTAAGCTTAATATTCATTAATCTAGTTCCATAACCCTAACACATGCAACCAACAAAAAATAATAGTTATGTACCTACTGTCTACTATGCCACTACAGCTAACCTTAGCACTTAATCTGCCCACTTTCTACAAGATGTATGAGCTCCATGCTTTTGTCCATGGTTGGCTTATACAAGTCTAAATGGTCACACACAATACAACATGTATTTAATTAAGCTTAATATTCATTAATCTGGTTCCACTACCTTAATATACGTAACTAACAAAAAATAGTAGTTATGTACCTATTACCCTACTTCATTGTTTGATAAGAGCTTGGAGTTATGCAACACCTATGATCCAATATATAAAGATTGAACTCAAATATATTTAATGATTATCAATCTTAAGTCTAAAGTTAAGTTCTCCACTTATACCTTTAATTGAGACCTAAAGAATATATCTCCAATATTAAGATCTCTAGTACTCCTGCTCTACTCATTAATGTAAGAATGGCTGCTATCACCATCAATTAACAAAATACCAAGGTAACTGAGGCTTTGATATCACCTAACAGAATGTTAAACCAGAACAAGATCAATATATTACCAAACATACTCTTAAACAAAAAGGGAATCGTAAGATTCATGTAAGGGTTTGAATTGATATTATCAAATGCTTATTTGAAAAAGAGTCTTCATAACCCTATACTCAATAATTAATAAAACAGATAAAAGAAAAAAGGAGTTATAATTAGGCAATTCAAAAAATCATACGACTTGTAATAGGAAACTTCATTTGAACATTTCATTGGGCCATTCAAATGAATTATTTGACAATGCTTCTTGAATAAGAGCAAGCTAGAATTCTTTTGAACATGTTGATAGGGCGTTCATTTAAAGTATCACAAATTTTCTTCTTTCTTCTCTTGTTGACTAGATACCAACATTGCATGATGGGATTAATATGAAATTCATCAACAGCTAAAAGTAGACTTCTTTGCCTATGCTACCCATGATCTCACTTGACTTAGCTCTTCATCCTCTTTCACTATAGCTTCTTCATCTAAAACCTAGTCCGTCACATCCCATCAATTGTACCTTAGCTATCATCCTTCTCTAAGCTCCATCTAAAGCCATCATAACTCTCTAAAAACTTTAGCCTTTTGCGATGCCACCTTTGATGTGTTTAGCCTTAACCACTTGAATTTTGAAGAATGACACACCAACCATATTGTTTGCATTAGCAAATAAAGTTTTTCATAGATTTTAGCCATGCAATTCTGCTTGAGGTTTTCTCAAAGTTGGAGTTTGTGTTAATGTTAATGTTTTTCCCTTCCATGTGACTTTATCTTATCAAATTATCTAAGGCTCTTTTCTTAGTGCAAATCCACAAGGTTGTTAATAACATGCCTTTTCAATAAAAAGGTATGTATCCATTTTTAGATCAAGTCTCTTAATACTCCATCTCTTTGATTTTTCATCCATTGGTACGATGTGTTTTTATATTCTCTTAAGCTTCAAGAAATGTAATTTTATTTCCCTCATAAGAAATATAATCATCTACATGTGGTTAGCTTCTTCATTGGCTCGGTACTTGTGAGAACTTTTGTATATAAGTTTTATTAATATTTTTCTTTATCAATACATCATATTATAACATTGAGGAGGAGGGAATAAATCTTGATTTATGTCATTAGAAGACTAATGTTTATATGCTAGATTAGAATGGCCTTGGTCATAAGTTTGAGTAGTCATATATTGCCTTATTTTTGTTTTGTTAGTCTACTAAAATTGAATAAAACAAGGCAATTAAATCATATGTTCATGTATCCTCATTAAATTGTAAATACGAACGTTATAGATCAATAAATAAGCAACTTAAAAGCCTAACCTAGTAAAAAAGGTACAATTACTTTATTATATTTTTTAGAATTAACATATCGACCGAGATACATCATATATCTATTATTATTAAGGGAATATGAGACTATTTGATGAGTTACCGACCATTGGTCCTCTTACTTGCGCATAGCTCCGAGATCTCTAATACCTTACCCGAAGAATTCTCTCTAGTTAACATACTAATGACGAGAAACTCTATGCAGAAGAAGGATGGTTGAATTCCTTGAAAGCTTTGAAACATTATACCTTGTTCTATTTTCTTCCTCTTATACTAAATGATCTAACCTCCAGTTGTTGAGTGATGAGACACTCTCCTTTGGACCGAGGACTTTTTTCTTTCGACCTTCGACCAATGCTTGCTGTATCCCTTTCTCGTAGCAATCCTCGATGCTGCCACACCGTGATTCCACTCAACTACTATGCCTAGAGAATCTTTGTACAGAACCAATGTTGCACTATCACTTGTCCATTTCATCTGATATTGTACTACTTTTCCCTTTGTGTCTTTTTTCTTTTTTACCCTGTTTTGTATGTACTAATTCTCTTTTTATGTATGCCTTTTCATAATTTCTTTATTTGTAATGTTGTCTTAGGAACTTATTATAAATAGTCTGTTCTCCTTATTGCTGAAATGATCTTATTCTACAAATTGACATTGAATATACTGTTATTATGAGACAACCCTCTCCAAGTCCATTTTTCATACACTCTTATCTAATCTTACCAAGTAACTCAAGATTAGTGGTGAGTAGACCTTGACATTAACTTGTGTGTCATATCAAGTGAAATGTTAAGTCATATTGTGTTTGTAAGTGGGTCATACCGTATTCATAGGTGGGTCACACCCTCTAAGTAACTTCACGTCAACTACTTTAGTTAGTTCATTGACTTACTTACTCTAAGTTTCTTCGATATTTCGAAGGGCCCATTGGTTCTAATCTGCTATAGTAAATCCTATTGATAACTGAGCTCCAAGGCATATCATATAATGCTAGTATCAAAGCTTAAGGTTGAGGCCGAGAGCTGTGTAGTGATAGTTCTTACTAGTTTGTTGTTTGAGTTACTCTGTTTTTATTTGGAAGAATAAAGCAAGTTCATAGTTCACAATTTGTGTGGTATTTATATGTGTGTAAGGATTTCTTGTGTAAAGAGTATTTTCTAAAGCTTTGTTTTAAGAATGTCAAATCCTAATGTCCAAGGAGAGATTAACGATGCCGAGAGTGATGTTCATGGTTGTGGTTGAGTTATCCAACAAATACCACGTACTATTGATAAGCAGATATAAGACCTTGCTGCTATTATAGCCAATTTAGCTATCTTAGTACAAAAAGTCTTAGAGATTTGGTCACGTGAGAGAGTTGTTGAATAGGGCTGAGAAGACAAATAAATGAATAGCGTACACTAGAGCCCATTCCTATAAACCTAGCACCACCCCGACGTGCTAAAAAAATGGCGAGAAGGAAGTTAGAATTGGATGAAGTGGAGGAGTACCAAGAGGAAGAACAGTATGATGGAATTAACGAACGTGAACTTAGAGCTTCCAGGGGCGCCAAACACCTAAAAGTATAGATTCTAAGCTTTAGTAGGTCTAATAGTGTTAACAACCACTTAGACTAGGAGGCAAAAATCGAAAATATATTCAACTTTATGATTATGAGGATGCTATTCGTATTCGAGTGGCTGCATTAGAATTTTTTAGATATGCAGCAATGCGATGGAAGAAGTTGCAAAATGTTCACTTAAGAGCTTGACGAGAAGTTCGGACATAGAATGAAATGAAGAGCTTGAGAAGTAGGTTTGTTCTCGAATACTATGAGCAAGACATTTTCAAACGTCTCCAAGACTTGAAACAAGGTAGCGGATCAATGGATGACTATGTCTAAGAGTTTCAGTTGCTCATGATCTGATGTGATGTTGATGAACTCGAGATACAAATTATAGCACAGTTCATTTCTAGGCTAAGGACTGAGATTGGTAACATGGTGGAGTTGTAAAGTCTTACAACTCTAGATGAAGCCATTAGGGTAGCACAAAGAGTCGAAAGGTAGAGGCGGAACCAGGTTAGTTGAATGTTAAGTAGCTAACTAATGTTGTTAAACAAGAGTAGCATGCCATGCCAACTAAGGAATGATCGAGCATTAAACAGTTTCAAGGTGGAACGTTGAGGGCAAGTATCAGTCCGACCAGAAGAAAGCCAAAGTAAGGGTAAGGCTAAGGAACTTGAGGTCCAAAGAGACTAAGATCAAAGCTAAGGAAGAAAGACTTAAGAAACCAAATGTTTTAAATGTTTCAGTTATAGGCACATGGCTAGTCAATGTTCGGATAATTGAGTCATGACTATAAAGGGAGACAAGCCCCAATTTGAAGTAGAGAGTGTGAGTGAAGGAGAGGAAGAGATAGGAGTTAAATAGATGCTGGAAGAGTTTCAGGAAGACCCCGATGCCAAGACACCTCTTGAGGGTGATGCCAAGTATTGTTTTGTCATTTAATGATCTCTTAATGCTTTTGTGGCGATGAGAATGAGCAGAGAGAGAACCTCTTCCATACGAATTGCCGAGTGAATGGCAAGCCATACGCCTTGATCATTGATGAAAGGAGCTATACCAATGTTATAGCACAAAGGGTAGTTAAGGCCATGAAATTACCAACCTACCCACACCCAAAGTCATACAAGATTCACTAGCTGAACAAGAAAGGAGGCTTAAATGTAGCTAAGTAAGCTAAAGTACTAATTACCATTGGTGATAAGTACAAGGACAAGTTGTTGTGTGATGTCCTTCCCATGTGCACTTCTCACATATTATTCGGCTAGCCATGGCTGTTTAACTTAAGAGTATTGTACGATGAGTATAGGAATACCTACATGTTCTAGAAGGATGAGAAGAAAATTGTATTAACACCCATAAGTCCTAAGGAAGTGCAAGAAGCCCAAGAGAATGTTGTTAGATCATTACACTGAAAGTCCTTAGTGATTTCCCAAGCTCAGTTTGCCTGAGAAGTCAAGGCTGAGGACTATGTGATCCTTTTAGTCAAGAGACTCTTGGAGGTGAGAGAAGCCAAGAACTTACCTGCCGAGGTGCAGCAGCTACTTTAAGACTATGCTGACCTATTTCTTACCGAAATGCTGAAAGGTTTACCTCCCTTAAGAGGCATTGAGCATTGCACCAACCTCCGACCTGGAGTTACCTAACCAAATTGACCTACTTATAGGCTCAATCCTAAGCAGGTAGTCGAGCTGAAGAAATAAGTAGATGAGTTAGTAGACCATAGATACGTTTAAGAGAGTATGAGCCCATATGCCATACCAGCCATACTAATACCTAAGAAAGATGGGTCATGGAGAATGTGTATTGAAAGTTGTGCCATCAATAAAATTACCATTAAGTATTGCTATTCGATCCCACGATTAGATGATATACTCGATGAGTTTCATGGTGCCCAAATCTTCTCAAAGATTGACCTGAAGAGTAGCTACCACTAAATACAAATGAGACTTGAAGATGAATGGATAACGACCTTCAAGACAAGGGCTAGTCTGTTGGAATGGATGGTGATGTCATTTGGTCTAACTAATGCACCGAGTACATTTACGTGGCTAATGAATCATGTGCTTAAGACATTAATTGGCAAATGCATTATGGTTTACTTTGATGACATTCTTGTCTATAGTGCTGACTTCATCACCCATGTTAGGCATTTAAGATTGGTGTTTGACATCCTTTGTACCAAGAGACTATTTGACAACTTGAAGAAATGTATGTTATATCAAAGCGAGGTTGTATTCCTCGGATATGTTGTTTCAGGGAAAGGAGTTCGAGTTGATGATGAAAAAGTCAGAGCTATTCTTGAGTGGCCTACGCTAACTAATGATATTGAAGTTAGGAACTTCCATAGCTTAGCTTCATTCTATTGGAGATTCATTCGGAATTGCAATTCCATAATTGCGCCTTTAACTGAATTGACCCCGAATAACACTAAGTTTAGGTGGTTGGAGAAAGCTTAGAAGAGTTTTAGAGATGTGAAGTCTAAGTTGACATTTGCACCAGTACTCACCTTACCAGATTTCAAGAAAGTTTTTGAGGTAGAGTGTGACGCATCTAGCATTGGCATTAGTACTGTACTTATGTAGGAGCACTAACCAATTGCCTATTTTAGCGAGAAACTTCGGGGTGCTACCCTAAATTACTCAGTATATGATAAAGAGTTCTATGCTTTTGTCCGAACACTACAAAACTAGCAGCATTATCTATTGTCAAGAAAATTCATCATCTAATTAGATCATAAGTCTCTTAGGCATCCTTGTGGGCAATAAAAACTTTCTCGGCATCATGCCAAATGGGTTGAGTTCCTAAAAACTTTCTACTACATCATTATATATAAGAAGGGGAGCATAATACTGTGGCAAACACCCTTTCTTGTCGTCATACCCTTATTACAACTATGCAGGCCAAGGTACTTGGATATGGCACCCTACCCAATTAGTGTGAGTACAATCAGTATTTTAGGCCTTTAGTAGCCAAGTGCAATGTTAGAGGAGTTATAGATGAGTTCTACTTAAGTCAAGGGTTCATGATGAAGGATAAGCAAGCTTATGTGCTGAGTGGTTCGGCTAAGGAACTCCTCATATGTGAAGCCCACGCCGAGGGCTTAGCCGGCCATTTCAAAGAAAAGAAGATGGCTAGAATATTGAAAGAACATTTCTACTTGCCTGGATGATGAAGAATGTGCGGCGAGTACTTGAGAGGTGCGAGGTGTATAAACATGCAAAGGGAAGGAAAGAGAGCCATATGGAGAGTATACACCCTTGCCCATACTTAAGTGCCCATGGATAGACCTAAGCATTGATTTCATGCTCGACCTCCCTCGAACGTTGAGAAGACATGACTAAATTTTGGTAATGGCTGACCAGTTTAGTAAGATGAGCCACTTCATTTCTTATCACAAAATTAATGATGTTTTAGTTATCACTAACCTATTTTTGCAAGAAATTATATGTTTGTATAGACTGCCAAGAAGTATTATATCCAACCGTGATTTGAAGTTCAAGAGTTTCTTTTGGAAAACCCTATGGAGAAAGCTCGACACTAAGCTTATGTACAATACTTCTTGCCACTCTCAGATAGACGAGAAAACCAAGATAGTAAACAAGACAGTCGGTAACCATCTACGAGCAACTGTAAGGAAGAGCTTATACAACTGGGACCTATGCTTACTTGTCATTAAGTTCACTTACAACCAATTAGTTCATAGCTCGATAGGAAGGTCACCTTTTGAGGTCATCTATGGATTTAACCCAAACTTGCCCCTAGATATAGCTATTCGCCCAGCCATACAAAGGGAAAGTCAATCTAGCCTACAACGCATCGAGGAATTCCAGAAGTTGCATCAAAAGGTTGCTAAACGACTAACATAGATTGTAACTCGACAAGGTCATTTCTTTAATCAATTTTTGCTTAACTATGGCACGAGGCACCAAGATCTCGTTAGATTCTGGTTGATGAAGAAAAGATCTAGACAAACATGAGAGGTTATGGTAGTTCTTCAATTGAGAAACATGAAACATCGAGTGTATTAAAGAACCCTAAGGTAAATCAAGCTTATATGCAACTTATCCCATTTTATTTATCATTTTATATGGACTAAAGTAGCGTAGTTGTAGTTTTTATGCAGAATGATTTTGCAAGCTATGTTGTTAGTATGCTTGGAGTTCCAATAGAACCAAGTCACCAATTTAAGAAAAAAAATGCTCAAATCTTCTTTTAGTTGCACTTTGTTTCACTCAATTCCAAGCTCTTTTTAGGTGAAATTACAACATCTTAGTTTTACCTCTCTATCACTTAGTAACAAATCCATAGTAGCATTATAAGAGTCTCCCATAATATAAGCAAATATTGGGAGTGGATATACATACAAGGCCTCAAAAGGATTTATCACTATACTAGTGTGGTAATTAGTATTATACTACAACTCAGCTAAAGATAGAAAATTCATCGATGTCTTAGGTTCCTTTCCAGCCATATGCCTTAAATAAGTTTCCAAGCACTTGTAAACAACCTTTGACTATCCATTGGTTTAAGGGTAAAGGTCAACAAAAGTTCCAATTCCACCCCTTATAATTTGAAAAATTTAATCCAAAATGAGCTAATGAATATAAGGTCTCTATCAAAAATAATTCCCTTAGGCAGTCCATGAAGCTTGCAGATATTGTCTAAGATTAGCATGAGCTACATAAACAACAGTTGCTAATTCGATAAAATGTGCATACTTACTAAACCAGTCTACCACAACCATGATAAATTCTTTACCCTTCAACTTTGGTAGCCCTTCTACAAAATCCATTGTAACTTCTTCCTCATACCCTTTAGGAATCAGTACGAGTTGTAACAACCTCGAAGTGGCCAAATTCTCAAGCTTATATCTTTGGCAAACATCACAATTTCTAACATAATTCTGCACCTCATTCTTAATTTTAGGCTAGTAGAAAACAATGCTAAACTTCTTATAAGTAACTTGAACATTTGAATGGCCTCCTAGTACCCCATCATGGTATAATTTCAATGGTTGTAGCTTTAACTTAAGATTTAGACCAAACATTATTTTGCCCTTTCTTCAAAGCACTCAATCCATTAAGGTAAAATTTTTGCATTCTTAACCAACTTCTATTGATTTGATTACAACAACATATTTGTAGCTATTGGCTTGCTTTCAACCATTCAAAAATTTCTAGTATAGTTAAAACTATGGTCATAGAATGTAGGACAACAACTATAGGCCTTAAAACATCAACGATGACATTTGCCCCTCTACTTTTATGATGGATTTGATACTCTGACACTAATAACTGGGTCAACCATTTGTCTTGGATATAAGTAGCTAACTGTTGTTCCAATAGGTATTTAAATTTTGGTGATCCATTTTAATAATAAACCATCTTCCTATTAGCTAGTATCTCCACTTTTCTACCGCATGTACTAAAGCTAACAACTCCTTTCCATATATTAACAAACGAAGCTGATTAGTGGGTAGAGTCTTGCTTTGATAAACAATAGGATGTCCCTCTTGCATCAAAATAGCCCCCATAACCTCTCGATAAGCATTTGTCTCTAAAACAAAAGGTTTGCAATAATTTGACAGCCTTAAAACAAGGGTTGTAAACAAAGCGTTCTTGAATTTTTAGAATGTTGCTTCAACTCCATCACTCCATTCAAATTTACCCTTCTTAAGTAACACAATTAAGGGTTTAGTCATAGCCCTAAAACCATGAATGAAAGTCCTATAGTATTTGGCCAGCCTTAAAAAGCCTCAGAGTTGCTTAAGCTTTTCTGGAATAAGCCATTGTAAAATTGCTTCAACTTTCTTTAGATTAGTAGCTACTCCTTCCTTAGTTATCACATGACCAAGATATTCAATTTGTGATAATCTAAATATGCATTTACTCCTTTCCAAATACAGTTACTTCTTTCTTAAGATGTCAAACATAATGTGTAATGCCTCACATATGCCTTTATGTTAGGCTGTATACAAGTATATTGTCAAGGAAAACAAGTACAAACTTCCCCAAATATTGACAGAAGATACTATTCATGAGGCTTTGAAAGGTTAACATGGCATTAGTCAACCCAAAGGCATGACTAAAAATTTGTAATGCCCTTTGTGAGTCCTAAATGCCATTTTGTACACATCATTTGGGTTTATCCTGATGTGATGATAATCGGATCACAAATCTAATTTAGTGAAATAGCTAGCTCCATAGAGTTCATCAAATAAATTGGTAAAGATTGGTATCAGAAACCTATCTTTTATAGTTTGTTTGGTTAGTTCTTAATAATCGACATACATTCTGTAAGAGTAATTATTCTTCTTAACCAACACAATTGGAGAAGTAAATGGGCTATAGCTATTAATAGTTGCATTGTTTTCTAAGATTAATTCGAGATTTGGGTCCTATCTTTTTATTGAAGTCCTACTCCCATCCCAATACAACAAATCATACAATTTTTAGCTAGAAACCAGCACCAAAGCAGGACATAGTTTACACAAAAATCTAAAACCTTTGATTCCATTGAAGTTATTCTACAATCCAAGGTCTATCTAATGATTATTCTATTAGTGTAGAGAAAGAAGACAACTAATAATGAGCATAATGAGCTTTAACTCCAACTTTTTGAATATTATATCAAATTCGAACTTGAGTTTAATATAGTATCACCTTAAACTCTTTATTTTACAATCTTAAACTAGATGTTCGTATTATGAGACCAAAATGGAATTATCCATATATGTATATATATAATCATTTTCTTTTCAATCATATATGGTGCAAATTTAAAGCTTTCGATGATTGATTTTTATATTTAATAACTGTTGATAGGTACTTTGGACATGGGTCCCTCAAGCTGGACTAAATCTGACATGTCTCGTAGCCTAGGGCTTCCCCCTGTAAGCTTAAGCCCTAGGTCCGAATGGACTAAGCCCAATAAGCCCTGAAATGGCAACAATGTATAAGATAATGATGAAACAGCTACATAGGACACATCGAAACTCTTCCACACTTGTTGGAGAAGATCTCTTTTGCCAATTAATCTCTAACTGCCAGCTCCACTCCACTGTAAATATGAAGCCACTACCCAATGGTAAATCTCTCTACACTCTACATACTAAGCCTACGTATTACCATTAGTATTTTATACTATCAAACTCTACTACTAACATAAGCATTAGAGTGGCCACACTGGATAACCCTCGAAGTCCCCTCACAATGTACTATTTTGTAGGCCCATTACATGCAACATCCTAAGGACTACTAGCAAGAATCTTGAGACAACATTTGGCGCCATCTATTGGAAAGAGCTGAATTCCCACACCAGAAACCTTAGACACCTTAAACACATACCCTGCAAACAATCCTTTCAACATCATGTCTCAGCGCAACGAGCAAAAAAATCAATAGTTAGTGAGCAACCAACTTAAGGCCAATCAACACCTCCTAAGGGTTGTGTTGGAGGAGCGCTTAACGCACATGGAACACATGGCTAAGGAGTATGTAGCGCAAAACAGGATGCTTCATGCTCAACTAGATGAAGAGAAGCGGTATAGTATGCAAACTTATCATCCCGAAGCTTTAGACGCCCGTACTGGGTAGAATACCCAGCAACAATAGCAGTAGTAGAATGGTAAGGATCAGCAACCTGATTCACCATTGCATCAGCAGCTAATAAGGTCTACGGTTATTTACGACCAAGCTCTGACTTGCAACGAGCAAGAAGCCAACTCGCAAGGAGTACAAGTTCATTCGGCTGCACGACAAGCTCACCTAGCAAATGATGCCAACTTGAACGAACTCCGTGCTATGGTAAGATGACTCTCAAAGTAGTAAGGGAGCAAGCCTGCTAGTGACGCTAGGTTAGTTGCCAACAATAAGACCCCCTTCACCAGGGGCGTCTAGGATGAAGCACTACCTCTAACGACAAACTTCCATCTCTAAACCAGTATGATGGCACAGGTGACCCAGTCGACCATCTTCTCTACTTCCACACCCTCATGAACCTTCACGGTCATGGGGGTGCCATCATGTGCAAAGCCTTTCAGGCACTCTGAGGAAGGCAACTCAGACGTAGTTTAACCATCTCCCCGACAACTCCATTAGCTCCTTCAATGAGCTGGCATGGAGGTTTAACCTCCACTTCAGGGCTAGCGAAACCCCATCCAAGGATACATCGTCCTTGTACTTAGTAAGGCAGGGCGAAGGCAAGTCCCTACGTAAATATGTGGCCCAGTTCAACAACGTCATGGTCGAAATCCCTCAATTGGATGAGGGAGTTGCTGTTTATGCCACCCAGCTTAGCATTCGACCCCTAGGAAATTTCTTCCGATTGCTTGCGAAAAGTAAGCCGAAGACTTTAGCCAACTTTTGAAACAAGGTTCTAAAGTACATCAACCAGGAAGACAACATTCTCGCCAAGCACAATGCTAACTGAGAAAGGTCGGGTGGAAAAACAGGATAAAGAAAAATTGTCCATAAAAGATCGCCTTGGTGGTAGAATGCCAAGCAAGCTAGAGGGAGAGAGCTCTAGGAAGAAGCATCGAGCTAAGCGCAACCCTCTCCCCCCTCCTATTTACACCTAGTATGCACCTTTGAATAGACTCATTTCCCAAGTCTATTTCAAAGTGAAGCACCGAAACTTGCTCTAGAGGCTACAGAAAATGTGGAGGAACCCTAGTCATCGGAACTCTGACAAATACTGTCAATTCCATGATGACTACGACCATACTACTAAAGAGTGCTTCCAGTTGAAGAACGTAGTCAAATACGCCATTCAGCACTGCTTCTTAAACAAGTATGTGGCTTTTTAGAGGAATAACGACTATTTGGATGATGAAAGTGATAAGGCATCTTAGAGGCAACGGACCAAGGATACCCATATAGAGCAAAATAACAACCGCTACAATGATTACTCTCCCAATGGCATTATAAACGTGATCATAAGGGGGGGGGGGGGGGGTATGCATACCCTAAGAGCGGATCGAGCACTAATAGCTTGGTTAACGCCCAGTTAAAAGTGCTGGCAATAAGGGAGAAGAGATAGAAGTTAAACACTTCTATCTCCTTCTCCGACAATGACCTTGAAGGGGTTGACACACCCCATCAAGATGCCCTAGTAATTAGGTTAAGGATCTTGAAATTTGAGGTCCTAAAGACTATGGTTTACACTAGTAGTTCTACTGAAATACTCTTCCTCCATACATACGAAAGGATGAGGAAGAAGCTGCCGGTTAAGATGAAGCCGTATTACCACAATCTGATAAGCTTCAATAGAAGCACGGTCTGAGCTAAGGGCATCATCATGCTGGACATGGAACTTGGCGATAACGACCACGTAGCATAACAACCTGTTGACTTCGTTGTGATCGATTGCCCCTCCCCTTATAATGCGTTCTTGGGAAGACCAAGCCTAAACGCATTTAGGGTGATCACATCCTCCTTGCACTTGAAGGCCAAATTCCTGACACCAACTGGGTTAGGAGTATGCAAATGTAATCAAAAGCTCTCATGAGAGCTATACGTCAAGGTAACCAAAGGGGACGGCATCCTCACCCTGGAACCAGGCTCGCAAGAGAAGCTGGCTAAGAGGGGCGAGCTTAGCAAAAAAACAAAAGACATCCAGATCGAAACCTTACCCGACCAGACCACGAAAGTTGGGATTGAGACTCCAACAGAAGTGAAGGACGAAATTATTGCCCTCTTGAGGGCAAACTCAGGTAGGTTCACTTGGTCGACATCGAATATGCTCGGGATTTTCCTCGACCTAGTGATCTACAACCTCAGCATCGACATTACAGCACAGCTTGTTAAAAAAAAAAAGAGGCATTTTGCCCTAGAATGACAGGTCACAATTGAGGAAGAAGTATAGAAGCTGCTTAAAGCCGGCTTCATGAGGGAAGAAAAGTACCCGACGTAGCTAGCCAACGTAGTACTAATTAAGAAGAAGAATGGGAAGTGGTGCATGTATGTCAATTATACTGACATCAACAAAGCTTACCCTAAAGATTGTTTCCCCATCCCTAGGATCGACCAACTCATCGATTCTACATCAGGACACGCTTTGTTAAGCTTTATAGAGGCCTTTTCGAGATACAACTAGATCAAAATGGACCTGAAGGACGAAGTCTATACCTCCTTCATCATCGATTACAACACCTATTATTATACTGTGATGCCATTCAGACTAAAAAACACCAAGGGCTATGTATTAACAAATGGTAACGAAGCTGTTTAAGCCCTAGATCGGGCATAGCATAGAGGTGTATGTCGACAACATGATCGTCAAGAGCCAAAAGCTAACCAATCATGTTAGGGATCTCCATAAAGCCTTCAACTAAATGCGCACGTACGACATGAAGTCGAACCCCTAAAAGTGCATCTTTAGCGTCGGCTCTAGCAAGTTCCTTAGCTTTCTAGTCACATAAAGAGGTATCGAGGCTAACCTTAAGAAGACTACAACCATCAAGGGAATGAAGCCTCTAACCTCAGTTCAAGATGTACAGAAGCTCACCGGCATGGTAGTTGCCCTGAGCAGATTCATCTCGAAGAGCAGTGATTGATGTATTGAGTTCTTCAAAATCTTCAAAAATCCAAAGGGTTTTAAATGGACTCCTCGAGTGCACCACCGCCTTTCAGTAGCTGCAAGACTTCCTCACTTACCTACCGGTCCCCTCCAAGCCTATCTAAGGGGAAGACTTATTCTTGTACTTGGCCGTAAATGACTAGGTACTCTCCTATGTACTGGTCAAAGTAGAAGGAAGAGAATACAAGCCAGTATATTATGTTAGCCACATACTGCATGGGCCTGAGGTTAAGCACACCTAAGTAGAAAAATTTGCCCTAATCGTCGTTATCACAGCCCAATGGCTAAGGTCTTACTTCTAGGCGCACCAAACTACCATACTCATAGATCAACTTGATAGGAATCAAGTTACCAGATCTCTGACTTGCAGCTTAGCCCGAGGACTAGAAGGCTTAGTACGATGAAGGTTTCTATTCCAACCAACCCCTGCTGAAGCCAAGTTCTTCCTTACCGAGTCACCCTTCATGCCGAGCTGTATGACTACCCATTTTTCTGTAGTATGCCAAGTTGATAATTACTCTCTAGTGTTGAGTCAACTAATTACTTAGCATATTCCTTGCCGAGAAGCCTAAAGAGAGACTTTGGACTAACTAAGCCATCCCTGCTTGGGCAAGCCAACTGTCCATACTTGTTTTCCGTATTTTCTAATGACCTCGCCAATGTAGTATTGCCATGTGTACAGTATCATGTATAGAATTCATTGCACAAATGATTGTTTTTCTTATATATTCATTTTTACCCTTTTGTATCTTGTACATTACTTCCCTAAGAAATGCCCTTTTTATCCTTTTCTTTTTAGGCAAGTTGCCTTAACTTATGGGTATAAATACCTTTATACTTGTAATGAAAATAGATCATTCTTAATACACTTTTGAGTACTTTTTCTTCCTTACGTAAACACTGTTTGTTTACTCTCGGCATCACTCTTATTCTTTCCCTTAAGTAAGGTTAGGTGGCAAGTAACCTCACCAGATCAATTCATGCATAATATCGAATTGTGCCATTAGTCCTCGAAGGTTCCATTGGTGTATCATATCCTCTAGAGTTGTTCATGGGTATTGCTTACTGTTTCATTCTTCATTTTTCCCTTTTTGTACTTTCCCCATTAATCCTTTTTTAAGCTTTCTACAAGCTTAGACCCATCCAATGATTGGCCTTATCTGTTCTTAGTCATGGTTCACAACATCTTAGTATTAGAGCAGAGGTTTTGTGTCTATTATACTCTATTTTACACATGTGAAATAGAGCACGTTACTGTGTTCAATTAACTGTTAATTTCCTAAAGTGTTTGTTTGAGCTTTGAATCTGTAAAAAAATAAATAAATAAATAATAGACCCAAATATAAATGTTGGTATTGGTGAAGATAGTAGAATTGTCCACCATGGACGACAGTCTCAAGAAACTCCTACAAACACTGACGAGAGGCTTAATGAGATAGTTAACCTCTTAGTAGATTTGACCCGAGTTGTTCATCCATTGTCTTGCCAACCTACTAAGGCCGTGCAAAATACTTCACTAACTACTCAACTTATTAGAGGTCATAACCTAGCTTAACCCGTTCGAGGTGGAGGAGTTGGTGGACGAGAGAGCTCGATGAAGAGGAAGAAGAGTATTTTGAAGAGGAGCATGTACGAATCCCTAGAGCATCTGACCATGTGAAGCTTTGAATTCCGAGTTTCAATGGATTTAGGAATGTTGATGAGTATCTGGATTAGGAAGAGAAGGTAGAGCATGTGTTTGATTATTATTAGTACGAAGATAATGAGAAGGTGAGAACTACTACTGTTGAGTTCTTTAGCTATGCCACCATGTAGTGGAAGAATTTTCAGGTTATGAGGAGACGAGAGGGGTATCGGGAGATTAATACTTGGTTAGAGATGAAGAGGATACTCAGAAACAGATTTGTGCTGGAAACCTATCTCCAAGATACTTTCCCTCGACTCTAAGAGCTGATATAAGAAGGCCAAATAGTTGATGATTATGTTCAAGACTTTCAAATACTCATGATCCGTTGCGAAGTGGAGGAACCACTAGCTCAAACAGTCTCAAGGTTCGTTACTAAGTTGAGAGGAGGTATTCAAGACGTTGTGGAGCTCCAACAATTTGATACCATAGATGAGGCTGTTAGGATTACCTAGCAAATAGAGAGGCAAAGAAGGAGCTAAGTACCAATGAGGATGCTGGTTAGCTGACCTGGACAAGCAAGTCATCGAACTTTATCGAGTAGAAAGGCTAACTTGATGATGTAGTGTTGACCTGAACGTATGAGAAGGGGCAAGGGTTTGGTATTGGTAGGAAGACCAACCAGATCAAATGCTTCAAGTACCAAGGGGTCGAACACAAGGTTACTTAGTGCCCGAATCAATGCACAATGGTCATCAAGGGAGGCATCCTGAAGCTCAAAGTAGAGAGTACAGATGAGGAACCCGAAGAGGAGGAGGTTCCTATCGAGAAAGAGTTGATTAAGGAGGACATATTTCTTGAGAACTTAAATCAGTTACTCATGGTTGTCTGATGCACTATGAACATGGAACCTCATAAGAGGAGGAGTAGAGAGAGAATTTGTTCCATATCACCTGTAAGGTGAATGATCAAATGTACGTCCTCATTATGAATAGTGGAAGTTACACTAATGTAGTATAAACCAATCTTATTTCAAAACTGAAGTTGCTGATTATTGCATATCCGAACCCATATAAGTTGCACTGGTTGAGTGAGAAAGGAGCATTATATGTCACTCAGCAAATACTACTACCGATCACTATAAGGAATTACTTTGACCAAATTATCTACAACATATTGCCTATGTGTGCTTCACATGTATTGCTAAGTAGACCATGATTGTTTGATAAGAGAGTTATACATGACGACTACAGAAACACATATATGTTTGAGAAGGATGACCGAAAGATTACACTGAACCTGATGCTGTTGAGAGAAGTTCACAAGTTGCAGATGAAACTTGCTCGCAAATCTAAGAAAGCTCTGGTAATGAGTAGAGCCGAGCTCTAAGAGTCCATCAATGCTGATGAGCCGACCCTCTTGTTGGTTAGGTGACTGTTGGAAATGAGGGAACAGGGTGAGTTACCCCAAGAGGTCAAGTAGTTGTTAGATGAAAATGCCGACCTATTCCTAGAACAGTTACTTGAGGGGTTGCCCTCAACTCGAAGCATAGAGCATTGCATTGACTTGCACTGCTGAATAAGCCAACTTATTGAATGAATCCCGAGCAGGCTTCTGAACTCCAACGTCAAGTTAATGAGTTACTAGAGAAAGGCTATGTAAGAGAGAGTCTTAGTCCTTGTGCTATGGCGGCACTTCTAGTGCCAAAGAAGAATGGAACTTAGCGGATGTATGTAGACAGACGAGTTATGAACAAAATCACAATCAAATACAGGTATCCAATCTCGAGGTTAAAAGACATGTTGGATGAACTGAGTGGAGCCAAGATTTTCAGTAAGATTGGTCTTAAATCTGGCTACCATCAAATCCACTTGAGACCAAGCGATAAGTGGAAGACTGCGTTCAAGACTCGACATGGACTTTACGAGTAGATGGTTATGCCCTTCGGCTTATCAAATGCCCCGAACACTTTCATGAGACTAATGAACTATGTGCTCAAACATCTCATAAGGAAGTGTGTTCTGGTATACTTTGATGACATCCTAATCTATAGTATTGACATGCCGAGTCACTATGAACACATCAGAGTAGTCCTGGATATCTTCCGTAACAAGAGACTATTCGGCAATTTAAAGAAATGTTGCTTTTGCTAGGAGGAAGTGTTATTCTTAGGCTATATAGTCAATGGAGGAGGCTTGCCAGTTGATAATGAGAAGATCTGAGCAATTGTTGAGTAGCCAACTCCTACTACTTGTACCGACGTAAGAAGTTTCCACGAACTAGCTTCATTTTACAGAAGATTCATTAGGAATTTAAGCACACTTGATACACTACTTACTAAACTAACGGAGAAAAACACCGACTTCCGATGGGGAGAAAAGGAGGAGAGAAGTTTTTCTAAGATAAAAGAAAGGTTGATCTCCGACCTAGTGCTAGTGCTACCTGACTTCGACAAAATTTTTGAGTTGGAATGTGACATATCGGGCATTAGAATAAGCACTATCCTAATGCAAGAAGGCCAACTAATTGCCTTCTATAGTGAAAAGCTTTGAAGACCATAGTTAAACTACTCTGTGTATGATAGGGAACTTTTGGCACTAATCTGAGCAATGCAAGTATGGCAACATTATTTGCTACCAAGAGAATTTGTCATATATACTGACCATGAATCACTGAGGTACCTTCGAAGTCATACTAAGTTGTCGAAGCAGCAATGAGGTGGGTTAAATTCCTTAAAGGATTCAATTTTGTAATTAAGTACAAGCAAGGAAAAAGCAACGTAGTTGCCGATGCTCTTTCGAAGAGACATACACTTTTATTAAAACTGCAGACCAGGCCGTTTGGATTTACAAGTATCAAAGAACAGTACTTCGAGGATCTGCACTTTAGACCCATAATTTCGTAATGCATTAACAAGAGGACGATGGACGAGTACCATGTGGAGGATGGCTACTTGTTCCAAAGCAGAAAATTTACGTGCCAACTTGTTCACTGAGGGAGCTATTAGTTAGGGAAGCCCACAGTGGAGGTCTCTCTAGAAATTTTGGGAAAGGAGGACCTGTGAATTGATTAATAGCCGATTCTTTTGGTTAAGAATGAGGAAAGATATACACCGAGCTATCGAAAGCTGTGTTGTGTGCAAGAAGGCCAAGTGCCAAGCCGAGCAAGGAAAAGCAATGCCCTTACCTATTCTGATAAGGCCATGGACTAAATTAAGCATAGACTTTGTTCTCAGATTGCCACAAACTGCCCAAAGCAAAGATTCTGTAATGGTCATCATGGATAAGTTCAGTAAGATGGCAAACTTGATGCCCTGTACCAAGACTAACAACACTTCAGCTATTGCTTCTCTTTTCTTGTAGGAGATTGTGTGGATACACAATGTATCGAGAAGTGTAGTCTCTAATAGAAACTCGAAGTTCTTGAGCAATTTCTAAAGAACCCTATGGCGTTGTGAACTAAATCACTCTTAAATACCTCATCTCACCCGTAAACTAAGGGCCAATCAGAAGTGGTTAATCGTACTTTGGGGGTCACTACTCTGAGTTGCAGTAAGCAAGAACTTGGCTTATTGGGACGTCTGCCTACCAATGGTCAAGTTCGCCTATAACTAAATAATACATAACACCACTAAGCAAACTCCCTTCGAGATAATCTATGGGTTCAATTCCGAGTTACCCCTCAACCATGCCCCTATACTAGTACTCACATAAGAGGACCCTAATACATCGGCCAGAGCTACAGTACATCTATGATAAGGTCACTCAACACATCGATTAAGTTGCTGAAAGAATGCGAGAAAAGACTAAAGGTAGGACAACCAAACAATTTTAACTGGGAGACTTTATTTGGTTACACCTTAGCAAGGAGCTATTTCCGAACAAGAGGAGGAACAAATTACCTACAAGAGTGGAAGGACCTTTTATAATCTTCCAGAAGATCAATGATAATGCCTATAGGTTGGAATTTCTCGAGGACTATGGGGTTTCTAATGCCTTTAACATTGCCGACCTTAGTCCATATCATCCTGATGAAGAACTGAGCGAACACCATTCGGATTTGATCCAGAATCCAAAATAACCAGGAAAGAATGATGAGAATCAAGCTACTAGACCTTTGACTTGCAGCTTAGCCCAAAGACTAGAGGGCTTAGTACAATGAATCCTTCTATTCTAACCAATCCCTACCGAGGTCGAGTACTTCCTTACCGTGGCCAAGTACTTCCTTGCTAAGGCCGAGTACTTCCTTACTGAGCCATATGACTACCCATTTTTCTATATTATGCCAAGTTGATGATTACTCTATAGTGTCGAGCCGACCAATTACTCAACATATTCCTTGCCGAGAAGCCTAGAGAGAGAGTTCAAACTAACTAAGCCATTCCTGCTTAGACAAGCCATCTATCTGTACTTTTTTTCCGCATCTTCTAACGACCTCACAATGTAGCATCACCACGTGTACAGTATCATGTGCAGAATTTGTTATATCAATGATTGTTTTTCTTGTATATTCATTTTTACCCTTTTATATCTTATACATTACTTTCTTAGGAAATTCCCTTTTTATCTTTTACTTTTTAGGCAAGTTGCCCTAACTTATGGGTATAAATACCCTTATACTTATAACAGAGATCAGATTATTCTTAATATACTTTTGAGTACTTTTTCTTCCTTGGCTAAACACTGTTTATTTAGTCTCTACATCACTCTTATCCTTTCCCTTAAGTAAGGTTAGGTAGCGAGTAAACTCACTGAACCAATTTGTACATCATATCAAATCGTGCCATGAGTCCTTAGAAGTTCCATTGGTGTATCATATCCTCTGGAGTTGTTTGTAGGTTTTACTTACTGTTTCATTCTTCATTTTGCCCTTTTCACACTTTCCCCATTAATCCTTTTTCAAGCTTTCTGCAAGCTTGGACCCATCCAGCAACTGACCTTGTTTGTTCTTGGTCATGATCCATAACACAACCATTGCGCACTATGCTGTGGAAACCAAACATGTTTAGATAGATGATGAAGCACGCAATGGAATTGAGTGTGTAAGGAATCTAGTATTAACCACGAACTACCTACAAGGCATAGGTGCTGGCTGACTTCGTATTAGAACATACAGGAAAGGAGGAAACAACACTGGGTGATGACAAGCCGATGTAGACTCTCTACGTCAATAGGTCATCTACCTCGGGGGGTAACGATACAGGTCTTATTCTAATCAGCTCGCATAAGGTCACCATTTGTTACGCCCTTAAGTTCAAATTCAATTATAGTGACAACGAGTCCGAATACAAGGTACTTATCACCGAACTCATGCTAGCAAAGGACATCGATGCCGAGCAGTTACGGATCTTCTCGGACTCCATGCTAGTAGTCCAGCAGGTCTGAAGAGAATATAACACTAGAGACAACACTATGGAGAGGTACCTCCTTGCGAAGTTCCTTTCATAGGACATCAAGAAAATCCCTTAACTAGAAATCTCTACAGTAGATTAGCTATCCAAGTTAGCCTCCATTAGCATACGGAAACCCAAGATGAAGGACAACAAGATCTTCATAGAATACCTGTTGGAAAAAAGCATAGCTCTGGCCTCGACTGAAGTTTTGGAATTAACTAAAACAGCCTTAGAGCCGAGCTAGATGGATCCTATTCAGAGTTACCTAGAGTAGGCTACGCTATTGGAGGATAGGAGGGAGTTGAAGAAGCTCCGATACCATGCCACCAATTATACGTTGATCAATGGCATCTTATGTTGTAGGGGAGTCAATCTCCCTCTGCTCCAATGTCTCCAAGAAGGCGCATCATTGAAGAGCTACACATCGGAGTGTACAACAATCACATTCAGTCCCATGCCCTCTACCTATGGGTACTACGACTTAGATATTACTAGCCTATTATAAGGCAAGACGCGAAGATACTAGACTAGAAGTGCTTGTAGTGCCAAAAGCACGCCCCGATTAGTCATGCCCCTAGCATCTCCCTCTAACCCTTAGCGAGCCCATGGCCTTTCGCACAATAGGGGATTGTTATCCTTAGCACCTTCCCAAAAGCATTGAGAGGACGATAGTTCATAATTATTGTCGTGGATTACTTCACGAAGTGGGTGGAGGCTAAAGCAATTGCCAGAATCACAGAGAGAAGTGTTGAATCCTTCGTCAGAAACAACATCCTCTCTTGGTTTGGAGTCCCACATGTACTCATCATAGACAATGGCTGATAGTTCGATAACTCTAAGTTCAGGGAGTTTTGCTTTAAGTACCACATCATCCCAAACTTCACTTCAATTGCCTACCCTTAATCAAACGAATAGGTTGAGGCAACTAATTGGGTGATTTTAGATAGCCTAAAGAAGCACGTAGATCGATCTCAGGGCACTTGGGCCGACGAATTACCCAACATCTTATGGGAGTATAAGACCATCCACCATACTTCTACAAGTGAGACCCCCTTCCACCTTGCTTTCAAGTCGAAAGTAGTCCTCCCAATCAAACTTGAGCTCCTAAACATCCAAACTCGAAGTTTTAACGCTGCCCTTTACAACTCACTACTGCAAGCGAACGTTAATACCATCGAAGAAATCAGAGACCTTACTGCGGCTAAGGTAACCACATGCCAACATCGGGCTACCCAGTATTTTAATTAGAAGGTCAGACATAAGGAGTACAAAGTCAATGACCTAGTGTACCAAAAACTAGAAACTATAGGTTCATGTAAAGGGCAAGGTAAACTAACCCCCAATTGGGAAGATCTGGTCAGAGTCAAAGAGAGATTGGGCAATGGAGCATACAGGTTGGAAAGATTAGATAGCAAGCTCATCTCGCGCATATGGAACGTTAATAATCTCTTGCTCTATTTTGTCTAGAATTTCATCATTTACAATATTCTTTCCCATTGCAATGAAATAAAAGTTCTCAATTGATTGCATATTTCTCTCTCCCACTCCCTTTCTTTCTCTTACCTTACGAGCCTTTGAAGAGGCACAAGGATAATCAACCTAAGAAGGTCAGAATGCCACCGACCTGAACCCCCTTAAGGTAACCATGGCAAGGGGAAATAACCCCCATATGTAGGAACTCGCCCATTATGGGCAAGATGGAATGCCATCGACCTGACCCTCCTTAAGGTAACCTCGGCAAGGGGAAACACCCCTTGTACGCAAAAACTCCCACATTATAGGCATGTCATAACGCCACCAACCTAACTTCCCTTAAGGTAACCTCAACAAGGGAAAATGCCCCTTGTATGGAGGAACTCTCCCAACAGTTAACCTTGCTAAAGGTTAACTTCCCTTAGATAGAGGAATTCCTAAGTAAATACATTCAAAGATGAACAGAAGACAGAAAAAGACGTTTCGAAAAACATTCATTTATTTATTCCTCAATTGTTTAATTACAAAGCAAAGGCTTGCATCCTAACCCTGATGACATTAATTTCAAAAAGAAAAAAGAAAAAGAAGAGAGAAATCTACTATCTCCTAAGATCAACTAACTCTGGTAGTTTAGAAAAGTCTAAGGCATCTATCTACTCGGAGCGCTAATCCATTGGTGCTTAAGGAAGCAGGCCTTGACTTGGTGCGGAGCTCGAGCAATGCGAATCAGGAGCAGCAGGAGGATCGCCCTCAGAGGGTTAGTCTTCAGGATCTGCTTCAAAGGCAATCTCCTGCTGGGCCACTAGGGAAGAAGTAGACGTAAAAGTACCCTACCTAACTTGGACAATAAAGGGTGAGCTTCCATCTTTGTTAGCTGCTTAGTGGACTCCCTCTCCCATACTAAGGCTTACCTCTTCTCAATGAGCGTCAGGGAGTCTAGAAAGTAGAGGAAGCTTAAGTTGAGGTCTGGATAATGGAAGAGAACCTCCCTCTGAGTTTAGTGGGCAGAGTCAATGGATAGGTCCTCCGGTTCTTCTAAACACTCCTCAATGGTTCAATAGTCGGCGATCGCCATCTTAGTGGCAGCATTGCTGAGGACCTCCCCAGTCTCCATCTTGGAGATGATCTCTTCCATCTCCAAAGCTCTGTCTCATAGCTCCCCGACCTATTGCTCTAAGTCGACCTTCAAAGTGGCCAATTCCAGCGAAGTGGCCTTAACGCCCTCACACTTGGACGCCTTCATCTCCAACTCAATTTGCAGTCTGGCTATGGATGCCTTTAACTCGGCGTTCTCTCTTTCGAGTCTAGCCCTGGCTTTGCCCTCTTTATCCAACTTCTGAGAGAGACGAACCCTTGTCTTCTACTCGTTCTCCAACCAAGCCTTCAGTTCATCGGCCTTCTAGGCCGCCTTCTCAACTTTCCCCCTCTCTCGCTTCGTATCCATGAGCCTTGCTTAAAGCCCTGCCACCTGCACAACAGAACAGCGTAAGCGTGTATTAGCTTTGGCAAATTTTCTTAAGTACCTCTTACCAGAAGTCTCAACCTCTAGCAAGCACTGCTTCTGCCGACTGAACACCTCCCACAAGCCTGTTACCTCTTTATGGGCAGCTTCAGACTTGCTCAGTTCAAGCAGCACCTGGCTGTGGTACTACAAGATGAAAATGGAATCGATAATTAATATAAAAGATAGAGTACAACAACACAACAGCAATAAAGACCTACCTGCCACATCAACGTACTTAAGTGGCCTGCAATCTGTACAGGGTTGTCCCTACCCTCTTGGGAGATCTGCTCTAGGACAGCCCAATCGTTAGGGGTATAAGAACCCATCGATGCTTGATAGCTAAGCGTCTTGTGCCTTAGCATCATATCGCTGGCACGGACCTTCTACTTTGGCTTAAGGATCTTCCCTTGAACCCTCTTCATTTCCAACTTGAAGGCACTTCCTTTTAGTGCTTCATCCCAGGAAGTGAACGCAACTTGTTGGAACGAGTTTGATGCTATCCCCTTTTCCTTGAAATCATTGAGGGGGTCTCAAAACCCGTCCCCCACATCATGGATGCTTTGGTAGGGATGCGCCAAGGGCCACTCATTCCACTTCCATTTGGCTAAAGCACCCTTTACTAAAGGCCTTTGTTGCTTCACCCAAGGACCTGGCTCTCCGGCTGTCCCGGGAGCTTTACAATTTTGACTTGTAGTTAGAGGAGGAGCGACCCCTTCCTCAGTCTCTTCCTCCGCTGCCCTCAAAAGGGGAAAGCACCTACACATTGGGCCCCTCTTTGATACCCTCATCACTTATAATGGTGGGTCTAAACAAATGCACAGGAGCAGGAGTGAGTAGAGCCATTCCTAAAGGCTCTACGTCCACAAGCTCATCCCAGATGCCGATGGGAATCCCTTGAGGTACAGACCTTGGCCGCGTCTTACTGGTCTCACCAAGGCCCAACTTTGGTCTCACTGCCTTTACCTTGGGCGAGTCTGCCATGGCTCATGCCTAGCGCTTGCTCATTAGATCGTCCATAGATGGATAAGACATCATCGAGGTCAAATTTTTGCCTACAAGAAACTTGATCTAAAGTTAGAAAAAGAAAACGAGGACAAACCAAAAGAAACTACCAGTACTGTTCTCAAAACACTACTGTGACCAGCACGACAAAGGAGGCCCTCCCATCCTACGGGCATCGAACAAAGCCCTTCAACACTAACATAACAAACAAGCGCGTAGGAACAAACCTGTACTTTTAGCCTACTTCTCCACTAGTCTTCTTCATACTAAGGAAGAGCTCAAAGATCGAGCGTTGAAAATACTTTCTACGGTCTCTGTAGTATTAATCTCTTAACCACCTCTCAGTACCATGAAGGCCAAGATCTTTTGGACGGCCTCAGTGTTACTGGTACTAAGCTTCTTCTCTCCAGCAGTATAGACCATCCCGATCTACTGGGTCCAGAAATCCGCCTCTTCGAACAACTCAACCACCATGTATTCATCCTACCAACCCTTGATCGAATCTATAAAGTTGCAAAATAGCTTCTTCCCCAGGCACAACTGGAGGTATGGCTAACCTCCAACACTTTTCCACATGTAGAAGTGGCAAAAGAGTTCAGGAGTAACCCTTATCACCAGGTTTTCGTAAATCACCTGAAAAGGCTTTAGTACCCTTCACCCATTAAGAGAGACCTATGCCAGACTACAGTGGTGGTAGTTAAAGAACTCCTTTTCAAAATGGCTTAAAAGGAGGCACTATCCTAACTCCAAGCACTTCTCAAAGATCGTAAAGCGCCTCCTTGATAGCAGGGTCACCCGTTCATCCCTGCTTAATAACCAAATATGCTACCTAAGAATTGCCTCCATAAGAAAATTGTTGGTGATCTAACTGGAGGTAAATTGTCTACTTCTACTTACACAACTGTTAAGCCTCTTGTCCATATTAGGAGCGTTGAACAAATCCTTCACGGGGGAAGCAAGAGAATATTCGTATATACATCTTTGAGGATGGCATTGACAACTCTGGCCCTATCCAGTACTTCCACCACCATCTTAGTTGGTTGGTCAAGCTGTAATAATAATGAGACTTCGCCCTCTTGCGCCTGAGGGGGAACACTCCTTGTAGAGTCGGAACTAAAAGTAAGCAACAGTAAAGAGGAGCTAGCCTTACCTCTATTGGCTAACATGATCACAATTTTTGAAGAAGGAAGAAAGACTCGAAATTCTGAGAAAATTTCAAAAGTTTAAATGCGAACCTAGAAATTGCAATGTGTCACGTCTTGAACAGGAAGAGTCATAACAGTCCCGCCATGTAAACTAATCTAAGATAGAAGCTGGCCTCACAGCTGCTATCGTAGATACAGTTCACACAAGGCGTACAACAACTCAACTAACTTGAAACGTTTGTTCTGACACTTGTTAATAAACAAACCTGTGGTAGAGTTTTTACAAAATACCTATTCTATACAACTTGTTGTCTAGTACCACAACAGTATGTATACAAACGTTTTACATCTAAAGGTAAAGTTTACAATCAGAGTTTATTAAAAACCACAGGTTTTACAATCTATATATAATAAGTTAGGAAACTAGTGGGCTCTTAGGGAATTCCCAATTAGTTTCCTCAAAAACTCAAAGACAAAGTCAAAAGCCCAGGTTCACTTGATTCCTCGATCCTTACTTTCCTAAACAACAGCACACTAACTTGAGAACGGTAATATCTGAACATCATGACCTCACTCAACATCTGCAAAAGAGTCCATAGGGATGTGAGCACAACTAGGTCAGTAAGTAGGACGGAGTTAGAAGAGTACTGTATAAACATGAATAAGGTTAATAATTATGATGAAATGCAATGCAATCAAACAAATGAAACATTGCACAATGTTATCCGGTCCACTGTGACGTTAAAGAAATTACATCCGCTCCAACTCAGATTGAAGAGTTTCATCGCAACTTAAGTCATACCAAACCCAGGCTTGTGCAATAGAGAACACCTTCCTCCCATGACCGCCTTCGAACTACGGCCCCTAACCTTGCCGCAACCTCCTCTCCTGTCACTTAGTTCAGCTAAGGGTAGGAAAAGGATCATTTTAGCTATCCTCATCGAAGGAAGTCGGTATTTGGCCTGATACTTTTGATCGTTTCCCCTAATGGGTGTTATATATGTCCAATTTAATTTTAGTCGAATAAACGTTAGTTTTAATCAGGGGTGGCTAACAAGTTCACACAATACAGAATCCACGCAAACATGCAGAACAGCACACCAAGGAGTTGAACTCCTATCACAACCGAGTATCATCCACACACACAGCATGTGCACAATCAACTAACTACAAACACAACTAGAAGTACTCTTAGGTCTCCGGATACTTTCAACAGTACTTAAACAAGCGATGAAGCCACAATCCCAACTTACTTGTTTAAACGTTCACTATTGCCGACTCGAATCATCAACCATCTTTGTATTGGAAGATCCTAATTATACAAAAGACCCAAATTTAGTTTTCGTAATAATTACGAAAACATTAGGGTTTAATCTAAAATGGTTATATATATATATATATATATATATATTATAAATATTTATAATATATAGTCGTATTATCACTATATATCGAATTAAGTTATTAATTGTTGATACTGTACATCATATAACTATTACGTATTATATATCGTTTCGATCGTATTGAAACGTGCTTTTAATTTATTAATTCATATTTTAATTCCGGTAAAATTATTGAAATACATACATTCTTGAATATGATAAAGTTAGAGGTTAAATTACTTAAGATTATTCAATTTTAACAAAATTAGTGTCGTTGGGTTTGTATAGACCTAACGATACGTTTTACAAGTCCTATTTCTAGATACGACTTTTAACAGGTAGTTCGAGTTTTTAATACAGTTATATGTAATTATATAAATATGATCGTATTATACGTAATTTACGTTATTAAATTGTATTTTATCTAATTTGTCCATATACTATTACAATATAAGTATTATCCAATTCTAATATACCTAAAGTGTATTCCAACCAAAAAATTATTAATAAATATAATAAAAATATTTAATCCAATCTGATTAGCAATCCTATATATAGTTTTTATTTAACTATTTAATTCATTTTAGTTTATTAATATTAAGAATACATCCCGACTTGTAAATTAAGCTATTTTATTTAGTAAATTCGAAATAAATAGTTCGGCTTACCAAATAATTCCCCGAAAATTTCTATAAACTTCTAAAAATATGAGGAATTTAGTTATCACTTGGTTTCAAGTTTCCAACCTATCGCCTATATATTCGTATTAACAATTTTATCCCTAAATTATTATAAATTACCCAATTAGGATTCTTTTTACACCAAATTAATTTCAATCTGACTCAATACTGTTATTATTTATTATAGATCAGTACATGTTCATTTCATCAATTAATTTCATAATTTCCTATTTGATCATAATTTCAGCCTATTTTCGAGCTATTTTTAGGCCAAAAAATGCAATAAATATTAGAAATATTCAAATCAAAATTTGAGCTACATAGCAATTATCTATATATCATACACATTCTACACAAAAAATTTTAGCTAGAAATAGCATCATTTAGTATATTTATTTTACAAATCTAAATTCGGATAAACAGTAGATTTCTTAAGAAAGTATTTTAAATATTACGAATTTTTCAAAAATAAAAATATCACATGAAAGAAAGTTCAAAATAACCTAAGTACAATTTTTTTCATAATTTTCTGGATAGATTTACTAATTTTTAAAAATTATTGGAAAACAAAGTAGGAAATCAAACTTGGTATTCTTGGATGCTCCAGTGGCCGGCGGTGGTTGGGTGGTTGTCGGACGGCCTGCACGGTGGGTGGACATGTGGGGTTGGCTAGGTTTTATAACAGAATTAGTTTGGATTCGGTTTTAGCTTAACACGAAAATTACTCTATTTTTTTGTCTAATTTTCTTAAATTGTTCTATTTTCCAAAAAATTTTTTTCTCTCTATTCTTCGTTCCTAATTACTAAACTATTGCTAATCTACTGAAAGTGTAGTATTTATAGAATTTTTTCATTGCCTAGGAATTTTTCTTTATTTTTTTCTTTTATTTTCTCCATTTAATGAAGTAAGAGGTGTCCATTTTTCCTCCTCCTACTTTTAAATCATCGTATTCTTTTCTTCTACAGCAACCACAACAACATCTAGCAATTTCCAGACATTTTGGAGTTGATTTGGATCAAATTTAGTATATTTTAGTTGAATAATGATAATATATACGTATGCTATGTTCAAATTAGTTATTTACTTAGTATATAGGTATATACCTTATGTAAATATCATGTGTATTATATAACTTTACTCATATAATTAAATTTCTAACATAACTTTTATTTTTAGAATATGTTCTAAAGTTAATTTCATGAATTCAACACAATATATATATATAATTACATAATTTATGGTTAATTTACGAGTATAATTATTATTTATACCGAGTATAATCATAAAATTACGTGTATTTTTATATAGTAAATTATACTGTATTATCTCATTTTATAGCTCAATTAACTTATTTCTAAGTTCTCATCGCAATCTGAGTTTGATTTTAGGAGTTCCAAGTATTTTAGTACTATATTGAATATTCCTACTTTTAAGGGTAAAACTGGGATTTTAGGTCATTATTTTTAAAATCTAACTTCACTGTATTATCTCAACTAACTTTTCTATCATAGTCGTAAAGTTTGGACTCAATTGGATAAGTTTTCCTAAAAGCTCTAAATCTAGGCTCGGTTGTCTAAAACTCAATTTTGAGAGCTTACACAATGACTGAGCAAGAAGATTGTAAAAAAGCATACACTCTCTATGATACTCCTATTTATAGGCAAACCGCCTAAGAAGCTGTATAAGCGGTTATAGGAATCCATATAAGCACGAATCCCTTAAAATGCTATGTAGCAGATATATGGAAAGCATCTTGATCGGATGATCACCTTTAAAAGGCTTTAGGCATGTAGCTGTATGCCAATCTGCTGTAGCACGACACCTATCATGTTGCATTTAATGCATAAAATACAAGCGGGTAAAAGTCACATTTTGAAAAAAGTTCCTTCGACAATAAGTTTCTTCAAGGCCCATTCGACTTCCACCTTGTTAACATGATAAAGATATGACACAATCACTTATGGTTGACCCTCGTCGAGCACTATTCAAACAAATCTGTTTGTAACCTTGAAGCGCCTGCCCAATGAGTTGTAGTGGTATCCCGCTCTAATGCCCCAACCCAAGTCTCTTTTAGGGCTACAGCAATCGGCCTCGAAACTCCTCATCGTCTCGCCTTGAATATTCCCGACCCGAGTATCTACCACCTCGAACATACCTACTGTCACGCCCCGAACAAGAAGAGTCATAACAGCCCCGTCGTGTAAACTAATCTAAGATAGAAGCTGATCTCACAGCTGCTATCGTAGACGCAGTTTACACAAGGCGCACAACTCAACCAGCTTGAAACGTCTGTTCTGACATCTGTTAATATCTAAACCTGTGGTAGAGCTTTTACAAAATACTTATTCTATACAATCTGTTGGTTAGTACTACAACAGTAATTATACAAACATTTCACGTCCAAGGGTAAAGATTACAATCAGAGTCTTTTAAAAACCACAGGTTATACGATTTATATACAATAAGTTAGAAAACTAGTGGGCTCCCAGGGAATTCCCATTTAGTTTTCTTCAAAACTTAAAGACAAAACAAAAGCTCAGGTTCAGTTAAATTCTTCGATCCTCACTTTCCCACACAGCAGCACACTAACCTGAGAACGGTGGTATTTGAACATCTTTGCCTTTACTCAGCACCTGCAAAAGAGTCTGTAGGGGTGTGAGCACAACTAGCTCAGTAATTGGGGCAGAGTCAGAAGAGTATTATGCAATCACAAATAAGGTTAATAATTATGATGAAATGCAATGCAATCACTCAAATAAAAACATCGCACAGTGTTAACCGGTCCACTGTGAGGTTAGAGAAATTTCATCCGCTCCAACCCGGATTGAGGAGTTTCATCGTGACTCAAGTTAGACCAAACCCGGGCTTGTGCAATGGAGAACACCCCCCTCCCAAGACCGCCTTCGAACCACGGCCCCCAACCTTGCCGCGACCTCTTCGCCTATCACTTAGTTCGACTAAGGATGGGGAAAGGACCATTTCAGCTATCCTCATCGAAGGAAGTCAGTGTTTGGCTTAACACTCTTAATCGTTTCCCCTAACGGGTGATTATGCATGACCAATTACACTTTAGTCAAATAATCATTAGTGATAATCAGGGTTGACCAATAAGTTTACACAATACAAAATCCATGCAAATATGCAGAACAGCACACCAAGGAGTTGAACTCCTGTCACAACAGAGTATCATTCACACACATAGCATGCGCATAATCATCTAACTACAAACACAACCAAAAGTATTCTTGGGTCTCCAGATACTTTTAAATAGTACCCAAACAGCGGCGAAGCTACCATCCCAACTTACTTGTTCAGACGTTCGTTATTTCTAATTTGAATTGTTAGCCGTCTTTGGAAGGTCCTAATTACACAAAAGGTCTAAATTTAGTTTTCGTAATAATTACGAAAACATTAGGGTTTAATCTAAAATGGATATATATATACATATATATATATATTATTTCCATAATATACAGTCATGTTATTAAATTATTAATTATTAACATTGTACATCATATTTACTATTACGTATTATATATCGTTTTGATCGTATCAAAATGTACTTTTTATTTATTAATTCACGTTTTGATTCCGGTAGAGTTACCGAAATGTGTATATTCTTGAATATGTTATAGATATAAGCTAGTTTGTTTAAGGTTATCCGATTTCAACAAAACTAGTGTCATTGAGTTTGTATAGACTTAACGACATATCTTATGAGTCCTGTTCCTAGAGATGGATTTTAACGGGTAGTTTGAATTTTTAATACAATTATACATAATTATATAAAAACAACCGTATTATGCGAAATTTACAGTTTTAAATTATATTTTATCCAATTTGTCCTTATATTGTAATAATATAAGTATTATTCAATTTTAATACACCTAAAGTACATCCCGATCAGAAAATATTAATAATT